>JAWWLV010000100.1:9555500-9571619 GCA_035041135.1 Platyrinchus mystaceus | reverse complement strand
GGAAAGGGTTAACATGAGCCAATCCAGGAGACCCAGGTATCTTCCCGGGACATTCCTGCATACGAGATAACACCTTTTGAAGGGGGTTTTGGGAAGAAGAAAGCAGGGACTTTTACAGAAGTGTAAAAAGCCATCTTTGACCACATGTTTCACTTTAACCTTAGAATCTTCACTCCTACAGTGCCACTCTGTAATTTCAGTAATGAGCTTACTGCATTTTATTGTGTGCTACAAGTGAAACTCGACTTCAGGTGCAACCTTGTTAGCCCAAGCTCCAGCTGATTTATGTAATCAATACTGTACTTGGGCAACAAACAATTTTGTCTGTGGTAAATACATTTCTTTTCTTCTTAGAGTCACAGCACTGGTGTTTTTGTGGTCAGTTTCTCTGCCATTTTATCATCTTATCTGAACCATTACATATTTTAATGCTCCCATCTCCATGTTAGTGAGATGCCAGACAAGAAGGGGAATTCATCACTTGTAAAAGAGTATAACTAATGGAGGGCACATGTTTAATTTCTGCTGTTAAATTTATAACACCGGAGAAATGCTTCCAACATTCAACACGAGATGCAGCATAGAGACCAGAAGCTTTGTAAACACGTCACAAATGGGCTAAAATAGTAGATCAGCCTCTTCTGAATTCAAACTCTGACATTTTCCCAAGAACTTCTAGGAAAGTTGTAATTCTGCATTAATTCAGTCACATAAGCACACCTTCAGAAGGTCCATATTCTTCTCTGCATGGTGCAAATGACAGCCATTCGTTTCAAGTCAAAAAGCCATCAGACTTGTTTTTACAAATGAGAATTGAATTGGCTGACATTTTAAGAGAATGAACACTTCCCATAAAAACTGAAAATAACTCAAGGGGATACTCTGATCATTTTCCAAAAATTGGTGCTATGGCCTTTGAATCTGAATAGTGTCTGTCAGGGGGGAAAATCTGGCACTGATTTTACACAGACAGAAATTTGGGAACTCACTTATGTGTTGGTTAAGCAATACTAGTGGAAATAAGATCATAGCATGCACTGTACTGTGCTAGGATTTTTTAATTTGATCACAACCCGATGCCCTTAGTTCATCTGCTGACTTTTGTTTGACATGAGAAGCAGTATCCTTGATAATCACCAGCTTTACAAAGGCTTTGTGTAGTTGCATCCATTCATAAGTGATACAATAAAAATTCTTAACTGTAATTATTATGTTATTTTCTTGGAAACAATAGCAGGATCTCCTGAGACTAATTTGAGATGATACAAATGCCAAGCAGAAAGATATTTATTTTTTTAAATATTAATGATTTTTATGTAACTTTTGAAGCCAGGCCCTGGATGTTGGCAGAAGCAGATTAAGCTTTGAATCAAGGAGGGGCAGGCACTGATCTCTTCTCTGTGGGGACCAGTGACAGGATCCAAGGGAATGGCTTGAAGTTGTGTAAGGGACGGGTTAGGTTGGATATCAGCAAAAAGGTTCTTCCCCCAGAGGGTGGTTGGGCCTTAACAGGCTCCCCAGGGCAGTGGTCACAGCATCAAGGCTGACAGAGCTCAAGAAGTCTTTGGATGACACTCTGGGGCACACAGTGTGACTCTTGAGGATGGTCCTGTGCAGGGCTGAGGGTTGGACTCGAACCTTGTGGGTTCCTTCCAACTCTGAATATTCTGAGATTCTGTGAATCAAAAGCTGTATCTGCACTTGCCTGAGTGTGTCATTGCCCGCCATGGAATCCCAAAGTCTTAGGAAAGGCAGTGCTCTTTGCAGCATCAGTTCATGAAGTCACAGGTTTGGATTGAAAGGGATCTTAAAGCTCATCCAGTCCCACCCTGTGCCATAGGCAGGGCCACATTCTACTAGCCAAGGTTGCTTCAAGCCCTGTCCAACCTGGCTTTGGACACTTCCAGGGATGGGGCAGCCACAGCTGCTCTGGGCAACCTGTGCCAGGGCCTCACCACCCCCACAGGGAAGAATTTCTTCCCAATATCCCATCTAAACCTTGTTTCTGTTTAAAACTTAAGTTCGGTGCACAGATGATAAAAGTTGATCACAGAGAGGTGCCCATGGGGACATCAGAGGCTGTTCCACAGCCCACACGCTCCTAAATTTCCTTGTTGCCTCCCTCCAGGTGTTCCAGGGGAACTTTGACAATGACACACACCGCAAGAACGTCATCGACCCGCCCATCCACGCGCGGCACGTGCGGATCCTGCCTTGGTCATGGTACGGCCGGATCACACTGCGGTCGGAGCTGCTGGGCTGCACAGCTGAGAACTGAGGGGGTCCCACTGCCATCAAGGGTCCCTCTGTGGAGGAAACTGTGCAAAGCCTGTAGGATGCTGAGTCAGTGTTCCATGAACCAAGTGCTCGCTCATTTTATGGTAGGCCGCTAACTGTCTTTCCCACGGAGGTCTAAGCCTGCCCTTTAAGTGATCCAATCCAATTTTGTCCTTGAAATCTGTTAGTCTTATCCCTTCTGCTGTGGAATTATCTTCCTAGTTTTCCTTTGAATTTTTCACACCAGTTGAAACGTGTTAAGGGAAAAAAAAACAACCAAACAGCAGCATCCTTTTTACAAGGGAAGAGAAATGGCGTGACAATGCTCATTTGCAACTTTAGGAACATTGGGCTGATGAGTTCTCCATAAATCATACTGTCATCTTACTTGCAAAAAGTGATACTGCAGCTTTTAGCAATAAGTTTACTTGGGGATGACTGCATTATAGTAATTGTGCCTATCAAACACTGTCAGTACTTATGACATATTTTGGAAAATACTCCTTGGTACTGTAGAGCACAGTACCTGTGGTGTTACAAGCTACCTTTCATCGCTTTCGTCTGAACAGCAGAGTCCATGCACCTGGAGGGTTTTCCTGATTAACCCCATTTTCCTCCTCTATTTTGCATGCTATAGAACACGACCTCCATCTTTTCTGTTCAGTATCACTGGTGATGTTGTTTTCCTTGTCAGAGTCACCTGTTTGCATATGTAACCAAATCTGCTCTCACTGTATTATGAAATGAATGAATTTGCCAAAGTTTATTCAATTCTGCTTGAGATGCGCTTTTTCAAGGAGGCAGAGATGAGACACCATGCTACTCATGGTGTCTCAGCTTGGGTGCCCACACAGGTAAAGGCACACTGTGCATCAGAAATCCCATTTCATTATTTGCCCAGAGCTGAGCACACAGCCCTAGACAAAGCTGCCCACCCAATTACTGCTTTTCAGAATCCCCCTGAATTTCTGTGAGGAGGAAAATGTGAGGTGGAGGAACCAGGTGCTAAAAGACACACAGGAGGAATACTCCCTTAATGCCAGGAAAATGCTCCCCCTGGGGTCTTCTTAAGGTCACAGCCTTCCTCCCAGAAGGCAAGAGGTGTCTTAGGACTGCATAGGAAAGCTTGGCCCTTGTCACCCTCCACTCCTACAAAAGTCCTTTCAGACACAGACCAGTGAACCACAAGGAGGCTGGTTTCTGCCATGCCTCATCTACAGAAATGCTTTGCACACTCTGTGTTTTTTTAGCAGTGTCACAGCAACCCCACTTTAAAATTTTAGTAGCTTTTAGAAGGAAAAATGGAGCAGCAGGGGGGGGATGTTCTCCCTTATGCCTCAGTTTCCCCTGTTGATGGAGGTAACCTTTGAAGAGCCATCCGAGTTTCCTTGGAATAAAGTGCTCTGTGACTATGTTAAAGTATCATCTAAGTCTAAAAAAAAAAAAAAAATCCTGGGAAAATGAGCCAGGGACCTTTTTATTTCTTACCTGAAATAACAGCACTTGTTATTTCATGCCAACCTTTTAATTTCATAACCTGCTGATGTGGAGAGAGAGAATGAGAGAGAGAGACGCAGCTGCATGTTTTAGCAAATGTCACTGGATTTATCCTTTCTGTCACTGTTACATTCTCACCAAAACTCTGAAGTATGAACCTGAACACTGCTTCCCAGGCCAACAGCTAGCTGGCCCACAGTCTGCAAAGGGCAAAGTTTACCTTGGACACAAAATGGTTTGGATTTCAAAAAACCTGCATTTAATCACACATTCTCCACCACAGACTAAATATATATTATCCATTGAACTGTAAAAGACTCCAGAATAGCAGCCAGGAATTTTACATACAAGAATTGGGGATATATTGGTGGCGGTTTTCTGATAGTGTCACTTAAACTGTCACATTTTAGCAAACAGAACACCCTGCCTCTATAAAATGACTTAATCCTTAAACTGTATTTATACAAGTATTTATTTTATAAGGCTTAGACATTTAAAGACTTCTAAAGAAGAGTCCTGTAAAGGTAAATGTGTAAGAAATGTTGAGGTCCTGTGCAACACTGCTAAGTTTGTTCTTTATTTTTTACTTTGTGCTGCATAACAAAAGCCACTAGACTGTTACTGTCTTGTTTGTAACTGTGTTAACAGCATTCCTTAATGATGTATATATGGAGTGGTCTTCAAGCATAACGAGCGATTTTAAAGAGAAAGTCAATCATGGTGGTGCTTCTAACCAGCAAAAAAAAAAAAAGCTGAATAATGGAGGACAAGTCTATCCCCAAATTACCTACTGCCCCATTTTTAGGCTATAGGAAAAAAAAATAGTAATATATATCTCTTAAAGACACACACCATACTTAAAGAGCTTCAAAGGCATTTTTCTATTATGGGAGAACAATTGACCCTGAATTTAATTACAGATATGAAGAATAGCATGTAGCTATTTCTCTAGTTGACTGTATCCAAAAAACAGAAGGCCATTTCAGAAAATTAGTCTTCCTAGTTTAACGACTTGTGTTACTGTTCTTTGAAATGTTTGTTCTGTCTTCTTAAGTGATTTTTTTTTTGTTTGTTTGTTTCATGTTATTCATCCTTTGTGACTTCAGTTTTGGTTTTGAATTAGTCTTCCTTGGTTTAGTAATTTGTTATCCCTTCATCTGCATGTAGAGTTGTCATGGTGTGTAATAGAGTAATTTTATTTTGTATTTAGTGTTGAATATTTTCATCCTGATGTCCTGTGTCAGCTTTTATCTGCCAGCAGTCTTCACATCCTGCAAGTAGAGCTCCATACCTTGTGATAACACTCCGTGATAATTTACAGAAGAATCATACATGTGATCCCCTTACAATTTCAACCTACGTGACATTAATCCTCAGCTACCAAAAAGCTTTCTTGGAATGGCATTGTGCAGCCATAGTACCAAATCCTACTCCCATTGCCAGCAAAGTCTGAAACAACTCTTGGTTTACATGAAATACTTGAGATTTAGCAAAACAGACAAGAATCAGATTATGGTCTAGAATAAAGCTTTTTCCCTTCAATTTTACTCTATGGCCTAGGTGAACACTGAATACCATTGCCATAGGGGACAAGTTATAAATTAACGTGACTGTTCTCTCCCAGTGAAAGCAACCAGCATCACAAAACCAGAGGTGCAGGACAGATCATGTCCCTTTAAGAGAGGTTGGAGAAATGCTCTGAAATGATTCTTGACTTCTGCATTAATTGTAACAATGACATTGAACAAGACTAAAAATGTTTTCCTAATTAAATTTCACCCTGAACCATTAAGTATCTGTAGACAGGCTTCACCTTTATGTAGATGGGTAATGTGGTACATTTATAGCCTGGGAAATAAAGCTCTGTTTTATCTGTGTTAGAGGCTCATCACATTAACTGGCTCTGGTTTTGGGGTTGACTTTCTCTTTTGGAATGGCTGCATACAAATTAAGTGTCAGTTTTGAAGACTTAAGGATACTAAATGAGTGTATCTTTGCTATACAACAAATGTGAACTATAATATTCAGTGCTGGCTTCTGATGTGTCAGTAAGTACAGAAGTATCTCAGACACAATGATCTTTGCAACCTTTCAAGCTGTGTGATAGTCAAATGGTTTTGTATATACTTAAATCATGTGGAGCGATGTAAAACCAGTACGACCTTGTCTAGTCTTCAAACTTAACAATAAAACTTTTGAAAAAGGAGGCCGTTTTTTGAAGCACTTATATTGCAATACCTTCAAGGAGATACAACTTATCTCAGCCTCTCTGGCAGCAAATGCAGAGCAGGGATATAACGTGACATTTTCCTGGATTCATTCATGGGGTCTTTGGGGCAGGTAAGTTTGTTTCTCGAAAAAATCAACGGTAGTGCTGTGCTCCCTTCAATGGGTTCCCTTTGTTCTTCCACATGAAAGAGCGAAGATTTGAACAAGCCTAAAAATACTTTTTTTTCCCTATATTGCTGCTCTCTGAATGAGCACCAGAAATGTAAAGTGACAGTTTCATTTCCTGTAAGTCAAATTTCTTTGGGTATTTATCAGTCCTTATCCTCTCTTCTCCACTCCTGCATAAGCAAATTAATTTCTGAGAAGACAAAGAACAGATGCAGCCCAAACCTGCTATGAGATGCCAAAACAGAGCTGGTTCTTGCTCATGCCCCTGCCTCTTTTTTATTTGCTGTGCAGCCTGCTCCCCAAAATTTTCTAGTCTATTTAACTCTGTCTGAAGAAGCCTAGAAATTAAAGTGACACATGGAAAAGGCATTCATGCCCAACTTTAATATTTTTTTTATTATTATTTTTATTTTTTATTTAAAAGGGATGGAGCTTCAGTGGTTGACTACTGGAATAAGCCCATGCACAGACATGCTTGTGCCCTTTCATCAAAAATGGTCTTTTAGAGATTAAAACCCCCCCACAACCATGCACTGGTGACAGTGTCTGCCAAATATGCAGTCTCAACACTCAAAACAGTTTATTGTCTTTCTACAGAAAAGTCACAGAATTGCAGTTTTTCCTATTTCTGCCAGTCATAAAAATGAGAATATAACACTGCACACACAAAAAAGAAAAGGAGTATTTTTGGAGAATGATGGATGAATATTAGCACTTCAGCCATAAATTTCTGAAAATATGTACCTTGAATCTTTCTGACTTTTATTTATACATTATGACTGTTACATGAAACATGGGAAGTTTTCCTGAAGAAATGAAAAGTGTGTTTTCCTCTCATTCTCCATAAGGTATAACCCCAGGAATTCTTGTGGAGACAATGAGAGAAAATAATGAGTAATTCTCTTCAGAATAGCAACTATTATCAATGTCTATCCTCACATACGTGCTTCTAATGAGCTCAAGAGATTGACATGCATATCAACACTCTACATCATTGTGAAAGAAGTAGTCTTTGATGCTTCTGCGGTAAACACAATGACACTTATTTTGTACTTTAGATTCAAAAGCAGGAGACCAGTCTGTTCACTTAGTGATTACTAAGTGACCTGTGATCATTCTTAAAAAGCCAAATGGGAAAAAAGAGAAGGTAATTTTAAAATAGGACTAAATAGAAGATAATTTTACTGATCCATTTTTTTTTAATTTGTATAATTTTTTTAATAGAGAGATACACTTTAGGATGCAAAAGACTGCTTTAGATTAAGAATATAAAACGCAAAAAGCAGACTTGCATAAATCTTTGTTGTGTAGCATTATAATTGCATTTATTGCAAATTATCTTTCAATGATACATATATCACTGCTTGGTGAGCTGTAAATTTATATATATTTAAATTCCTCTGAATGTAAGAACATAGAGACAAGCCTTGGTCTCACGGATGGCTTGTGGTTATTTGAGAACACACATTGGACACATCAGGTCTGTAGGCACATTTCTGACTAGACGAAGGAAATCAGCCCTCAAAAGATGGTAGGAAAGGTCACTAACAATTTGCATCAGACTGCAAAATCAAAAGCAGACTAAATGAACATTTTAAGATGTGTTTGTTTTCTGAGATTCTGTGAGAGGTCCGTGGGAGCTGTGGAGAAATACATTGCCTTGGCCACAATAAATGCAATCAAATACACAAACTGCTGGGCATAAAATATATATGTCGTCCATTGAAGTGGGACCAAAGGCCCCTTAAAAAGTGATACATGTTATTTTCTTGTGAAAGTGTCAGACAATATGATTTAGACACCATAGACTGATGCACAATGGACTTGTACAAGGTCTGGCTGGGACTGATTTATCCTTCCAAAGTTTCTGGGGAAGGGGAGCCTCAATCCATCCCACTCTGACCATTTTGAAGCCAGTGCCACTAAGAGATGCCCAGAGCCTGAGGAGGGTTGACAGAACAGCAGGAGAGCACCTGAAGGGTATTCCACAAGGGACAGTGGAATTCCAGGCACTCTGGACAGTGAAACTGTTTCACTGGGGGCCCAAACTAAATGTCCCTGTGCTGACATGTGGGGAGTGAGCAATAAAGAATAGGAGTTGGAGATATGTGCACATCTGCAGAGCTTTGACCTTACTGGCACCACAGAGACATAGTGTGATGGCTCCTGTGACTGGAGTGTTGGAATGGAAGGACACAGGCTCTTTAGGAGGGAAAAGAAAGGGAGACAAGGAGGGGGTGTCACACTCTATGCCAGAGACCACCTGGAGTTCATGGAGCTGCACCTGGGGATGGATGAGGAGCTGACTGAGAGCTTGCAAGTCAGGAATAAAAGGAGAGCAGGGAACGCTGACATTATAGCAGGGATATGCTGCAGACTGCAGGAAGTCTGAGTAGATGAACCCTTTACAGACAGGAGCAGCCTCATGTTCACAAGCCCTGGTCCTCATGGAAGTCTTCATTCACCCCAGTATAGAAGCATGGACTCATAGGTTGGGAGGAACCTTATATCTCATCCAGTTCCACCCCCTGCCACAGGCAGGGACACATTCCACTATCCCAGGCTGCTCCAAGACCCATCCAACCTGGTCTTGGACACTTCCAGGGTTGGGCCAGCTACAGCTTTTTTGGGCAACCTGTGCCAGGGCCTCACCACCCTCACAGGGAAGCATTTCTTCTCAATATCTAATTTAAACCTACCAGGAGTGTCTGGTGAGGAATATAAAGCTCAATAGCAGCTTGGGCTGCAGGGACAATAAAATGGTGGAGTTCAAGACCCTCAGGGTCATGAGGTGGGGCCTGTGTGAATGGACAAGATGCTCCCGGACCAACTCAAAACACAAAAAGAAAGCCTGCAGAGAGTGAAACAATTACAGATAGCCTGGGAAAAACACAGAGAAGTTGTCCAAGCAGCCAGGATTGGGTTAGGAAAGCTAAAGTCCTGATAGAATCAAATCTGCCGGGGGACATCAAAAGCAAAAAGAAAAGTTTCTATAGGTATGTTGGTGATGACAGGAAAACCAGTGAAAATTTGGCCCCACTCTGGAAGAAAACAAGAGATGCAGGATGTGGAGAAGGCTGAGATACTCAACAATTTTTTGCCTCGGTCTTAACCAAGAAGTGCTCCAGTTATGCTGCTTGAGTTGCAAAAGGTGAAGGCAGGGACTGAAGAACTGCCTACTTGAGGTCACTCAAAGAATCTGAAGGTGCATAAGTCCATAGGACCTGACAAGATGCAGGTTGTGAGGGAATTTGCAGAGGAAGTGACTAAGACATCCATCACATTTCAGAAGTCACAGCAGTCTAGTGAACACCCCACTGCCTGGAAAAGAGGAAACTTAACTGCCATTTTTAAAAAGGCAATTAAAGAAGACCCGGGGAACTACAGGGTGGTCAATCTCAGCGGTGTACCTGGAATGAAAGAGCAGATCCTCCTGGAAACTATGCTGAGGCACATGGAAAATAAGGATGTGATTTGTGACAGCTTCTCAAGGCTTCACTGAAGGCAAGTCATGCCTCAGAAATTTGGTGGCTTTCTACAATGGGTTACAGCATTTGTGAATAAGGGAAGAGCAACTGATGTGATTTTCATCTTCCTATTCTCTACCCTTTCCTGCCTGTGGAAGAGAGTGAGCCAGCAGCTGTGTGAGACTTGGCTGATGTTTGTACTCAACTCAACACAATTTTAAATGCAAAACATACATAATTTTGGCATTCAGAATTATGCACACTGAGAAATAATCTGTCTGAGTCTTCTTTCCTCACTTTTTACATCTGTTCTATTTTTCTCTCGAAGGATGTGCCTTTGCTATTTTTGACTTGGAGAAATTCCTTTATTACATGTGACTCATGTTAATAAAACAAGTTCATGGGTTCTTCAGAAAAAGCACTGGTGGAGAAATTTTGACTAAGCAAATAAACCATGCATTGCTTATGTAAATATAGTCTGTGTATATATTTACATAAATATATATACATATATGTGCATTTTCTATAGGTCAGTGCCATATATGTCATATTTCATCTGGGAATACAGAGGAATACAAAGAGGAATTAGCATTCCAAGGATGGTAATTAGACTCATCAACCTAATCTAGCTGTTCTTATGTATGCCAATATAATTTTCTTCCATTTAAGCAAAAATAAGTAGGGATGGGAGGAAGGTTGCTTGTTTGTAGGTATTTTATTTATGTCCCTGGTCTGTTACCATAAAATCACAGAATAGTTTGAGTGGGAAGGGACCTTTAAAGGTTATCTGGTGCAACCTCCTGCGATGAGCAGGGACATCTTGAACCAGATCAGGTTGTTCAGAGTTTCATCCTGACCTGACCATGAATGTTTTCAAGGATGGTGCAGCCACCACATCTCTAACCAACCCCTTTCAGTATTTAATCACCCTCATTGTAAAAAACTTCAGGCTTATATGTAATCTAAATTGACCCTTTTTCAGTTTAAAACCATTGCTCCTTGTCAAATCACACTATGCCCTACTAAAAAGTTTGTCCCCAGATACCTTGGTTTAGAGGCTCACAAGGAAATTATGTTTTCTCCACATGGAAACAGGGAGTAGTGCTTAAAAGTCAGAAGTGCTTCCTTGTTTTAGAGCCATTTTTCCCTATACTGAGGGATTTGCAAGAGTTTCATTAAAAAAAGCCATCACCGCCCAGTGACCAGAATAAGTAAGAAGGTTTTCTTGTTCACAAAGACATTCAGGAGTCAGAGTAGCTTTCAGAAGATTCTGACCCAATATTTATACAATATACATATATAGCACATGTCACTCACCATCTGCATTGGCTGCTCCACCTTTCCCGTTCCTTTCCAGTTTCTGAGACATAACAGAAAGTGTTGTTCAGCTGTGGGAATGAGACCCATCTATTCATAAATGGCTTTTCACTGAGAACATGTTTTAACCATAACGGTTGCATTCCCCAAATATTTCTGGGAGTCAGAAGCCAGACTTCCAAACCAGAGCAGCCTAGGAAGGTGTGATGAGGTTGGAAGGAAAATTTGCCCAGTCCCAGTGCAACAGCTGAGCTGACTGAATGGCATGCACAGTTTACATCTGTAAACACAGAGTGGGGAACAGGAATGGCTCTGTAAACATGTCCTAGTTAATCCCTCTGTGGCATGAAAGCCTTCACTTCAACTGAAACCGTTTGGGCATTTTTAAACATTCAGCAATCTTTTCCCCAGCCCATACCACAGGCATTTGCAGTTAATTTCTTCTCCAATGGGTTGCTTTCTGTTCAGATTCATGTCTGCTAAGCATTTAGACTGCCTGAATGGGCTAATATGCTCCTGAAGTCAGACAATGGACTGCCAAAAGTCCACAACAGGATGTCGGGTTTTGCTCTACTATCCTCATCATACCAAATAGAAGGGCTGCTTGAGACATCCTTGATGCCTCCAGCCCAGTAAATGGTCAGTCAACACCTTGATTTCAAGCTTCACAAAACTAAGGACCTTGTTTAGGCTGAAGGAAAGTGAAATGTGTGACTAATGTTCCAGTATGGGAGGTGCTGGGATTTCTGATGGGTGCCATGCTCCTTTCAGGCACCCATGCAACACCTCTGTATCACCAGGGCTCAAATGAACACTCCCTAGTTCTCACCTGACATCTTTCACAAGTGATGGTGAAATTGTCTTGCACTACCCTGTGAAAACCTCCATTGGTACACAGTTTGTTGGTTAATTACCGAGGAATCTGCCAGAGCTGCCTTTTTTTCTTATTGTGAGCTCTCTGTACATAGTGATGATCTTTTTGTGTGTATTTCAATGTCACAGTGAGTCAATTGAAACTATTGACACTTTTGCAGCCCAGATCATCTCCTGAAATGCAACAAAGCAGTGTTTTAATTGAACAACAGGCAAAGGCTTATTAGGATTGTTTTACTGCCTCAAGACAGTCTGGACTTGCTTTCCTGGCCAATGTAACATGACTGCAAACCAGGGAACGCTGGGGAGAATCACTTTGATAACCATCCTTTTTATCTTCTTCCCCAAGTAAAGGTCCTTCCCTTTAGCTCTACAGTAAAATGTTGATGGGCAAGACCTGATCCCAGTGGATCTTACACAGCTGTCCTTCTCTGGCTGTCCAGCAGTAATTGAGCTCCCATCAGTAGGACTCCTGGCAGAGATTTTAGGACCGGCTAAGCAGTCCTGGTAAAGTCACTCTGAGGGTGACTCCAGCTCCCACTTTGCCTCAGAATCTCTGACACAGCCCAAGATGTTGGTTTGCCATTCTCTCTGTGGTTCAGAGCACAAAGAAATTGAAGCAAAGGTGGAAGGAGATGAGGGGGAGGATTGGGTGGCCCCCATGGTGTTCCAACCATGAGGCTCTATGAACTATGAGCATCACTGCCAAAAACAGCACAGGCAGAGTCAGCATCTCCTGTTCAAAAATGCTGCTTCAAGTCTGTGCAGCAGGGAAATTGGTTTTACCAATTTTTATTCAATTTATTGGGGCTGCATATTCATTGTAGAGGAACAGGAAGGGAAAAGGGTAGGTCTTCATCTGAACCTAATTTCCCAGTACTTCTATGACTCTCCAGGTCTTCCAGTCTTTAAGAAGTGTGGTCTGGCTTTGAACAGTTGTGTTACCCTTAACTAACTTAACTAAAATTAATTTTATACCAACCTGCTTGGAAGACTAATTCATATGACACAAATCTGGGTAAAATTATTTCAAATGTCAATGTTGTCTTAATACACATCTCAACTATTTCACAGGGGCGTCTTTATCTGTTTTCAATTTGAGACAATCTCATTGCATACAGGGGAATTAGTTGCTTTGAGAATAGGAAAGATCATTCCTGTGAATACTAATCCACAGCTTTTATTAACCTGAAATTAGGGGATGGTGGGGGTGGAAGGAAGAGACGAGTCAATGTGCAAGCCAGAATTTGAGATTTATTTGAGAAGCAGGAAGTAAAGGGCATTTTTTTCTCTATGATCTTAGAGCAGCACAGCACCACAGATGTGTGCATATGTGATGGGCTTTAATCACAGGTAGGTGCACAGATTGCATAAGACTCCTGCACAGACTGCAGTGTGCAAAGCAGAAATGGCTGCATGACTGGCATCCTTGCCTGCATCTTCACCATGACCTTTTTTCTATTCCTATTGCACTGAAGTCTCTTAACTAATTATGTGGGATCTCAGCCTGCTATGTGATCCTGTTACCTCTTAATTGCAAATGAGACATGAGATCTCAGCTGCACTGCCTCTCACAGGGGCACTACTTCTTTGTTCGGTGTTAATTATTCCTTGTAGCTGACAATGAAACAAAGACCAGAGAGTTAATTTTCAGTATAATGAAAAATCAGTACATGCTAATACATTCCATGTAATTTTGCTTATTTACCTAGAAAACATTTTTTGGCTTTGCAACTTATGCTTAAAATGCTTAAAAAAAGCACACAATAGATACATCGTAAGAACACAAGACACAAAGAAAATCATCAGATTTGTTTGCAAAGGAGAGAGAGGATGTTTCACAAGCTTTTTTATGGAGGGTGGCAACTGAGTACAAGCTTTTTAAACGGTTTTCTCCCATGTCCCTATGACTTTGATGGTGCCTTTTTCTTTCCACAGTATGTGCCATAACATGGGCAGGTGTGTGACTGACCCAACAGACAGCAGGGGGGATGGAGGTACCCTCACAACACCCTTCTTAATCCTCCTCAAAAGCCATAGCAGAGGGAAGAGGGAAATCTGCCCTGGAGGGAGCTTACTGCCCCTTCTCTCTGCAGAGGGCTCAAGTGGAGCACCCCAAGGGCACTGGGGAGACACAAAACAAACCCTGACAACATAGCAAAATAGATCCCCTGGTGTCAGTGAAGCTGTGAGCAGATCCAGCCCATCACAGGAAAGAGGACTTGTGAGTTGTTCCTCCATTGCACAATGGTACCTGCCTTGGTCTCATGAGTGAAGAGTGCAATTCACCATCTAGAACCCAACTGATTCTGAAATACAGTCAAATGTGTATTTTGCACATCTGTGGGTCCCTTATGCTTGGACTTCACCATCAAACTCAAAGATAACACTATTCAGCCTTTCTGTGCTTGTGCATTGTTTAGATCAGGATTTTTGCCACACCTAGAAGGCCCTCAGAGACATACAGGTCTTTTTCCACTGACCTCTGCAGTGCCATCAGCTCTGTGTTCACCTGTGGATAGAGTGGTCTGTTTTGTCCCACTTTGTTTTCTGTCCTGATTCCATTAGCTTGTGTCTCAAAATCAGTATGTGCTGAAGTGTTTTAATGTATTGTGGTCCCTAAAAAGTGATTGTTGATCTTCATCCAAATTAAGTAGAAATTAAGGAAGTGAAATTATTAGGTGATAGCACCTTATAGCAGCCTTACAGTACTTCAGGGATTGTGGAGAGGGATTTTCACAGGGGTATGCAGTGACTGAATAAGGGGAGATTGACCTTAAAATGAAGAAGAGTAGATTTAGATTAGAAATTAGGAAAAAATTCTTTAGTGTAAAGGTGGCGAGGCCCTGGCACAGGTTTCTTAGAGAGATTATAGAATCCCCATCCCTGGAAGTGTTCAGGGCCAGGTTTGACAGGCCTTAGAGCAACTTGGTCTATTGGAAGACGTCCCTGCCTGTGGCAGGGGGTGAAACAAGATAATATTGAAGGTCCCTTCCAACCCAAACAATTCTGAGATTCTGTGATCCTAGAACCATATTTTTTTCTGAGAATATTACCTAGAAATGATGCATCATTCAAATGTCCTAATCAAAAATTAAACATGTATCTAATTCAGATCTTTCTTTCACTTTCTGTGATGTAGTTTTAAATTCATAAAGCCTAACATTTTCCAGTCAGATATTATGCAGACAGCTGACACTATTAATTCAGAGGGTTACTCTTACAGTTCTGTGGAATGCCATGTGATGTTTGAGGATAAGGCTTACTCAGTTCCTCTTATTGATGCCATACCTATTCTTCCATCCTTCTGCAGCTGTACTTTGAGAGAGAGGGAAAATGAATGTGATAAATGCAGAAAACAATTACCATCAATAGAGAGGTTATGCCTTATCCTCGCAGCCTGAAGTAAGACAATGAATGCTGAACACTTTGGTCTTTTTGTAGCTCAAGTCTCTAATCAAGGCAGTATTTTGTTCTTTATAAGATATGTGAAATGCAGCTCATAAAATTATGTTCATTATTTGAAAAAAAAATAAAAAGAAATAAAGAAATAGCCAAGGCATGATGAAAAGCACTTAAAAGCATCTTCTAGAGGTTAATTTCTATAGGTGAAGTTTTACATCATTAATAATAGAAACTAGGAGGAAAAAAAAGTTCAGATTATCATATTCCCCTTCTAATCATTATTATTAATCCAATCATTTTCCGAGGTGTCTGAGACTCAGTATTTCACATAAAAATACTGAAGACTCCTTTGGAGAAAGTATGTGTTCAACATGAGCCCTTTTCTCCTTGTTTCAAATATATTTTTAATATAACCAAGTGCTACTCCATTTCAGTAAATTCAAGCTCTACATAAACAATAATGAAGTGTATATTTTATTTTTTACTATTTTAGTCTTTACACAATTTATTGTTCTGGAGTCTGTCTCAGTTTTGTGAGACACAAATGCTTTTCTGAGGATGAGTTATGAGGAAGACTCAAACTCCTCCCTCTAAGCAATTGTAAATCTGAAATTAAGAAGCTCCAATTGAGAAAAAATGTGGAAAAAGGGAAAAATAACAGCCCTTTATTAAAGGATATATGTGTGCTGGCAGAACAATGAAAGAACACATATGAAACAACCAAACAATAATCCTATACTCAAAAGTAATCCCCTTCCAAACAAGCAAATAAAGAAATAAACAACAAAAGGTAAACAATTCAGTTTGCACCCTTTGGTGCAATTCTAACCACAGTCAGCAGGGGGCGCTGTTGGATCACTGGAGATGCAGAGCCTGCAATGTCCTG
>JAWWLV010000100.1:9513285-9543798 GCA_035041135.1 Platyrinchus mystaceus | reverse complement strand
ATGGAATACTTCCGTGGTCACCTTCCTAGTTCCTTCCTGGTTACAAGCTGGTCTCCAGGAAGGCCTAGAGTGAAAACCACCACAAGGCCCCTTCCAACCCAAACCATTCTATTATTCTATGATTCTGTAAGAAACAAAGTTGCTGGGACTTTACCAGGTAATTAATTCCATTCTTCTACAGAAATAGAAGGAATAATCTTGCATTATGGGGCGTTTCCCCCAAGCTTAGGAATCACCCTGTTACTGCTGCTTGGGAACTAGTGTGCTTTTCAAGACCAGTTACCTCAGCTGACCCAAGCGTTAAGAGTCTTTGCAGGATGTGTATCTTACACAGAGGTGCATCCTAGAGAAGTTGTGCAGAAAATTCCGTAAGTCCAGCTTGGGGGGGTAAAATTTGAATTATTCATAATTATGCCCCTCTAGGTACAGAAGTGTCAGCTACAACTTCCTGAGGCAATAATATTAAATTAATGCATAATGAAAATTCATTTGTATTAATTAATAGCACATTAAGCAGGCATTAATATTACATTAATGTTAGATTTTAAAAATCAGTAATATAAAACTTAAGAATGTGACCTGTCCTTTATTTCTTTACAGAGGTCTGTGCAACTTTAAACAGATAAAAAGTATTTGAGGAAGGAGATCATAATTGACCATTCCAAGACAAAAGCCAAGAATCATGGATAGTCACTGAAAGAATAGTAGTGTAGCTAATTATAAAAAGCATTTTTTCTAATTATTTTTTTGTAAAATTTGTTTTCTGAAAATCATGGAAAATCAAGGTGATTTGAGGTACCTGGTTTGACTTCATATCCTCCAACACCACTAAGGAATTTGCTGTATGGCAATGGGCAATAGGATGATAAAAATACCAGTATTATGGTAGTTTAATGGATTAATGATAGAGCTCAGAAATCACTTTTAGGAAAAAATTGTGGATTTATCCTCTGGAAGAATAAAATGTGGCTCAATGAAGTTGTGTGTGTTGGTTCATCAATAGCAATGTAGTGCAGCAGAGGATCCAACTAACTGATCAATAAGGACCATGCAAAGAAGGGCCAAGGAAACTATAAATGCACTCAGCATCCTCAGCAATGCTTATGAAAGAAAAAAAAATTAAAAAAGGAAAAAAATATAGAAAAGTAAAAGGTAGCAAAAGATATCAAAACAAGCAACAGCAGTTGTCAAGTAGCAAATAATATATCAATTAATTTGGATCACCTGCTGGTTCACACAATGTGCATTATGTCTCATCAAAGGCAGGAAATGGTCTCCAGCAACAAAGTAACCTTGTAGCAGACCTGTGGGTCCTGTTACTTATAGAGCACATCCATTATTCTGGGAGCCAAGAGTGGCAAACAGTGCCCAGCTTGATGAATAAGCAAGGAGAACAAAAATTGTGTGAGTAGGAAGAAATTTTTTTAGCTCTCTGTATGACTGTCTGTTGGGATCAGCCTTGCTGCAAAAACATATGATTGGGAAAAATGACTGAATAGTCTGGAAAGAATTCAGATAATTGCAACATGGAAAGAATAGCTTGAATAGGCTTACTGTAAAATGGTGTTTAAAAGAAGGCTTAAAAGAGCATTGATGATGGTTTGTATATAAAACAAGTGAAAAGTATATTTTTGAAAGAGAAGACCCAGAAGCCTACTGTGGAAGAATATTCCATTGGTAAAAAAGGACAACAGACAAACACAAGAAAGGGACAGTGATGAATTTATAGTATTTAACCACTAGGAAGTATAAAAATGTTGAAAATACAGAAATGTTACCATTCTTTCACAAATATACATATTCAGAATATTTCTGCAGACTTCTGAAATGCTTATTGGAATGTAAATAATAAATGTGTGTAATTAAGAGTGTCCAACCTGCTCTTAGCTCTGCAAAGACATACATGAGCCATTTGGCAAGGCAATACCACAATATGAACTGGAGTACGAGTTTCAAATGTGGGGTTTGTTACGTAGTTTTTGAAAAAACAAGCCAGAATTGTAAGCCCCTATAAACAGCTGTTGGAAGTTTTTCATAGCCCTGATATGGGTTAGAAGTTCCTCTGACCTTCTTGAGATCTGATCTTTGAAATATACATCATTTTTAAACCAGGACACGGGACTTCTACTTGCTCATAAATTATTCCAAAGTACTCTACTTAAACTCTGCTTTACAGTTGCAAAATACCAAATATATTTGAGTCAGACAAAATTTGCCCAGTATGACTTCTGTACTGAAGTTCAGGAGATTCTTACAGAAAGGTTTTTAGTGCAGTCAATCAAAAAGAAACATAATTGGCTTGTAAATAACCACTTTTTTATGAATTATAGCATGACATGACAAGGTTGCCCCTCCATCATATGCAGCAGGATTCGAAGTACACAATGCACAGGTTTTAGCTGTAGCACCTAACAGTTCACCTCATTTACTAGATTTTCAAGTGCAATTTTATGTTCCTTTGTTACAGCTGGTAACCATAGTTCTTAACAAGAAAAAAAAAAAAGAAAAAAAGAAAAAAGAAAAATAGAAATGAAAAATAAAAATATATGAGCTACATGAATGCTGGCATCACTCAGCATTCACTGAAGTCAATAACACTTTCAGTGAGAGCAATCTGAGGCCACTACTTAGTGCTTTCAAAAAGCTTTCTTCTCAACTTTATGTCTTTTCCGATCTTTTTTTTTTTTTTAATTAACCATATTTAACCATGTCCTATGCCGGCTGTTTCGGTTTTTTTTCTCCTCTGAAAAGTCAATGAAGTAAAGGTACAGAGAAAATTGCACTGCATTCTAAAACATATTTTGTAGTGTTTACCTTAGCATGACAGCCGGGATTTTTAGGCTTAGCTAAAAAAAAGGCATGAAAGCAGGAGCCATTTTTCTTACAACTATCAATTGCACAGAATAGATAAACTCTACAAAAATACCTTTTAAGCTACTAGAAAATAACCTTAATATATAACTTCTCCTACAAGAGACCATTCATTTAACTGAGATGTTTTGACATATTTTATGCAAATGGTGGGGTATTTTTCTCTAATTGTAATCAAATCTCATGCTCACAACAGCCACATAAGTAATCAGGAAAAAATTGCAGGCAATTTTTGAGGGGTATGAATGAAATAATGTGTTGCTTTATTACACAGGAATATCCTTCTTACCACCACCAATTCCCAAACCCAAAAAAACACTCCAAAACTCCCAAAACATAAACAAAGCAGCTAAAATAATGTTAATTGAACTAACAGTCATAAAATTACTACTTGAGGAGATAGATTGTGTGGATTCCACTCCCATACTCCAGCATGTCCAGTACATTTAAAAGCAGGACTCATCTGAGCATTTAATAAGTTAAAAAGTAGGAATTAATAAATCAATACTTTTTATTGAGTTTAAGTACCAGGATAGACAAAGAAGCAATTTCCACTACTGCTTGTTTCTCTAAAAATTCTTCTCCTGGAAACTAAGACAATAACTTCATCAAATCAATATTTAAATAATTTTGAGGGGTTTCTCTTGGAAACTAAGACAATAACTTCATCAAACCAATATTTAAATAATTTTGAGGGGTTTCTCTTGGTGAATGAGAGAAAGAATACACAGAAAAAAAATGTTGTGGGACATGCACAAAGCTCCAACAAGGATTTCTAGAAGTTGAGAGTTTTCCTTGAAGTTAAGCCATAAAACATGAAATCAATGAAGAATTGTTACATACTGGTCATGTACTGAATTCACCAACTGGACAAAAGCTTCATTGCATCACAGAATACACGTGGGACCTCAGCTAAGACCAGGTACTCTACATGTTTCCATTACCTTAGGAATATTTGGTTGCAGGAAAACACAGTAGCACAGCACACCTGAGATTGGCCTCCATCTAATTAACACTGATTGGAGAGAGTAGAAAGTGAAAAGCAGCAAAACAACTGCACCAGTGAAAGCAATGTTGGCTGCCTATAGGGACAACTGCAGGATCCCACTGAGGGAAATACTTTCAGAAATTACTTACTTTAAAAAAAATTAGTTTTTCAGTTACCTTTCTGATAATACCTTTTCAATTTTGTGAAACAAACAAACAAACAAACAACAACACCAGAAAACTAACAAACAAAGAACCACATTGTTATCAAAATATGTATATATTTATTTATATGTGTTTAGTTATCCACCCTGCTTTTTCCAGGCACCAAACAGTAATATAATTTAAGGCACTCTGAGCTATTTCATAGCTTTAAATGGCTGAAATATGCTGAGTTCAGATGAACAACACACTGATTTTCTAATGGTTGCAGGCCATGTGTTACTAAAACCACAGTAAATTCTGGTTTTTATTTAGAAGGCTGTATTTTGAGGCATTCTCCCACCATCTCCAGAGAGTTGGCCAGTCACGCTGTGGGAATATGAGGACATTCAGGTGCTAATTTATCACTCCTTCATGCTCCCAGAGAATGTTCCAGTTCTGAGATACTAGACATCAAACCATTTATTCCATAGCAGTCCTGCCTCTGCCCCCTCCCTACTGCTGGTTTCCAGCAGCAGTATCACAATCATTCACCTGACACAGTTACTTGTCACAGTTACCTTTGTAACAGGTGAGCATGTCCTTGCAGTTCGTCATAGTTAAGGAAATGTTATGACTTGAACCAAAATACACTTAGGTGGATGTGGCGCAGTCTCTGGAGGTTGATGAGTTGAAAACAGTCGTGGAAACACTCATGGAAACATCATTTACAATTGTTCATGCGCATGTGGTCCATGCACAGTGGTCCATGTGCAGCAGCTCTTACCTGGAGGACTCCAGAAGCCAGGAGGCATTTTAAGAGGCAACATTATTACGGTATTTCATTGTTGTACTGTAGCAGGAACACCTTGCCAGGATGTAGTTTCCCCCAAAGCTCTCTTACATGCCAAAATCCTCAGCTGTCAAAATCTAAAGCTTTTCATCTCAAACCTGGCGCAATTTTATTATTTATGTGTTATTGACACAAACTTCTGCACCATCTCACTCTCACACCTGGGAGCCTTAAGTGAAGTGAACTCAGTTTAGTCTAAAAATAAATTTATAAAATGAGTTAATAAAAAAGATCTGCAAACCAAAATCACATCGTGATGTGGTAATAGTATAGTAGTCAAAAAAATAATCCATTTTCCAACTGCAGCTGATCCTGTGGAATCCAGATATCCAAATACCTTTTATGCCCAAGCCTCAGTGCATTCTCTGTGGTCTTAATCGTGAGTTCCAGAACATTTTTAAGCTCAGGCAGCCACAATTCAACCTCAGACTCAAAGCACATAATAGTGCCATGTAGTGGCACCCACTGGCACTCAGACACCAATTTCAAGTTTGCCACAGCGTGATAACACACATTTTCTCCTATTGTTTAGGCTCTTCCTCTTCTCTCTCTCTACTCCTTCCCTCCACCCACCCACCCCCACCTTATTATCTCTTCTGCCCAAAAATGAAAGAAGAAGAGGGGCAGATAGAAGGTGAGACTGTTTAATTTAATCATCACACATCAGGGGAAAAGAAGCAACATCTTCTTCCTATGAAAAATATAGAGTTATTCTTTGATTACAGACTGAAATCTCATAACTTTTGTGCCGTGAGGCATGAAACTTATCCTGTCAAAAGAATAGAACCTTTAGTGCAGTTACTAAATATTTATTTCAGTGGCAATGTTCTGTGAAGCTTCGGCAGCTCAGATTGAGTGCTACTCCCAGGCCTTTTCCTCTTTATTGATCACATTAACACTTTTAACATTCTGCCTCTGTAAGTGGTCACCAGGGACCATCCATTCAATGCCTTTGCATTGAGCAGCATTATGTTTGCACATGTATAAATCAGATGAACTGTCTTTATCCAGCTGGGGTCACAGAGTGTTCAGCCCCTTGAATGAACTACCCAGGCAAAAGAAGTGGGGGTGGGGGTTTGCCTTTCCCAGAGCAACTTTAAAATCTTCCTAGGGCCTGCTGAATCTCTTGTTCCAGGCCCATCAAGAAATTAATGAAAGGATGTAGATCACATCTTCTGGGGGAAAAAGTTGTGCTCAACATAGCTGCTTGCCAGGAAATATGTCCTTCTTTAAAAAGAGGTAGACGAAATACTTTCAACACAAGGAAATTTTATGGGGCAATGTCATTTCACAGGCATATGAGTAAGGACGAAAAAGTTTAAGGAAGATGGGAAAGACAGATTTCCCTAGTCTGCCTTAAGGTGTGAGTTTTTCGTGGTTGGATTTAGCATGAGCTGTGTGCATGAACCACAGCAAAGCCTCAGCCCTGGCTCTCCTGAGTGTATGACCTGTGTCCCAACAACCAGCATGTAAACACTCAGAATAATTTTGAACAAATGCCACCAGAAATGTACTTGTCTATCAAAAATGGACTTTTGAGACAAGTTGGACCTGATTGGATTTTTTAACATGAAAGTTGGCAAGAGTCTGCACTGTGACATCCACATGGTTGCCTTGGATCACTTCAGAGCCCACAGGATGACACTGTGCCACAGAAGATGCAATCACCTTGAAGATGCTAAAAATAATGTTGGATAGTACAATTTAGTCTCACCACAGCATTGCAACTTCTCTTTATGAAGGGAATAATTGCCACTTTAGGCACCAAAGAAGAGAGAATTGTTTTCTTGAGTGATAATGATTTTGCCTTAATTTTATTGCTCATACATCGGGTTGAATGCAATAACTTTTTGACACTTTATGTGATAAAAAATCACATCTTGTTGAATATGATAGAACACTTTTTATTCATTCTTTTTGGCAAGCAATATTTAAATCAAAACAAGAGGGACCTAAAGTTGTGAGACAAATATACATACAAAATAAATTGTAAAAAGTGCACAAGGATGGGCAATAGTTTGAAACTCTGTAAAACAGTAAATTAAGTGGTTTGTATAGAAGTCAGGATAGGATTTTGTGCTCAAAAGGCTGGCCTACAGACTGTAACAGGTTAAAGGCATGTTATAAAAACACTTATTCCTGTAACAGCCAACAGCCAACTCAACCCATTTCTTTATTTCCCTAAAAGAGGAGCAAAACAAAACTTTCTGAAACCTGTTCAGATAAATTAGGCCTAATGATAAGAGGGAGTTTTAACCCTCCTTGAGAAAGTCCTCATGAATTTAATATGTCCATATAATCTCTGCACAAATGTGCTGCTGCTTTCATGAAGACTAAATACTTCAGGAAATGCTTGGGATGCTGCTCTCCAATATATATTATCGTGCCTGGCCCCTAGCAAGATTGTTCTCCTTGAAACTTTTGAAACAGCTTCTTCATCATTTTACAGACCACCCATATGGGCTTATTTGGAACATCAAATGCAATTCAAGTCACTTTCAGTCAGAAAAAAGGTCTGCTTCAGTTGGTCCTGTACAGAAGAGGACTACCAGAAGGAAATGGGAATGTATGATTATCCTTGTGGGAATAACAAGAGTACACTTGAAGCCCAAAAACTAAAGGGAATATATGATTAATGACTTGCAGAAAGTAGATATAAACTGAGAATGGGGTAAGGCTTTTGCTTTCCTTTTTAATTTGTCTTTATCTCAACCCAAAATTTCTCACTTTTAACCTTGTAATTCTCTCCCCCATCCCAGCACATGGGAGTGAGGGAGTGACTGAGTTACCTTCTGGTGTTAAATCACAACAAACAGAAAAGTATCACAGAAATTTAGGTACAAATTTTAAAAAGGGCATTTGGGTGCAAGAAACCTACACTTCAGAAAAATGGTTTGATAAATTCATGTGCAGAAGTGACAGCAGTAAATACATTCTGCACCTTTAAATGTAACCATAATACTGCTTGTAAGGTATTCACCATTAAATTTTGACATTTTAAGTTCCTGATAACTGTCTTTAGGATCATGGAACAATTTTCTCTTTTCAATGACAAATTCTAGGGATTTCACTATACCTAGGCTTTGGTTGTATCTTTGGATGTGCTGCTTCAATTCCCCAGTTTGAGAAGCTTTTCTCCCATTTCACTCCTCTGCCTCATTTATGCACTCGGAATTTTATTCTGTTCAACAACTTTTGGAATTGGGAAGAAATTCCCAATATTAGAATACACAATTTTGAACATTTTTGTCTTGCTCTGCAGTTTGTTTCCTCTCTCTCTCCTAGTGTTTTCTTGAAATTTTTAAGGCCTTCAGACTTTATCATTTGCTAGTTTTACATAGTGTATGGTTTGAGGATGTTTGTGTCGGAAAGAATGTTCTTTAAAAGCATTGCAATTTTATTTTTTATTTTATTACCAATGAATTAATGAATGTGGTAATGAGGAATGTGAGTTGGTACCTTTATGTTACATTCCTCTTTGAAAAAGGCCATAACTTAACTTTTCTGTAGCACCGACATACTGGTCCTCACAAAACCTCTGAGATTCTTCAGGTACAACCTCTGTGGGCTAAGCATGCCAATTTACTCACATGAATGCTTTCCATTCCTTCCTTTAAATCCAATCAGGTGTTTCCCTCACCTAGCTTTATGTTTGTTTCCCAGCTTCTCCCTCTTATTATTAATGCCAGGGAGGAGTCCGAGCCATGAACCATCACTACAGTGCTCAGAGCTAATCAAACACCAAACAAAAAAGGCAACCTGCAAAGGAGAAATTACTGTAACTTTCTATGTAGAGTTTTATCACAAACTTCTGTTCTTCTCTGAACATCAGCAAAAATTTGAGAAGAAAGCAAGTGTTCATTTTCTACCACTTGGCCATAAATCTCTACCACCTGTAGGAGAGCATTTCCCTTCAAAGTTCATAAGACTCAACAAATTCACCTTCAAAAACCAACTCTGCATTCCACTTTGGTGTAGAGTTTTTCAAAAATCCTGGAAAAAGGAAGTTTCCATAGACACAAATGCAAAAGTCCAGGTCATGTCTATGTGGTGAGTCCTCAGGTCATTCTCAGGCACCTCATATCTTTGATAAAGAGCTTTCTTCATGCAGCAGGAACACCCTCTCTCCCATTAACTTGAAACCCAAAGCTGGTGATGCCTAATGAGGCCATAATTAATTAATTTAGTGAATATTTATGAACAAGGAGGCTAAATAGGAAAGTTACAAGCAAAAAGCAAACTGCTGTAAAACAACAAGCAGCTGAATTTCTATATTTTTTAACTACTGGGGAGCTGTTCAACTTTTTCCACCTCCATCTGTTATCCTTCTTTCACCACCTCCAAGAGATCTCTTTTTTCCCCCCTTTCCTCTTATTCTATTAAGCAAAAATTGTTAATAAGATCCCATACCATGCAATACAAACACATCTTTTTTGTTGTGGTTTTTTGTTTTGTTTTTTGGTGTGGTTTTTTTCCTAATGAGTCTGCAGAGTGGGTTCCTCTATTTTTTTCCATGGTATTTCAATCTTCACTTCCTACCTTCTTTGTTCTCAGCTTTTCTCTCCATTGAGCTTGTTGCTTGTTGCCCAAAATTTAAAGCTGTGAGCATCTGATTATATTTTAGTGGGTTTGTCGTGGGATCCAAGAAAAATGGATCCTTTAACTTCTTTCCCAAAAACAATTTGCATCTGCAGGGTCTTGCCTTTGCCACAGTAGGAACTACACCCCTGTTTTACATCATCTCATAACTATTCACTCTCAACCTCCCATCCACAGTAGCCAAGGTTGAATGGAAGCTGTCCCTCTTTGTGTTGCTGATTAACTGGGAAGGCTAAGAAAACAGAGATCTATCCATTTGCATAAAATGGAGGTGATAAATACAAACCAATATAATTTAGGTTATTCTCAGAACTCCATCACATGGGGTAGGATTTACTTCCCTTTTCAGTGAAAACAGCCCAATTGCTCTGTCAGTATCTAATCAGGATTATATCCCTTATCACAGATCTAGCTGGGATAAGTTACACCAAAAATTTTGTAATGGCAAAAAAAAAAAAGGAATTCAATTAAGAAATCAAGAGTAAAATCAAGAGTTTGTTATCAGGATCATAATAGCATAATCAAAGAGTTGTTATTAGTCTAGATCTAATTATTATAGAAAATAAATGGGATAAAAAAATAAAAGAAAATAAATAGTTATTTAAAAAAACACCACTCAATAAAAACAATACAGTTAAAATTTTATACACATTTCTAGATTCCACCTCTTTTTCCAGCTGTTTGCTTGAATTTTCACCGCTTCCCAGGACTCTGAAATGAGATCTTCAGTCTGGCAAGGAACACAGCAAATTGTCAGCATCCCAGTCCTTTACTTGGAGCAGCTTGAAGATGGTGAGAGTTTCTTCTTTCTTACTCCAGGATCTGGTTGGGCGTTATCTTATGTTTGTTTATGTGCTTTACACTTTGGTCTTTCTTCATTAGTGTTTAAGCCACATTACATCCAAATTTACAATACACATGGGGACTTTCTGAAAATAAATAGCTGTTCTTTGTTCACTTTTTACTCCAAAAAAGTTGATTTTACCTGATTGGCACTTGTTTAACTGATGAGTGATGAGTTGTTTAAAGCCATAAGATCTCCAGTGCTGCCTGTACCCATGACTGCTCCTCTACTTCACATCCCCTTTTCTCAAGAGCTCTACAATCATACAAGGACTATATTTCTCTACTCCACAGCACCATCTCAGTCAAAAATATTTAATTCTAAAGAGAATAATGGCCTGTTACAGTTATCTACATAAACACGCTGGTTGTATTACACAAAAACTTTATAAAAGTAAAAAAAATTATGTATAGCCATCTGGTCTTTAGAAAAATTAGTGATGCAGCCATATCATGAAAAAACAAAGCTCCAGGCAGTCCAGGAAAGGTTCAGGCAAGATTAGCCTGAGAAGCCTCAGTCTTGAGGCCTTGCAGTGGATAGACCACTTCAGTTTTCAAGGCTGCCAGTCTTGCACTGCCTCCAGGACTGCATCAATTCCTCTGCAAAACACATATACCTTTGTGAAATTGGTGAATGTGTAGATAATGACAGCGTACCTCATAAATTCTACTGTTTGTAAGGAAAACATATCCTGAGAAATCTAACCTTTATTTTGAAAAAGTGTCTAGTTCATTGCACTGCAAAGAATCACCTCTGCATTTTGACTGGAAGCGTAGAACAAGGGGTAAGACACAGTCACAACCAGGAATTAATGAATTAGATTGCCAGAACTCAAGGAGAATTTGGACAATGCTCTCAGGCATGTGATGGGATAGTTGGGGTGTCCTGTGCAGGGCCAGGAGTTGAACTCAATGATCCTTGTGTGTCCCTTCCAACTACGGATATTCTGTTATTCTGTGGGACACAAATATACTGCAACCAGGAGTCTTTGTGAATTTGGGGTTCCCTAGCAAAAGCAAGAATCTTTCAGCAAACGTGGCTGCAGCTCTTGCTTTTTGTTTTACCAGACCTTGACACAGCAGCAGATACTTGTGCACTAATGGGAAAAGAAAATCCCACTTATTCCAAGAATGAAAGATTAAACACACAGTGTAAAGTGTGTTTAATGGAAGATTCCCTGTTGCTCTGAGCAAGATTAAATAAATTACATAAAGTGAATTTTTTTTCAGAATTTAAGATCTAAAACCAAAATCCTGAAGACACAGCTCATCTCTAATTGTCTCAAAGAAACCTAATGTTGGCCAGATTGGATAACATTAAGATGCAACAAACACACACCCTTATTTAGGCTGCAGATCTTGAGCATCTTCTTCAGTCTCACCTGTCATGTGGGGCAATGTGTCCTCCCAGGTGATGCAGGAGAAAACTCTCCTAATGAAGAGGACCTCCCCAGGGAACAAATCCTATCAGATTTGTCTGGAAGAGAGCATCATAATGATGAAATAAAATAGTGGATTTTGAGCTTCCCAAAATTTTGCAGTCAATATTTTTATAAATGCCACCATTTATGACTTTTCATTTTGAAACCTCTATCTTTTACTGAAAGCTGAACAAAGGGATGAATAAAAGATTATATAACCCAAAAAGAAAATTACATATCTTTTTCTATTCAAGAAAACATTAATGTTTCAGGCTGAACTCATTTATTAATTTCTGTTACTTAATTCACCAAAAAGCTAGAAAAATACTGTTTTATTTTTCCAATATTAAAATTGCATCAAGTTTTAAATACATTCACAAAACCTAAAAAGCTTATTATTGCTTTTTGATGTTTTCTCAAGTAACAGACTACATGTTCTACTTGCTGCTTCCTCTTGTTCCCATATTTCACCTATATTTTTTGTTATCTCTGCAGTGATGTGATTATGAATAAATCTGATGTGCTAGTGAAGTTAATTACCTAAAGACTTACAAGCTCAGATGATTCCATGTATATTCACCAACCTGTGCATTAAGAGCAGCATTTACATGATATTAATGCATCATCTACTGATGAAGGGAATGACAACACAGTATGGGCAACACAGTATTTTGGCAACATGCCTCCGTATCATCAGCTAATGTTAGATTAGACAGATTTACATTAGCAGAGGGCTAGTAAATTCAAACAGCAATCAAATTAACTATCAAGACCGTGGGTTATTGGCAATCCCCTTGTGGCGTGTTTACACTCAATAGAGGCCTTGGTGAGTAAAGTAGTTCATTAAAGACAGACTCCGTCCTAAGTGGGAGGCTCCAACATGGAGAGAAGATGCCAGGAACTTGGTCCTATCTCTAACAAGCTTGAATACATCCTGTCAGCTCTTGGGCACACAAGCAGAGTGGAGGCAGGAATCCCAGCCCAGGACAGCTGGCTAATAAGGCATGTAATTGCCTTGTTTCTTTGCATTTGCTTTCCAAAATCTAGCAACTATGCTGTTGACTTTGCCCTTTAGTAGTTTAAAATTAATTTTGCTTCTCATCAGAACCTCGTGTTGTGTTCAGAGTGATTTAACTGAAAGCAAAGCATAGACCCTTGGCCAGTGGTGCCTCTCCCATGTTCTGGTACCTAGTGTAAAGGCATCGCTCTATTGAGCTGCAAGGGCCTGATACAAGGTACTGCCCATCAGTCTTCAACAGCAGAGAGGAGAGGAAACCCCCTTTATGAAATGCTGTGGCCTGCAACAGACAAGGAAGCTAAGTTTTCGTGTTCAAATATCAGTTTATGGCAATCACCTTGTCATATTCCTGTGTTCTGAGAGCCACCTGTTCCATAGAATCACAGAATGGTTTGTATTGGAAGAGACCTCCAAGATATCTAGTCAGTGCTGGTTTTGGCTGGGATAGAGTTAATTTTCATCACAGTAGCTGGTGTGGGACTTTGCTTTGGCTTTGTGCTAGAAATAGTGTTGATAGCACAGGCATATTTTCAGTTCTGCTCACACAGAGGCAGGATCTGTTCTGCTCCTCACACCACGCCACCTGTAAGGGGGCTATGGGTACACACAGATATGGGAAGGGGGACAGCTGACACCAACTGACCACAAAGATATTCCATATGACTCCATGCTCAGCACACAGAGCTGGGGAGGAAGGAGGAAGGGATGCTTGTCTTCCCAAGTCACCGTTACATGTGACGGAGACCAACTTTCCTGGGATGGCTGAACACCTACCTGACCATGGAAAGTGGGGAAGGGATTCCTTGCTTTGCTTGCTTGTACAAACAGCTTTGGCTTTACCTAACAAGATATCCTTATCTCAACCCATGAGTTTTATCACTTTTACCTCTTTCTCCTCCATCCCACTGTGGGGAGTGAGCAAGAGGCTGCAGGGATCTTGGCAGCCTTCTAGAGTTAAATCACGACATAGTTTCCACCTCCCTCCCCTGGGCAGGGATGTTTCTTCTGAGGAACATCTGGTTAAGGAGAGGATGTGGTGGTGCATTCCCTTCTCCACTCTTGTGCTGCACTATGATCTCAGAACTGCTCATTAGGCTCAGCTTTGCTAAACAGCATCTGGGCTGAGCGCCTCTCCAACTTATTAGAAACATTGTTCCCAGGAATTGGTGCTGCCTAATGAGATCCTGTTTTTTAACAAACATCCTTGGAAAGTTATTTTTATTGACTGAATAACAACCCAAGTGGAATAACATTTTTGGTTATTGAACTTTCAAAGACAGTCACTGACATGAATAGGGGCCTGGATGGAAAATTATTATGATTAAAGCCCACTCTCTTGTGACCCTATAAACACTGGTCAGAAGTGACACCTTTGAGCTCTCCTGGAAGCAGTGGGCCTTGAGTAGCATCTCACTCTCTGAGAGTGAGGCCTCTCAGAGCCAGGGAACTCTCAAGTTTGCTGTACTTGGAGGACCTGCAAACAACAGTGACAGATCCTGGGCTGATACCCTGACTCCTTATGGCTTAACCCTTCACCTGCTGAGAAGGTGCAAAGGCACCAGTGCGAGTCCTTCACTGAATTCAAGGACAATTTTTCACAGGTATATACCTTCTATATACCTTTAGCTCTGTGAGACTGCAAGTGTAACTATGCCATAGCAAATGTACAGTGAATGTCACTCTCCTGGATTCTTAAGTACTTTAGATTTGTAAGGCCTGTAAGTAAGTTACTGTTGTGCTGTAGTAAATTCTGTATGAATCCTTTTTAAATTGTTTAACTTAAGCTATAGATTAAATGCTCTTAAGTACTATCAAACCTTTAGGCTAAACTACTGTACAAGTCCTAGGCTCAATTTAGCAAGGGGGGTCTACTTGAAACCTTGTGATTCAACAGGAGTGTCTTATTCCTTTTTATCCTTGCTCTTTCTGTCCTTTTCTTCCTCCCAACCTGACCCCCACCCAGCCTCCACACAGATAATTTTTGGGTTGATTTTGGGTTTAGATTGATTGATTTTAGGTTTCTGTTTGCTGTTTCTATATGTGCTTTAACTGCCTAGTAAGTAGTAGAATGAACCTTGCCAGTGAACTTTGTCGTGCTCTTGCTTTTATATTAAACCCACTTTTGCCAATATATTTGATTCTTTCAGCAGCTTTGTTTGCAACAACTTCTCTGCTCAGCACTGAAGGAGAGGACTCAGTCACTTGAGATTTCCCTACAGGCAGAATAATAGACTTGTAGAATAGTTTAGGTTGGAAGGGACCTCAAAGATCATCTAATTCCCATGACATGTTGGAAGAAGCCACGTGGCAACACTCAACAACCGAACCCTTTTTTGGAACATTTTTTTTGTAATTTAATGTGTAATATCTACCCTTCTCAGAAGCAGAGAGTTAAAGGGTGGGCACTGCTAGGAATTAAATTTTAATGTTTTCTTTGGGAAGCAAAAGGACACCAAACATCACTACTTTGCCAAAAGGTGGAAAGATAAGAGAGCACACATGCACATCCAACCTGGTTAGATCTTTTTCTCAACAAAAAAGGATAACTTTTTAAGTGCCAGTTATGTATCAGACTACCTAGCTGCAATGAAAAACTAAGAGAAATCCTTCTGCGTTCAAGCTTTACTCTGACCCTACAGCAATTGTTCTTCTTTGCACTTTTCATTGTACCAACTACCATTTGCTAAACACACTCCAGCCACTCCACTAAAACCAGGACCTTTTTAACATGGTCGGACAGCAGATTCATCCTAGTGTTGAAATGGGTAATATGACAAGAAAATGCAAAAAAAAAAAAAATAATCTGATTTGGCTGACAGCCATGGAGCAAAGCAAGTAGAATTATTGCCATTTAAATTTCATATCCCACTGGAACAACTATTTAGTGCAGAAGCTGCTTCAGACATAGGGATTATTAGAGTCTCGTTAAAAATAATTATGGGAAGAACTGAGAGCAAAACTAACTTCTGGAGACAGAGTGTATATTATTGTAGCCATTTCACTGATAAATATGAATCTGATAATCTTATGATTAAAATGTGTTCAAGTGGACCCTGGTAAAATAGGCTGCAATAGATTTAAAGAAAATTTAGATGTAGAAAAATATAAAAGTGAAAACGGCTTTTCACAAATAAGTGCCCGATTAGAAGACAAAATTAATGCATTAGCACCAGGAGCTTACATGAAATCACTTTTGCCGCTGTGTCCTGATTTCTACAAGTGCTGTGATTCTCCACATTTTTTCCTGACTTTCTTTATACTTTTTTTTCTTTTTTTTCCTTTTTTTTTTTTTTTCCAAGAGGAAAAAGAGAAATTCTGACACAACTTCAGCTAAGCTATTTCAGAGTAATACTAAAGCTCTGACTTGGGCTGACAAATGACCTCCCCGTAGGGATCTCTTTCTCTGCACAAAACTGGCCATTGAAAAATATTGTAATCAGACATGGTGGTGATTCTATTGGAATAAGCTTATTCATTCCTGTTGGCTGTCAAGCAAGTTTCTGCATGAACCATTCATCAAAAAATCAATGGGAGGCTTTTGAACATCATTTTTCTTGAAAATGTACAGAAATACCTAAGCTTCATAAATGTATTGATGTGTGTCCCTGTATGTGGGGGTGAGTGAAATGAAACTGTGTCGAGACAATGAAAAATGATAAGAAGCTCTAAAGTTCCCTTAGATGAGATCCCAGTGCAGCAAGGAAATCCTGGGAAAAACTTTCCATCAAGGAGGAACAAGTCTGTGGAGATTTCCCAAAGCAATGAAACAAATAAATGAGCAAAATTACTTCCTGAAATGTGAAATGTAAGATAACTGTGGTGACAAAAAATGAACAAAAATACTCTATTAGTTTCTAAAACTCAGATTCATCCAGAGAAAAGAGGAATGCTCATCATGTCCTAGTCTTACTGGATTCCCTGTTTGAGCAGCTGCTAAAGACCAGGATCAAGAAAAGGGATATGTGATAGACTTCTGTTTTAATGTATTAGACTTATTAAATGTTTTATGTATAAGACAATAAAGGACAATTTGTGTAATTTAAATATATGTTAACAAAGTCTAATTGTGCAGATGGAAGTAAGCAAAAAAAATTTGTTTATTCATAGTATGTAAATGTAGATACATTTGGTCCATGAGGCTCTCAGATATTCAAAAAGGCACCTGAAATCAAAATTCCCATTGTTTTCTTTAAGCTGTCATCACTCCTCAGCTCCCCAGAGTTGACATTTCAAAGATCACAGGAATCTGTTCTAATTCCTACAGCTTGGTCCTGGGTTTTTAACCCCAGCCCACAGAAGGACTTTGGCCACAGGGTTATTTTGACAATACCGATTGTTAATTATTGTTCAGGTTTACGAAAAAATCTCTTTGATAAAAGCAGATGGAAGTACATCAAATAAATACACTTAAATGGGCAGTGGTGCCATTTTAGTGCCTATGCATTAAAAAAAATGGTGATTTAACACAAACATGCAAACTAGGTAAGCAAAGAAAGAAAGGAGGTCTCATCACATTCCTTTCTAATGGTGTGTTGCAAAAGGCTCCCCATCTCCAGGCACTTGGCAGGGGGACAAAGTTCCACAGGCGACCTCACCTTGGCCAAATTATGGATTTTGCCTGAATTTGAGGCTCTGACAGAGTTTCAAAAAGAGCAGTGGAGAGATATGCATCCCAGTATTCTCACCTTGCATGCTGAGTTCTTTTCCATCCGTGGAAGATAAATGATCACAGACATTTAATTTCGTTTGCTGGCTGAGAACTGTGAAATGTGGTGTATCAATAAGAGAGAGAACATTTCTGAAATGATACAGATTCAGATCTGCTTAAGTCTTTGGAGAACTTAAAAAGTACTCTGATATCAGCAACTTTTTTATTTTCTAGGTTCTGACCATAACATATGAATGTGGATTCGATGGGCAGATGGAGAAAAAGACAGTTGTGATCCCTATATAAAATTATAAGATGTCAAAATAGTATAAAGTTATGTTTGGAAGGAGGAGTGGTGAAACAAAAAAAGGAGTAGAGGATGTCAGAATAAAGTCAGTTGTTTCAGCGTGACTGATAAAAAGACAAGGAATCACACACATGAAAACTAAAAACAAAGTTAATGAAGGTTCAGGAAACATTGTTCAGGCAAGGAATCTTAATACTCCAGCCTGCATTCAGGAGCAAATTGTGAGACAAAAATATATGGATAATTCAAGAAAGAGATGTCATGCTGTTATGTTGATTACTGGCTAGATTTATAATATAAACTTCACAAATTACAGTATATAGAGTGGAGAGGCAGAATAAATATTATTTCTAAAACTTATTCATCTTCTAACGTGGAAAAGCTACAAGGTGATTCTGCAGAGACCAAAAATGTAACCTACAAAAGCATTATTTTTTTTTTTTTTACTTTGTTTTTGGTGGAAGCATAAGCCTAATAAGAGGAAATTGCAGTATTCAAATCCATCTGAGACCACAAAAACACGGTATTAGCAGAGTAAATTAGTCTCATGTTCAAGCTGCCAAAAGCAATTTGATCTGTATACAGAAACAAAATCACAAGATTAAATCAATATGTTTTCCTCATGTTTGTGAAGAAGAGATAATTGATTAGAATAGCAGGTCACATCTATACTAATGTACTACTCAGTATCTGACATCATCTCTTCATCTCTGAAATGAACACCAGCTCATCATATTCACTTACATACCTTTTAATTACTTCACTTTGTAGCCAGAGAAGGAAGGCTAACTCATTAACCTTCTTTGTCCTTCAAGAAGGTGTTTTTTTTCTCTTAATGTTTATGCCTACTTGCAGATATTTGCACAGGCTGCAGAGGTATCTATTAGCAAACCTGGTCAGCTGCAAGTTCTCTTTCATTGCTTAATATATTCAGCAATCTGTTCATCCTGATTCAAACCCATACTCCATTTTTATCAGTAAATAGAAATTCCACAGATTATTTTTTCCTGTTTCTAGGTGTGAAGCAGTTCTTGCAAATGGTAAAACTGTTCTATAAGTTGCCTTGTTGATGGCAGAAGATTAAGAAAGGACCTGATAAAAAATAATACAAAACAATGATTTAAAACTGAGACATTCCAGTTGTATCAAGCATTTCTCTTGACGTATGAGCAATTACTCCTTTTTAATGCTTTGTTAATGCCTTCCTAAAGCAAAAGCACCAATGTACCAGGAAGAAAAGAGGAATAGATTTCCTGAATTATTGTGCAATTTTTCAAAGTCAGCATTACAGGACTAGATAAAGACAAAGAAACTCAAATTAGAGAAGATCAACAGAAAGCAATAATTCTACTATGCTCAGGAAGTTTAGTTTATTTTCCTTTAAGAAGACATAGAAAAATAAGAGAACTTTATATTATAAATTTCTCCAGAAATTAAAGACATCTTTGCAGGTTGAAGATGCACTAAGGTTAGTTACATCACAGATGTGGAAAAAAAAAAAAGAGAATCAGAATTTGTGTCATACTACCCCACCCCCAGAAAGAAAACTGCACAGTCATTGAGAGGCAGCCACAGAGGACTGTGACTGCATCCAGTTTTGGCAAGAAGCCGGGATAAGCAGAAGAGAACAATTTTGTACTGCAAAGGAATATTTAAGTGATAACAGCTTGAAACCTTCTCTGTTTAATCAGTTATTTAAATACTACTAATTACCTGGTTTATTGCCTAGCTCAACACCTATAATTTGAGGGTCCTAAATCTTATAAATTTTAAAGGGTCATTTTGTACTCAGATCAGTGACTTTTTTGTGCTTGCAAGTTGCACAAATGGATTCCAAGGAAAGCTCACAAGTTTGCAACTTCTACCCATAAAAAAGGAGCTAAACACTGAATATCTAAATTGCATGTTTTTGAAATCAGAGTTTCATATTTTAAGAAAGCTACAAACAGGAGAAAACAGCCTGAAGCCAGGAATGAAGCAATTAAAGTATGTTGTAGAAATGTTAATTGGAAGTTCTTAGGCAGGAGGGCAGAAGGAAACTACCTAAGTGAACTGCCATAAGGCCAAAGCAGTAATTCTGCATTAGTCTTTCTGCCTGCCTCTTTGAGACCCATCTGCACCTTGTGTGTGGTCCCATCTGCTGTACCTGTACATCTGCTCATGCAGCTGAGCAAGTCTGGCATATGGGATCTCCTTGTTCTGAAAAAATTGCCCTTTTCTATTTATCCCAAAATAAACTTTGCTGACTGCTCATTCCATGGTCTAGCTTGCCACATGATGGTACAAGAAGTTGGACAGGTGCAGAAATTAAAGTCCTGGGGAAAAAAAAAAAAAAAAAGAAATTCTTTATGTTGATTCTCATATTACCTCTGCAAAACAGAGCCTAACAAACAAGGAAGCTGAACTCTCATTAGGAGAGAATAAATACTTTTGTCATTTCATTCCAGTGTGGAGTAACAGCTGGAGACTGAGAGCACCAGCACCAACACCAACACCAACAACCACCTTTAATAAAAGCAGCAGGAAGATTTGGATTGAGAACTGGAGGTGCATGAGAGCCCTGGGACTGTTTGCAGAACTTATCAGCCACCCCCATAAGATAGGTGAGGTTGTGGACCAAGGGAGACAGAAAGGTAAGATTAATAGTAGTCTCTGTTGTTTTAATATCAGCACATTCTTCCATTTTTTGTCAAAGGCTTTTCACAGAAAATTCAGAGAGGCAAAGACTGGCATTTTCTGGAAGTAGCAGAAGTTTCAGGGATAATCAGTGATGACAAAGACCCGAGAACAAAAAGGTAACAAGAGCTTCCAGGATAAGATTCAAAGACAAACTCCTAAACATCTGGAGATCTTAATGCTCCCAAGTGACTGTGTTAGCATCACACAGGCTTAGGGTGGTGTAACCCCAAGGACTCTTGGAATGATATGGGAGTGAATCAGCCTTAAAGCCTGACCCTCTCAAAAGGACGGGCCTAATACCCTGCAGTTTAGCCTCTGTATTTTATTGTTGCTATGAGGAGATTTACCATTTTCCATCATCCCAGCACTATATGCAATCAATTATTAATGATTAAAATTGGTGTTCTGCACTATTCGCAGCAGGCAGCAATACCTGTCACAATGCCAGTAGCAGCAAAAATGAACCACAAGGAAAAGTAAATGTCTTATAATATTTTCAGGGCAAAAATAAAATTCAGACCTTTTAAGATAGCAGAGAGTCCAGGAAAATCCAATGGGGTGTTACCCAGCAAGAGAGAGTGACAAGAGCAAGTGAGAACTGACAAGGATACAACTCATTAACTTGATGCTCTTCAAGAACCAGGAAAGAAATTTTGTTCCACAACCAGAAATAAAAACTAATCCCCAAATTAATGCCAAGGCCAATGGAGAGAGAATCAAGCAGGATAGCACAGTGGCTCCAGGACGTGGGGATGTTAACAAATACAGCAGGACCCAGTCCAAGTTCATTTTACTAGACCAGGGGTCCTCAAACTATGGCCCACAGGCTGGATACAGCCCACCAGGCTCCCCAATGCAGCCTGCAGGTATTTACAGAACCCCCCCCACCCCTCCCCCTGCTAGGGGTTGGGGGGTGTCATGGTTTAAGTTAAGTTAAAACTAAGTAGGAATTTTTCCCTTCCCCCTGCCCATTGTGTGAAAGGGATGTTGGTTTTTCCTTGGGCGATTAGGTAACACAATGGGCTAGCCGGGCGAGACCGCATTCCAAGTTAAATGGTCTTCAAAACTTTGTCTGTTGGGGGAGCTTGGTTGTTGCCGAAGCTGGGGGCGGGGGGGTTAAGAAGTTCCTTTTTTACTTCTTTTTTCCTCTCGTCTTCTGGAAGACGGGGGAAGAAGTTTTGGGCGGCAGCCAAAGGGACGGGGGAGTGCTCAACGGCGGCTAGGGGTGACGGAGACTAGGCGGGAGCAGCAGCTTTCTTTTCTTCTTTGGGAGAGAAACTGTTTTTGGGAGAGTTGGTTTCTTTTTTCCTTCCCTCCTCCGCTCCTGTTCCTTCTCCTCCTTGGCAGCAGTCTGTGTGCACATCAGAGGAGAGGGGAGTCTGCTCTGCACATCTGGACCAGAGGACTGAGGGGGTGGAAGAAGACCTCCATAGTTCCAGCTTCTCCAGCACACCCAAGGAGACTCCACCCCCCTCCCCACCACACGTGGGCATCTCCAGTGATCCAACAGCTCCCCCTGCTGGTTGGCGCAGGACATTATAGTCCAGCCCTCGACAGTGTCTGAGGGACGGTGAACCGGCCCCCTGTTTAAAAAGTTTGAGGACCCCTGTACTAGACTGTCAGACTCTTATTCCATCTGTGGCCATGTAGTATGTGAAGATCACAGAGCCTTATGATGTAACTCATTTCACTCCTTTGGCTGATGAACTTTGATTTAATTTGCTATATGTGAGGTATACCAAAGGACCTTTTGGCAGTAGCCTGTAGTGACTTTCCACTCTGCAATCACTGCTGTGACCTTATCCCTAGTCACAAAGGAAATTCACGTTCTGTAATTCCACTTTGAACCAAAGTGTTAGGATTTAAAAGTTTTGCCTCCTATAGGGAGGGTTAAAAAGGTAGAACTAAGTAATGACACTCCACTAGTACTTATTTATAAAGGTTGTACCATGTATCATTCCCTTGATTATTTCTAGATTTAAAAGCTTTGCTCAAAACCCTTGACACAGGGCTTCTTTTCTTTGGGGATGTCACAGTGGCTCCTCTACTTGTGTTTTAGCTTTTTTTTTTCCTATAACCATGTGGGAATCTCTCCTCTCACAAGTGCACATGCTTCCACTTGTGTTCTGGCCCTGCTTTCCACTTTATCATTCACCAATCTAGTAATCCAGAAAAACAGCTAAAAACTTTCCTCTTGAATGGAAGCATGATTTCTTCATCGGTCTGATTATGGTGGGGAATCTTCCCTGCTCTCTCCATTTTTTAAAAAAATTATTTGTTTATTTATTACTTATTAGTTCTGAAGTTAAAGCATGTTAATAGGTGAAAGTGCTTTCAAAGATAGAGTCAGAATTCAAAATTATATCCACAAAGAAGTTTTTCAAAATCCAGGAAGGAATTCAGTCTGGCAGAGGACCCTGAATTCACAAGTACCAAATGGGGGTTAAATAACCACCATGAGTTAAAGTGTCAGAAAAGGTCCTGGGGGTTGGCAGAGCACCAATTTAAAATTATGTTATATGTTAATTCTGCATTGTTTTACAGAAGATACAGAAAACAATTACTCTGCTCTACAGTCATTAACAAGCTCTCAGAGGGAATGCTGGCTGTTGTATCATGCATTAAAGGAGAGGCAGACACATCTCAGAAAAGGAACTTGGCAGGGAAATACCTGACTGGGGAGGCTCAAATAACTTTAGCTAATCTCAGTGCATGGGAATAGACTGTATGCCTCCTTGAACTCCTTCTCAGCCCTTTATAGATGTGAAATTACACGCTGCAAATTTAGAAAAACTAAAGGTGGAGCAAAATGTCCTTACAAAACAGTGTTTTAGCCATGGCTCCACTTCTTCAGGATCAAGCCCTGGCAGCTGCATCTTGTGGTGTTGGGTTTTAACCTTTAAACCCTACCTGGTTCCAGAGGTGGCAAACTAAGGGACTGCCTCCTTCTCCCTCACACTCCACAGCTATAATTCATATCAGTGGAGATGCTTCCAAGTAAATTAGAAGAAGCTACAGACTGTCTTCTACTCTAGTTAGAGCCCTGATGCCTTAATGCTTTCGTAAGATGCCAATTTCCTCTGTTTTGCCATTCACTGGGGTGGAGTAGGTGCAAGGCTCAAGTGAATTTGTTTTTCTTGCCTTCAGTGGAGACTGAGTTTTCTGACTGCTATGAAGAGGCCTTCTATGACTACAGTGGCTGAAGCATGTATTTATTTGGTGTTGAGAGAATTCTTTTTGCCAGGTATGTACAGCTGAGTTCCTGAGGAGCACAGTTTATCACATAAAATAAAATACACAGTTTATCACACAAAACTAAACACACATTAAAAGTGTGTTGGTGTTCTGCACTAACTGAATTTTGCTGCATATTCTTTAAGGAGACCCCTGACACTGAAGTAGGTTGGCCAGCCTTGGAGTACAGTATGAGAACAAATTCATTACCGTTTAAGAGCTATACATACAGTCTTTGATAATGAAGGTCATACAGGTTTTTCAAAAAAAGAGAAAGCTCAAACCATGGAGGGAAATTGACCTCACCTTAGAAAAATAATTAAAAAAAAAGCCTAAATCAGACTCAGATGGTTATTCCAGAAATGTCATTGTTGCTAATTTATTTTCTTTTTACTTAAGATGAAATAAGAGCCTGGCTATTTAAGTATCAACAGGAATGAGTGTTATTCCAGGCCATTATTCTCATCTTGATGCAGAAGATTCAATCATTCAATCATAATGATAAATGCCCATTAGCTGTTGCAAAAATCACACCACACATTATTCGGAAAAGTGTGTGACCTCCATATGCAGTTTAAAAGAATTTATTCTGATCAGCTTTAATCAACTATCAAATTAATTCATAATGTTTAGAGTAGTATTACTGAGCTCCTAGAAACCATGTTCACTGAACATTGTCACATAGTCATTGCCTTCTGAAGCATAACAAAAACTAAAGTGCTAGGAAATAATTTAGAGTTATAACAGGGATGGAAATTGACAATTTCCTCACAAAAAAAAAAAAAAAAAAAAAAAAAGTAGCACAAACATACAAATCTCTTCTTTTTTATCTGGAAACAATAAGAAATTCAATGCCAGAGACTTTCTGTTTTCTGCTTTATGCTCCTCTCAGCCTGTAGGGTGGACCATGGGAGAAGCTTCATGTTTAGATTCCCAGAGCTGGTAACACAGCTGAGCTAATCTGGCAGCAGAGGTTAGTGAAGGAGGATGCTTAGTTCTGACACAGTTCATCACAACCAGGGCAAGAAATGTCTAAGAAAGGCATGAAGAGCCCCCTTATGTAACAGAAGATACAAAACTTCTTTTCCATGTAACTTGATCTGCTGAACTATAAGTTCATTTAAATCTTCAAGCTTAATTGTTCCATGTAAGAAGAGAAGCGAGTGGTGACACATTAGGAAACCATCCAGAAATAATGTGCCAAAAGACATTCTTAGGGTAGTGTTACCTTTTTACATTTTCTAAATGTTGCTGTTCAAGAAACTGCTTAAGTATCTTGCCTATTTGTTCCAGGAAAGCAAAAATTAATCCTGTTTCATTGGATCTAGTGATCACACTCATTTTCTGGGTTTAGCCAGAATTCTTTTTATTTTTTCCCCCCTCGTGGTGCAGCACAATATTTTAGCCCTAATCCAGCCCGTCACCTCATGGAGCTGATTCTTCCAAGGTTACTTTTGAGGTTCCTCAGTGCCTGAGTGATTTGTTAAAGTGGGACTGTCACTGTGAATCACAGAGTAGGCAGTTTTATCTATAGCACAACTTGGCCAGTGAGCCCCAGCTTTCCCCATAGACTGGAAACTCAGGAACACTGTCAAGATAATACATTTTTTGTCATATTTACCCTTGCAATGCCAGTTCACGCTCAGATTTGAGCACAGGTGAAAGGATGGGATTTTGCTGGAGTGTTCCTCATTCTTCCTCTGCTTGATGTGAAATTACAGATTCATACACATGGCTACATGCCATTTGGAGATGAAATATTTTTCATCAACCCAAAAGGCAGGAAGTTTCTGGAAAGTGTCATAATTTTCCAAACCTGTCAATAGAGACCACAGTACATCTGATATAAGACCTTGCCTTGTGCGTTTGTCACGATGAAAACAGCAGCAGGTCCTCAGGGGACCTTCTTGGTACGTTCTAGTCCCCTTTGCCCAGGGATGAATTAGTGCATTTAAAGGAGAGCACAGAGGCTGCTTTCTGAGGTTTAGGCCTTACTTTGTTCTTGGCCACAGCTCAGCTCACAGAAAGCATCATTCACATGCACAGACACTCACAGGCGCAGGTTTATGATTAATCCCTCCGCAGTGTGCTCATACCTCTGCAACAAAAATGGCCCCTTTGTGGAACCTGATGGACTCAAACAAGGCAACAGTATATTCAGGGCAAGAGTTTTTTTGACTACTAGTAAAAAGTTCAAATCCAGCCCCAAACTGAAGGATGACTCAAGTTTCGTGTTTGGACTTTCTGAAAATTTTCTCTAAAAACAGTATGTGTGAGAGAGTACACATGTACAGGAAAAAGTGGTTACTGGAGATGAGGAGGTAAAGAAGGAGCACATCCAAGAATTCTTAATGCATTTGCACATCTTTTCATGATAGCACATGAAATGTTACTTGAACTCAGCATGTAATTGTTCTTTACCTCCCCTATGTCTTGTGGAAACATTCCCTTCAACACTTCAGTTTTGTTTTTTCTAAGCTTAAAAATATACCAGCAGCAGTAATTGCCTAAAATTTGCTGCAGATATCATATGGCACTGTGCAGATTTATTATGGTGAAACAACAAATTAGGATTAAAAGCTCCAGGACAGCCCTAAATTAAGGCTGCAGTATTTCTTCTCTGAGCATCAGACACAGAGTCCGGAGGAACTTCCCAGCCACTGACAGTGGTGATCTACAGGAGGCTGCTCTTCCCACCCCTGGCCTGGGTCTGACCACAGTGCATTTAAGCTGCTGGTAGATTATCTGGCCGCACCCCACACCTCTCCTTTCCCTGCCTCTGGGTGGGAGTTGTTCTGCCCTAGATACAACAGGAGCACTCCCTGGACATCCTAAATTCCCTCTCTGTGGAGCAAGGTTTGTTCCTTCTCATCATGCAAGCCTGGACAATCAGCTCAAAGGTATCAGAGACTCAGAGACATCACAGTGGAACTCATGTTATTGATGGAGGAATCAAGAGTAAGGCAATTGTGATAGTTTTACTGTGTGGAACTCGTTATTGATGAGTTCAGCATCCAAATCCTGTAGAGTTTGGAAGTTTTAGTGTTTGTTTTTGACAGCTGAAAACAGTTACTGCAGTGTGGCTGTCAGGATTTGCACTTCTCCTATGAACAACTGTGGATTTATACACCATTATACATCTTTAATTACGATGCTGAAGGGAAATGGATTATACAAGTATTTCAGTGAATATACACATCTTCACCAATCATTTCTCATACTGTGAACACTGCTAAGATAATTATTGTTGTGATTAATAAGCTGCTAACCTAAGACCAGAGGCGTCAGTTCTAGAAAGAAAGAAGTACAAAACAATGACAGTGACAATTCACACTTTGCATACATTTATGAATATATAAATTGAGAGAAAGAGTAAGTCATAAAAGAAGTGGAGAAGCAGAAAGAAGGCTAAACACTGATGGCACTGAATGGTGTATGGAATGCCCTAAGAATCATGAAACATTATTCTTCAGTGTTGCAAAGGAATGACTAAATGCATAAATAGTTGTTTTAGTGTCAGTAGAAAGTCTGTAACTTCAGTGAAGCTGCAGCAGATGCTGAAAGACTTTTGAATTAGGAAATAAGGTGCTTTAGTTACAGAAAAAGTTATTGCTGAACATGAGTAACAAAGGCTTGTTTTGAGCCTCAATTTGTATCTCCTCTAAAAATAGCAGGTTGAATTTTATTTAATTTCCCACAGAGCTCCTATAAATTCAGGGGAATGCCACAGAGTGACATCAGTTTATTATTATCTGAGCACAAAATAGTTCTGTCAGTTCAGCCTGTGCTTTCTGAGACAGGTAGACACTGACTTGTAATAGGTTGGCAGAAGACTCAGATTCACTTCTCAGCAATCCCATTTAGTACCTGACTATGACAGCTCCAGGTTAGGGAGAAGACTGTAAGGATCACAGCCACGTTTCGCTGTTCTTTTGCACAGACAAGTCCTATTGAATTCAGAGGAAAGTTAGTACCTGGAAAGACTGTAGATCTCAATTCTCTTTGATTAGCGTCTCATGAGCACTTGTAGTCAAACTAATCTCTGCTAATCTCTGCTAGTGTATCTTTGCTCCCATATGGATATCCCACTGATTTTTTTCAGGATGCCTGTGTGTGAAAAGCTAGTACGACTTGACATAAATAACTGTCAACAACTTCACTTCTCACACTTTTTATCTCTGAAGGCAAAACTGTGTGTGCTTCCCTTTGGTGGTGATTCTGCACTGCTGGTGCTGGATTGGATCCCATGGACTTCTGTGCCACTTCTCTCCAGGTTCCGCTGAGATGAAATGACAATAAAATAGCTGGGATGCTGCTGTGACTTTTTGACCCTACCATGCTGAACTGGTGCTTGTGTGCTATTCACAGCTGGCAGAATGAAACACAGCCTTGTGGCCATCAAGGACAGTGTTTTACACCTACGACCAGAGCTGACACTTGGCTATTCTAGAACCAGACCAGAAGAGGAAAGAGGGAAAAAATCACGATATGAGGATTTTTTTCACAATATTTGTTAAATACAGGTTAACTTTCTGTCTGGTATAAAATCTGTAAAGTTACATTATAAATATTTTACTAAAAGCCCTCAGGATCTTCCATTCATTTTAGTAATTTCTGGAGGACCATTATCCATAATTATTGGGATTCTAAAAACACTGAGAGGCACATGAGAGGCTCTACAAAAGCTACATGCTGTTTAGCTACCTCTAAAGGACTTCCAGTAGGCACTAAGATAAAACTTTAGAAGCCTGAAGACCTCTGTGAGGGAGGCCACAGTCTTAAAGTGATAGTGAGGCTGAATCTCCTGAGAAGCAGCAGGTGAAGATCAGAGGAGATCAAAGGTTGTAACTAAGTGACCAAGCATCTCAAGTTATCTACCTGAATTGTTTGTGATTACTCGACTCTTTCGCTCTGCAAAGAGACTTCCTTTTTTTATCTGTCAAAGTTCTGGGTACTTGAACATTTCTCAATTAAAGATCAATTCCTGTAAGTTTTATTGATTTATTATTTTCAGCAATTTTCTTTCTTTCAACTAGTAGACATTGAAAACATCATTCCACTATTATACACATTGACTTGACTGACAATTTTTTTTCCCCTACCTATCAAAATGCATTAAGGAAACATAAAAGAAAAATTCACCACCTCTTTATCTCTGTGCATCTGCAGAAAGTTGAAAGTAAATGATGAATGGCAAAACGTGAGAGCAAAGGTTCCCAAAATGAAGGAAGTGGCGTGATTAGGTTCTGTATTTTAAATTAGAAATAACTACTCTGAATACATAAGTAATCAGACATCCATTTATATCCTGTTTAAGATCTGAAGCTTTATTAATTGCAGTGGAATCACACATAAAATGAAGACTTCGCTCTAAAAAGCCAGGCTCATTCAAAGAAGAACTTAATGATAGTATTTTCCACATTAAAGTCCTGGCCATGGCTAAATCATTGTGGATAAACATATATATATTTAAACAGAGAAAGGATACATTCTTTTAGTCTAAAAACTGAGCCATAGAAAAACCACCAGGCTGAATACTGATTATTCATATGAATCATTAGTCAAACAGAGGTGAGAACGAAAAAAATGTGAGTTACTGTTTCTATTTATAATGTTCAAGTTTACATGGCATTTCTAAAGGCCTTTTTGTCACACCCAGTTGCTCCACGTTGTTAGAAATAGAGATGAAAACCAGATCAAAGGACAGTCTGTGTTGCTAGTACTCACCTAGTAAACATCCAATCCCCTTTTCCTTTCAGTCATATATTTTTTTATGCTTTTTTATGTAGTGATTCCTGTGTTTTTACCATTTAGGTCATCACATGATTTTCACTGGAGGATGCACCAAAATGAAGACAAATACAAGATGAATATTCAGCAAATCTGGATGAGGCACTGAATATCCCCTAATTTACAAAAAGAAAAGAGTTCTACATTTTATCACATTGTGAGACCACCCATAATTTATATGTTCTACAATATACATTTTATGAGACTATTTCATATTCAAGAGAAACATGTACTTCTTATGACGAGTTATACAGTGTGATCATTGCAGCAGTTAAGCTGGAGGAGAAGTGGATTAAAAATAACAAGCATGCTGCTAAGCCATGTTAGCAATGAATATGGTTTTTAACTTTAGTCTTAGAGAGGTGCAGTATTTCTTCCTTGTAATCCTGCCTGAAGTTTGCAGAGCATGATTCATTCTCCACCTACCCACTTCTGCCATAGTCACTTTTTTTTTACCAATTACAAATCCCACATAGCTTATCCAGGAATCTGGGAGAATCTAGAAAACAAATCCACCCTATGAGGAAGACAGAAATAGTTGAAAAGTTGAGCTCATAAGAACAACAAAACACCCATTAAGTGACAAGCCAGAACTCTTCTGCATCTTCATTCACCCCTCTGGCAGTGTGGATGTCTTTTTAAATAAAAAAGTGTGCATCACTGATGTTCTCAGCTGCAGCAGAAGTTTTCCTATTTAACAAAAGTCCTTTGAGTTCATGCTTAGTATGTGCCTTTAACAAAAGCAGTCTCAAAATGACCCTTCTACAGTTCTCATCTTGAAAATTTTATTGTATGCTACCCTCTGCTGGCTTTCTTTTTCTTTGCCACATTAAACAGAAGCTGCTGATTTTCACTATGTTAGCTGTTTGTAGGGTGACTAATAAGGTTCATCAAATTATTCCATCTCCACCGGCATGGACAAGGATTTTCATCCAGATCCTCAGTTTTTGATGAAATTTCTAAAAGCCAAGAACCCTCAGGAATGTATCTATTAAACTTGCTCAGCTCTTCTCTGCAGTCTGATGCTTAAATATAGCAACTATGCCCATTTTTCTGACTTCTTCAGTAAAACCACAAAAACTCTCCACATATTTCCCCATCATTTCCATTGCCATTTAATTC
>JAWWLV010000100.1:9480354-9496706 GCA_035041135.1 Platyrinchus mystaceus | reverse complement strand
TGCCCTCTTGTCTTACTGGTAGTTGCCTGGGAGAAGAGACCAACCCCCCCCCGGCTACAACCTCCTCTCAGGTAGTTGTAGAGAGTGATGAGGTCACCTCTGAACCTGAACTCCTATTTTAGTTTGAATCCTCCACAAATGACAGAACCCCCTCTATTCATTCTGTCTTTTGGCCAGAAAGTCTTCATTACATTTTTTTTTTTAATTTTACCATTTTTCATGTGTTTACCTCTGCTTCCCTTCTTCTAGATTTTCTACAGAACACTAATGGATCTTTTAAATCAGATAAATCCTCACGTTGCTAAGACTATATTTGCATTTGTTGCAAAAGTTTGAGGAAAGCTGGACTAAACTGAAAGGCTTTTACTATGTAGGGCTCAACTTTAAGTAATGTAGCACAGCTCTCAACTATAAAACTTCAGCATTCCAAAAACATTTGATTCCCCTCATATGAATGGTTTCATAGATTATAACTCAGAATTTATGCAGGTGAAGTTAATTTCAACCCCAGTGAATAGAATTTTTTCTCCTATTTAAATTGTTTTTCTTAAATAACCATCCTAATTTAAAAAAGGAAAAATTCTTTGAATTTGGTCTCTTTAAGATTCTGTTTCTAACTGCATTCAGAAGACATATTTCCATATGAAAAGGTAAATCATCATTTCCTTATTATATTGATTTTTCACTTACAGTAACTGCAAAGATTTTCAGTCTTTCTAAAAAGAAGGATCAAAGTCAACATATTTTTTATAACCTGATGAATATTTTCCACACTGAGTCATTCAAGAAATGAAAAATAACACTCTATAGCATTTAAAATCACAGTGAGAATACGCTCCAATGTACAAGTGCTGCACCTCAAAATATTTAAAATCATTGAGTTCTTGGCAGCCATGGCTTACATGTGTATATGTTTAATGTGTTTGCACTGACAGAGATTCCACTTCAAAATACTCTACCAGATAGGAATCAAAAGATGGTATCATAAATGATTCTCTGCATCTTGTCAAAAGTTAGACAAGGTTTTTGTCCTTTGTGGCAATTTTTCCAAAGAATAAGTAAACAGGAAATGAGAATAACTACATCCAGATTTCCCTCTTGCATTGGTAGCTAGAGTTGCACTGATGAAGCCCTGCAAGGAGGACTAGCAAAATTATCTGTAGGACTTATGCATCCTCAAATAATAAGTATTAATTCTTCCACTTTTAGAAAATACTATGAAAGCCACACATACAGGTAAAAAAAAATACTTTCATCAAAAAAGGAGCATTCTATTACAACAGAACAGAAGGACAGAAACTTTCCTGCAGAGCATGGTTTAATAGACTCAAAAGACAAAGTGACTCCTTTCTTTGTAGAGAACTATGCAATCCATAACTTTTCAACAGCACAAATAAGTTCCACAAGCTGCCGTGCGTGACAGCAGACACAGAATTGCCAGAAAGGCTCAACAAGTCACTGCTACACCACTACCCCAAAATGCCCCAAGTCAGTTCTTTAAAACAGTGATATGGGTGGCTCTTGCATTCTTCTCTTTCACCAGCTCATGACAATCCATCAGACTGTTTGGAGGAAATATGCCTTGGTATCTAGGACACTAAAACATTAGTAGACTTCAAGACAATAGTCGGAAGAAAAGCCCCTTAAACTATGCAAATGGCAAAACCTCTCAATTTCCTTTATCTCTCATAAAATATTTTTGAAATATTAACACCTTTCATTTTAGCCATGTCCCATAAGAAACCACAAAGCAGTGCTTAAATAAGGAGGTGATAGTGCTTTGCATGGTTATTAAAAGTTACACTAGCTATAATTGAAGCTTGGGAGCTACAATCAAGATGATCCTTATTAAAATAAACTAATGAGATTTGACAGAATATGAATTTAAGCCTAAATACCAACAATGTCATGCTGTCAGCAAATGAAGTATACTAACTGAAAACTGTTGCATTTGATTTAAGGCCCTATGATGCAAAATGAGAAAAGAGGTCACCCTGGACCTTCAGGGAATCTGTTCTTACAGAAATGTTAATTTTGTTCACAACCCCTGTGAAGTGAAAATAATGAACTGCCGTGCTCAGAGATGTGAGAGGTGTACCAGTCAAACATTGACAGCATTACATTTCATATTACCTCATCTACCTACATGAAATATTCAGCTAAAAGAGCATTGATAATTGGGACTAGATAGTGTGCTCCTGTACTCATACTGGAAATCCTACTTCAGTGGAAATGCCCATCTGAGCAAGTATTAATAATTTCCCCCGAATAAGTGCTATACCATACCCTTCTCTTGTTTAAGTCAGATGCAGAAGGAGTGGGGTTTGTGTATTTTAAGTGTAATACAATAGCTTCTTACAGAGCATGGAAGCTGTAAAATAAGGTAGGGCGAGCCATACACTCTTTAAAAGACTCTCTGGATCAGTTGCTGACAGCAACTTGTAAATGCAGAGGTCTGAGCCTTTTGGATGCAGTTTGGATGCCAAAAATATTCACCCATCCAAACCTTGTACTGCATCTGGAAACCCAGGCCATGACATGTGTAAACAAAAAGCATGTGGCACAGTTTCAGTCGCACGCATTTCTAGGCCAGTTGGCCTCAGAACGTGACCAAGAAGCCTGAAGGTTCTGCCTCTGGACACCAGCTGGTCTTTTGCCCTGGTGTCCACTGCCTCCTTGACAGCCAAGTTGCTCTGGCTACTGGCTCCTGCATGGACTCCATGATCCAAACTCCTCCAAAGCTGAAGTTCTTAGAGGCACTACTATTTTTATTCAAATACAACTTCACACATTTCCCTATGCCTCAGAAAACACCACTTAGTAGCACAAAACAAATGCACTGCAAACTGGCAACCTCTGCAGCACCATCCTAGTCCAGAGCAGGTCTCAGCACAAGTAACTAGACACCAGTTACCCAAGGTCACTGGAATGGTCGCTACCTGCAAAACAGATGCTTTGAAATGTGCCATTGGGAAGCTGGGCTGCCTCTTTTTTTATGTTGGTACAACCGGCTGGTTGGAAGTTGCACTGGGGTTGCACAGAGGACATTTTGAGGACTGGCCAAAATCTTTTCTTCAGCCCTTTAATGCTGCTTGGGAGGACAAATAGGCAAGAAAAGAAACCTATTGCTAGTGGCTTGGACTGCCTGATGGTAATAAAAAGTGTCTTCTGCCATTTGAATGGCTTGAGAGATGACAGCACAGTCAGGAACGGTGCCTCAGTTTAGCAACGTTTTGTTGGTAATGGTTCAACACTCAATAAAATCTGCCTTAGTTTTCCATATGAGAAGGCCACTTCTCAGACTCACTTCTTCTGGTTTTGAGAACACCACAATGGCCTGAAATCATCTCTTTCAAGAAAATATCAAATATCTATCATATTCCTACTTATTGAAAAGTGTTATCTAGTCTGTGTGGAAGAGTACGTGGCATGATATATTCATCACACAGATAGAAATCACTGGCTTTCCAACAGTCGCTGTGGACATTCATTGACTATTACTGAGAGTCAATTGACACTGCAGTCATATGTATTATTTTAAAAAATGAGAGTGGTAGAAGCAAATCAAGTCATATACAGGAAATGATTTTTCTTTCAGCTTAATGGCCATCTGAAAAATTTGGCATTTAAGATGACTGAAGCTGGTAGTTTGGCTTTAAAGGTATCTTATCCACTACTGACCTAAAAGTATCTTATCCACTACTGAACTTGCAGTTCAAGGATTAGCTTCAATATTTTCCTTATAATTTCCTAAGGCATATTTCAAGGGTTGGGTTGGGGTGTTTTTCTATCTAATGGAGTAAAACCTACTTATTTCCAGGTTTGCAGTGCAGTAACACTTGTAACACCAGTGAGAGATCTTCAGAAGGCATAGTATAAGTGCAAAGTATTTTTATAACTTGCTGGTGGCAGAAAGCTGCTTCTGCTTATTAATGACACTACAAAGTCTTACTTCTTATCTTCCTACTTTTCTTTCCTCTTTACTTCTTCATCCCACTCTACTTCTGTCCCACCAACTCATTTTCAGGGTCTATATGGAAAACAGAAACATAATTAAGAACAAAACTTACAGTGCTTACAGAAGATGAGAAAAGAAAAAACAACCCACATTTGTTCTAGTGTGTGGAAGAGGCACAACTACTTGTGAGATACAGTATTAACAACAAAAGGATTTTCAGAGAACCTTGGACATGGCCCAAGTTGCTAAGAAGTCAAATCAAATTCCAAGGCAAGGATAACATAGATCAGAAAACAAAAATCAGTGAATATTCTGGAGAGAAATGTGTAAAGATTGTGTGATGAAATGCTAAGTCAAAAGTATATTTATGTGAAAATTATTCTCCTGATACAATCAGGCAAAATGAAGACCACGCAAATTTTGCAGAGCCAAAATTTTTCCATTTCTTAAGTGGTAGAAATGAGAATATTGTAAAAAGGAAAAGATTAGGTAGCCAGGAGTATTAAACAGCTATGACCGCCTCACTGAAACCTGACAACTAGTCTGAATAAAACAGCTTCATAGTGTAAAAAGCCCAACTTGTAAAAAGAAAAACACTGTAGACTGAGAATCTATAAATAATCTCAACTGGAAAGCTGGCATTCAGCTGGCATAAAATAATTTCCTTTATTTTCAGTCAGTTTGGAAAAGTAATGGGGGAGGATTTAGATTATGTATATTTTTAGTGGATGTTCCTTGATTTTTCACTGTATTTGTATTTCTCTTCAGAGGGTTTGTGGTTTTTTTTCAGTAAAATTTTGCATGAGTATGTAGGTGTTTGGTTTGTTGTTTTGTTTTGGTTTTGGGTTTTTTTGTTTTGTTTTGTTTTAAGACTATGTTCTGCTGGTTTTTTCCCTGTAGATTTCTGTAGCTTGGTACCAGTGAGTCATGAACATCCATCCTGCTGAATTTTCCAAACAGCAGAAGTGCACAACTCACATTTTTCATTCCATTATTAGCTTTCACCTTACATCTTCTTCCTCACTGGGATCAAGTGTGCTTCGTTTCTGCTGCCAAGCTGAGTCCTTCTCTTTTTCTGGATTCAGACTGAGCAACTCCCTGCAAATAAAAGTCATGGTGAGTGGCCACAAATAGAACTGAGGCAGTGTCTGAGGTGCCTTTGGGACCAGTGTCACTTAACAGATCCATTACTGATCTGGAAGATACATGTAAGAAGAATGATAGTGAAATTTGAAGAAGACTGGAAATAAAAGAACACTAAGAACCAAAAAGTTGTGCAAGAAGAATGGACTATGCATTTCTCATAGGCCCGTAATCTTCTTGCAGAAAAATGTCCCTGGCACTGTTTCCTAACACCTGATTTTTTTGTAAATCCTAAATAGACTACATTGCAACAGAGAGGAACCCTAATTTTTATATCAGTTGTGTATGTATATGGTTTTAAACCCTTCTCTCACTCCAAAAAAAAATCCAGACAGGCACCAACTACTACGATTTGAAAATTTCTAAGAAGGATTTCAGAATGGCATGACTTTTATGAGCTTTAAAAGCAAGTGAATCAAAAACTGAACAACCCAAAATCAAGCAAGCGATAAACCTGTTAAAAACAAAACACTGAAACTCTTCCTCTCTTGCTTTTTTGCTGCTGTTTTCCCAGTATCCTTACCCTCAAATCCTGGAAAATAGCCAATTTTAAGTGGCACCAGTGGGAAAATTTTTTTTTCAAATTTTGTGCCACAGCAGTCCGATGCAACATGAATCACTACTTTCACTTCTGCAGAAAATGCCATCTTTGCATCCATGTTAAAAAAGAAAAATTCAGTCTTTCATACAATGATACTGAATGTTCTTTTTATTTTTGGAGTTGTTGCCATGGTCTGAGGTGCCAGGAATAATAATCAGCAGGCCTATGAAGTTGCTCGTCATGACAGTGCTCCCAGGTAAAAGCAAAACCTAATATCCGTTCATCTTATCTGAGCTGGGTTTAAGCAAACAGCTTTCATTCTGCACCCTTTCATGGTCAGATACCAGGAGGGGAAAAAAAATAAAATCTAAACTATGTTTGGAAGAAAAGCAATAAACATCCTTGATCACTATTATAGATACGGTTACTGAGTGCTTCCCAGGGATGATGGACACACATGGAGCAGTGGCCTGCATGTGGAGCAGCTCTTCAGCTGGAGTTAAACTGCGCATCTCTCTAAAACCCTCCACGGGATTGATACAGAAACATCGCTAGCAAGATATGCAGATTAGGCCTCCAAATCTGACAGAACCATATGAAATCACCTTTTTTTTTTTAACCTTTGTTGAGGGCAAATCAGGCAAGTTCCTTTGAGATAGCGCATTAGCTCACGTTGTGCTAAGCAGAGCTTCTGGTTTTAACCCAAAATTCCCACAGAATCGTGTCTGTCTCATCAAAAAAACCTCACAGTTAACATTTTGCTTGTTTCAAACCTACATCTTTGCTCAACAAAATGACAGCATCTCACTAGGGCTTAATACATGGAAACACATCTATTACCCCAAAACAATGTTCATCTTGCTCAACATCTTGCTCAGCAATATTCAGTCTCGGGAGCCTGAAGGATGACTGTAGAAAAGCTGAATTTTCCATTCATATATCCTCTTGGTATCCAGGAACCAGCAGCTCAATACTGTTCTAGTTACTAGTCTTCAAACCACCATAAGGTGCCAGAATTAATCTTAAGATACACCAGAAGGCTTTATGATAAGAGTCTTATGATGTTTCATCCTCTTAGTTTACCTTCACCTGACAATATAGCTAGAAAAAAAATACAATGAAAACCCAGATATAAAAACATTACAATGAGAACCCACAACTGTGGGAAAAAAAAATACAATGCAAACCCACACAGGTTCACTTTGTGGGACATTTTTATTGTTTTTTTTTTTTGTTTACTATGTCTAATAAGCCAGAAATAGGGCCCCTAAACCAAAGATAGGGCTCCTAAAAGACTCCAGCCCCACAGCACAGGGCATTAGTGTAGAAGAGCTGGGAATCTCTCAGCTCAAACCTGCTACAAATAAAACAAATAAACAACCCGAAGGAGAGAGGGATGGGGAAATAAACACCTATTAAAAAACAACAGCCGCTAGAAAAACTCGGCGAAATGCCCGTTTCGGGTCACTTCCGCAGCGCTGCCGGTGCGGGGGGTGGGTCCAACTTTTCCAGCAACATACCCGGGTATCCCACCACGACAGGGAGGGATAGAGGAGGGAGAAGGGCCCAAACGAAGGGAACAGAGGGGGCCATTGGTCTCCCCGATGTCCCGGTGTCCTCTCAACGCTGTGCTGAGGTGCTAAGGTACCGCGTCCCGCATCCCTCCCGCATCCCCCTCGCCGCATCCTTCCCGCCCGCAGGGCCCCGCCGACTCCTCCTGACGCCGGGGGTGTGTTTTTTCTCGCCGTGCCCCATCAAAGCCTCCTCTGTTATTGAGATATGAAGCCGTTTCCTCCCCTGCGGGGAGGGAGCGGGACCGACGGGGCGGGCCGCCCACCGCCGCCCCGAAGAAACGTCCCTTTGTGAGGGGAGGGAGGGACCGGTGCCGCCCCACCCGGGGGCTCAGGTGCACCCCCTGAGCTCTGGTCCCGGCTCCGAGGGGTGTTGGCAACCCCCCACTGACCGCCGGGGTGCCCCAGCGGAAGGGTGCACCCCGGGAATGGGCACCCAGCCTCCAGCCGGGTCCAAGCATCCTCGGTCCCAAAAATCCTTCACCTGGGTCTTTATACAATTTTAAGATAGGGTATAAAAATACTACACAAGTGCAATACAGAAGGAAATGATAGGTTAAACTTAATTGAAAGTGCTTGTTTTAATATGGAATATATCAACAGAGATGGGATTTTTGGTGCTGTCCTGCTCAGGGCCATGATCCCTGTGGGTCCCTTCCAACTCAGGATATTCCACGATTCCAGGCAGAGGCCTGTTTATTTGCTTGGGGCTTGTTTTATTTTTTCTTTTTTTTCCTTCCAGTGGGATGTGCTGTGAAGTAGCGGATGAGACACAGCAATGGTGACCCCTGCTTGGTGACACCGCCGAAACTGATGTCCCTTCAGATGTGCCTTTGCACCAGGATGTGTCAAGCTCTGGCATTTCCTGATCAAGGAGGATTGATGGGCTGCAGCTTCTTTTTGATGGTGCAGGCTGATAATTTGACACCCACCATGATAAAAGCTTATATGTTGGAGAGTTGCAGTGGGTGTGACACAGTTACATTCTTCTGTTTAGGGGGGGGAAAGGATAAAATTAATCCACAAGACCAAGTTGCCCAGGCTACCTGTGTTTTTTTAATCTGGCAGGTTTTAGAGGTTAAGAATTCCACATAAATTTCCTGCTGTTTGGAGATAAGGCATCAAGAACCTTATTTTTTTTCAAGTGGAGGAAAGTGACATGTGCTTTAAATAAATAACATTACTTGAGCCCAAATTTGCCAACCTGTAGTACATCACTAAGGTCTGTCTTTTTTTTTTTTTCCCTTTTCCTTTCATCTGATTTGGGGTTTAGTTTTTGGTCAGTTGCTTTTTTAAATAAGACACATTTATAGATACAACAACGTCATCACTTTTTATCTACAGTTGTAAGAGGGGAGACTCAATCTTCATGCTTTACATTCCATGGCATTTTTTGCATGGGTTTTAGAAGACTCCTTTGGGATTGTGTGTCTCGTGATGTGAAATGGACCCCAATCCAGAAATTTTTGATGCTGGAGCAACACTTTGGCCTGAGGTGGTGCTCAGAAATTGCATAAAGACTCAGGACCAATAGTTCCTTGACATTAGGAACTAGTGATGCCAGTGCCCTGAGCAAGGTGTGTTCTGTATTTGGGGTGTAACAAGAGAAGCTGGGTTTGTTTCCTGGATTAGTAATTCAGTTGGAAGTTGGGGGTAAAACAGAGGGGGATCCTGTTGGGTCCAGCTGTTTCCTCCCCACTGCACACTCCCTTCATGCATCACTTTCTCCCTGTCTGAAACCAAGTTTCCACCCTCAAAGTTAATGGGTGGTGGAGGGGCTGTGAATAACGAGTGGGGGCAGGGAACGAGCAGAGGCAAGTGGTCAGAAGTATCATGTTTCTCAGGGTGTCACACACCCTAAATCCCTAAATTCAATGGTCCCTTCATGAGGAACACTACCAACTTCTTCCTTTTTTTTTCAGGTTTTTTTATGCCTTCCTCCCCACCTTTTTTTTTTTTTTTTTTTTTTTTTTTTTTTTTTTAGCTCCGTGTAGTTTTTAGCTCGGGACTTGTGAGCATAGCGAGAAGTTTTTTTAGGTGTGGATCTGGCAGGGCTGGACCTAAGAGGCGAGGACAGTGACCTGGAGGGAGAGGGCACCGCGCTGGGGCGGGGGTGGGTGAGTGTGGGTGTGTGAGAGGGAAACGGCGTGTGTGGGTTTATTTTTTCCTCCCATTCCTGGGGTCTGAAAGGAAGCACGTTGAGCTGTAATTAAGAGATCTTGGAGGCGTACTTAACTCATGACGTGTTGCTTTTCTTTTGCTCTCGGTGAGAAAGTGGCTCTCTCTTCCCTGAATCAGGTCCTCTGCCACCTAGAGCCACAAACAGACACTCGGGACATAGACACACACACGCACACACTGACTTAAGGTGAGCTCCAAAAACTTTCTCCGCACTTCGCTGCCCTCCGTCCCAAACTGCTGGAGAGTTCTGAGAGCATCTCAACTCGGGAGCTCTGCGCAAGGTAAAAAAAAAAAAAAAAATTCAAGAGCAAAACAAAAAAACTAACCAAACTTTTGGGAAAGTTTGCTACTCCTTTGCTTCTCCAAGTCGGATGGGGATCCAGTGAGCAAACCCCGTGCAATCAGCTGCAGGGCTGCACTGGAGGGATTTTTGAACGATCTAATTTGGCAGCTGAGGCGGGGGGCGAGGGTGAAAGACGGGTTGAAACTGGGTAACTTCAATGTCTTTGACTTTAAGCGCTCTGTATTACCATAGGAGGGATCAAATTGCAACTGCAGATTCTGTCTGAAAGACAGAAGTTGTGTACTCCTGCTCTGTGACTTTCTCCTGCGGGATTACACATTTCACCAAGATTTTTTTTTTTTTTTTTTTTTTTTTTTTTTTGGGGGGGGGTATTACGCCATCCATTCAGATGCTTTTAGAAGTTTTTAGGATGCAGGAAAAAGAGGATGGTAGACTGAACAAACATTTCAAAGACTGGAAGTAAGTCTTTACAAAGTACTGCCCATCCAGTTCGAATAAGAAGATTTTGATAAGATGTGATATGTTGCATACTGATGTCATATTTGGCTATTTACTGTTAGAGAAAGTCTGAATAACATTTGGCACAGGTTTCTGTACCGTCTTCATTCACCAAGAAAGTTTGATGCTGCATCATTTTATATGTCTAGCTGCACATTAGCTGATCCATGGCTGTGGTAATTGTATCATTTTACTGTCTGTTTGTTTGGGGTTTGGGGTCAAACACATATAAAGTTGTCATTCTAAACGTTTCTCATGGCAAAACTACTTGTGTGGTAGGTTTAGATAGAAAGGGTTGGAAAGCATTTGTGTGTTTGAATCAAGGAGGTTTATTGCTATTTGCATGTAATTAGTGAGGGTTTAATTGCTGCTGAGATCTTCCAGGGCAGAAAGTGCTGCCATGTAAGTGCCTGTGTGATGTCATGTAAATAATATAGCACCTCGAGAAGGCTCTGGGAACCTAGCAATGTGTGCAAGAGAATCATGCGGGTGATTAACAACAGTGAGTTCGTATTAATGCCTACAAAGGTTGTTTTAGTGCCTAAATGTGGAAAGAAGCAATCTGGGAAGAGTCCTGTTTTGTTAGGGAAAGATTGCTAGAAGTATTTATGATGTGGTAGCTGAGAACATAGACACAGTGAGGCTGTGTAACTATGGTTACACACTCTCTTCATAAACACAGTTTCTAGAGGCAGGTTATTTTCACACGTGGAGAAATTTATCATAAGCAGGAAAATTATCCTCAGCTCCCGTGAAGAGGGAACCAGGAATCTGTAGCCTTGTGCTAAGGCATATCATGCAGGATGCTAAATCTTTGTGCTGCACAGAGTCAGCTCATGCTTCGTTGGATTTTCATATCCAATGAAGCCTGTAAAGCATAGCTAAGTCAAGCTTCTCTGGGTTAATTATCTGAGAATCTAACCATTGTATAGTTACCTGTATTACATTTAGTGTCAAGGGAAAAGGGAAGAATACAGAATGTAGAAAGGAACAGAAAGCAAATGGGGGGGAAATATTGATTTGTGATACTTTTCAATACGGCAGTTAGAGCAAAGTAGGGACAGAAATGTAGGGGGAAGCTTTTTCAAGTTAAACAAAAATAAAAGTCAATGCAGTAATCCAGACATTGTCAGTCTGCACTGAAATTGTGCCAAAAGGCCTGTCTTCCTAATGACAATCCTAAGTGTATAGGCAGATTCCACTAAGAAAGACCAAAAAAGCTTTGTGTCATTATGAAGAAAAGTATTATCCACAGAAATGTTCTTTTCAGAGAATTACACTGACAGTGTAATTCACAGCAAAGCATCTTTTCACTATAAACATTGCAGGTTCAGTTTCCTCTCAGTTTCAGTGAGCATGGTTCAAACAACCTACTAAAAACAAACAAACAAGCAAACAAAAAAAACCCTAAAGTTTTGAAGCAGAGGGAGAAGAGGTTTCAGAATAAGGTGGATACTTTTCAGTTGCATGGTGGAGTGCACTGTAATTTTTAAAGTTTATAATAATGATAAGAAGAGTTTTTCTACTGCAGGTCCCTAGCTTTTCTGATTTTATACTAATATGTGACTAAAAATAATGTTTTTGTCAACTCTTGATCACAATCTGGAGACAAGAGAACTATTATCAATACTTAATGAAGTTGTTCAACTTCCTTGCCCATCAGTAAAAGTCTGGAAATGATATGGACCACCCTTTAAAAAGGTGTTTTTAAGATCTTCAAGTGAAAAGAGACATTGCAATTGCTTATATTTAAATATATTAAAAGTTTTCCAATTCACTGCAAGGATTAAAGTGTGAGAAATGAAATTAGTGTTTTCTGCTTTTCATTTGCCTTTTCACTGAAGCAGTACTTAAACTATCTTTGGAAGTTGAAGTATTTTGCATTTCTGTTTCATTGTAAACCTGACAGCATATTTCATTGCTTAAAACTCTGTGGAAGTGAAAATCTATTTTCATATGACAAGCTGCTTCTGTTGGTTGTGAGGAAGTATTAGACATTCTGTCTGCTGTTAGTAACTGTAGCATACAGTGCTGCACTTGAAAAGGGCGCTTGTAACTTGTAGGTAACAAAATGTTCTTTGGGGAAAAAAAGTAAAAAAAGCTTGAATATACCTAGGATTTCAATCAATCGTGTTTAAGGAAGATTAGAGGAAACAGCTGGCTAAACAAATATTAGGTGTAGAGTGGATGCAGTGGTATAAATTAATAATGCAGTTCTTTATCTGCTGTATGAATGGGAGGTTTTGTGGAGATAAGGAGATTTAACACGGTCACCACATGCCACCTAGCGGATATTGCTGAGTTTTTTTGGCAGATTTTTTTATTATTCACAACATCTGTAACTAATTCAGGTGCTATTTAACTGTAAGTGGTTAGTTTTATTCAGGTTTACCATTAAAAAAAATATCATCTGAGTTTTTTGTTTTCTGATTTTTATTTTAATAAATTTTTAGAGGAGGTTATTTCTGCTTTTTAAGTTCCCGTTAGAGCTGACAAAAATCAGTTCATCTTTTATTTATAATTTTCCACTAATATTTATTTCCAAAGACTTTTTAAATCACTCAGTGACAAATAACCAAAACTTAACACTTGGTTTGATGTACTGAGCTGTTGCTGCAAAAGTGGAGGGATTTCTGTACAAATATTTTGTCAGCAGAAGTTTTGTTCAGCAGTCAGGATTTCAAAGCTCCTTCCAGAAAAACTCTTTTATTACTTAGGATGTGCTTTTGTTAACACCACTTCTGTTTTGTCCCTGAATATTTTGTCAATGATAGGCACGGATAAAGAAAATGTTGTATTATTTCTGATGGCTGATAAAAGTTCATAAACCCTCCCCATCTTTTTCCCCGCCTGCCACTTATCTCCAGCTCCTTCAGACATTGCACACACTTACAGCTTAGACTGTCCTTTCTCTTTATTAGGGAAAGGAAAATTGCCTTTTTTTTTTCCCCCACTAGGTTGTTTATACAGGTGGATGTTCAGGTGCTGGCTTTTCTTATATCTCTAAAAAGGATCCCATCAAATTACAAAGTTTTAAGCAGGCAAACATGCATCTGGACATACTTTGTGATCAGATTTATGCCATGTGACAAGCTTACATGCTTTTACTTCCTAAGCTTTTTTAAAATGTCACCATCACCACAGCTTCCACTGCAGTCATCCCCTGGGTAGCCAAAGTAGGAGATGAATCCATGATTCTGACCCCACATTTTTCAAGTAGGTGCCACAATGGCTACTGGAGCAAAGCAATACTAAAATACATGTCAAAGTCAAGCTTCCTGTACTTTGCTTTCTCCTGATTTGCATCACTGAACAGTAAATCAAATGGCAACATTACACTTAGCAGAACATTTAGTTTCTCTGTCCTGCTCCTTCCCTTAGCTTTGAAAGCATTTCTTTTTTCTTTTAATTGGGACAACAGAATTGATGTCTTAAACAGTATTAATAGCTCTGAAAACAAACATTTAGCATGTGCATTAAGAAGTCATGCAGCAGTAACTTGCACTGACTCTCTGAAAACTTTTCTCAAGGTTTACACAAGACATTACCATAGGAGGTTGTTAACACAAGGCACAAGGTAAGAGCTAAAGTGAGAGGGAAATCTGCTTTTTCATTAGTCAGGCAGAGTTTATGAATTAAAGTCTAGGAAGGTAAAATACCATAGCAGCAAATGGGCTAATTGACTGGATTCTCTGCTTCATAGGTGACTTAGCTGTGTTTTTAGCTCTGGTACTGTGAATCACAAGAGCTGTAGAGAGATGCAAACTGTGTTAATGAGAGTATTTGCAAGGCCGCAGAGTCTTCCCACTGGTGTCACTGGCACACAGAGTCACTGCCACTTCCTAGAGAAGGGCACATCAGGGCAAAATCTGCATCCTTAATTGTCTGGCATAATAGAAATAAAATCATGAGACCAGAAGAATGTCCCTAGATATATATAACTCTTGCTTAGAAAAATGTCATCTTGACATTTGTCTAATAACAGGAGACCATTATCTTGAGACAGCTTTCCATTAATAATATCTCCTAATTACCTTAAAATGCTTGCAGTCTAAAGGAACATATGGGCAACGGAGACAAGTTAGACTGGAAATGTGTCTGACAGAAATCTAAGTGGTAGAAGACAAGCTACTCCAGTGTAGAAAGAAGGAGAAGTGAGAATCGTGGAATGGTTTGGGTTGGAAGGGTCATCAAGGGTCAGCAAGATCCAACCCCCCTGTCATGGAGTTACTTAGAGAAAGTTCAGATTTGGGTTTGATCAATTTTGGTCTGTGTTTTTGTGAGTGGATATATTAAGTTTGGGGCACTTTTTTTTTATTTTTATTTTTTTTGTATGTCATATGTTAATTTGCACTGCTTATGTCATGATACCTGGTAACTCATCATCTAAATTGTATCAATAAGTACTAGTGAATTATACCATGAGGTATACTTACATCTATTGTGATTAACATTTTTTTTTGTCCAGAATTCCTTTCCTGCATTAATGCCTACATACACAGACAAATGGCAGTCTCTGTGCATCTGTGGCTGTCTATAAGTACTGCATTTTATTGTAAGTTCAGCTCTGATCAAATCACACAATAAGTCTCACTGCACTGTGAGATTCTGATCCAGGAAAACAATATATAGGCAACTTTACTAACACCAGTAATTCAGTGAAATCCATAGAAACTCAAACAGACCTCAGTGAATAAAACTAGTCATCTATTTGCATCCATAATGTCACACATATCTGATCAAAAAGCAATACCTAAAGCTCCAAACCTGCAAATCTGCTTAGCTTTATAGATATAGATGCCTCAGTGATGTCAATAGAGCATTAAGTAAAACTGTGCACACTCACTAAGAGTAGAGCAAGCAAGGCCTGCCCCTATGGAATCTCTGGGCAGAAGTGGATGATTAATATAGGAAAAAAAACAACATTAATTGCTAAAATATCTTCCCAAACTCTCCAGTCAAAACTGAGTGACTACCCATCTATTCATTAACATTTGGGAAAATACATGCTACAGTCCAAAATATTTATGTGGGTTTTTTTTCTTTTTCATACACATGTTTTCAAAAAAAGAAACCCATCCTTGAGTCACATAAAAATAATACTGCCTGGAAATAGGAAAAGCATCTTGAAAAATGTGAAAACATTGCAGTGTTGGGCCCAACCAAGAGAACTATATCATAGAAAAATAATGTTGCAGTAGGTGTGGTGGTTCTTTTACTGAAGTTGCAGTGATACCCATGGTGCAACTATAATAGACCATAACAGTGCCACCACTCTCTGATCACACTGCTTGTGGTTTAAGGTAATTTTTTTAACACCCAAAATGCTCTACATGCAGCAGTGAAGGTCTACATTTTTAATTTCTTTCATAATCTGAAAGACTTATCTTCATGTTGTTATTTTGAAACTCTGTTTCCAGATTTCCAAATGTTTGAAGCAAAATGTGAAGTCTTGCTGAGTGTTTGTAACTTGTTTCTCTAATGGCTTTGATTATATAGATATAAAATGGGTGGGGCAAAGTGTGATTCAGCTTTTATTAACAAATCATGCAGGTAGGCAGATATTTTTGTTTGGTTTCCTTGTTTGTTCAGATGTTATTGTATATATTCTTTGATTGGTTTTATTGGAACAGATTTTCACTGGTGCACTTTAAATTGGACTTAATGATCTTAAAGGTGTTTTCCAATCTAACTAATTCTAAGAACCATATTAATGCAGTGACTGTGCATTTGTCTGGTTGTGCATGTTGTGGTATGCCTGGTCACATATTGCTCTCATGTACTTTGGGGATTTAATGGTCATCTCTGTGAGCCAAGAACCAAGGAGAGACTGTAAAGGTGTTGATCTATCAAAGGTTTTCTAGATTTTGCCCAGCTGAAACAGTGAATGGAGAGAACAGTAATTCAGCTGTTATTATAGGTGCAATCAATGTAGCCAATGAATGGTTATTGCTTCCAGTTTTCAGGCATTTCATTTTGTTTTCCCCTATGGGCAGTCTGAGAGACGCAGCCTCCATATCTGGTTTCATCTGCATTTTAATGTAAATTCAGCTCTGATCAAATCAGACAGTAAGAAAAACTTTCAAATCCAGTAGGCCATTCCCCAGCAGGATGGGAGAATAGTAGTGGCAACTTTAACATCTTCATAAACAAGCC
>JAWWLV010000100.1:9469849-9480254 GCA_035041135.1 Platyrinchus mystaceus | reverse complement strand
GGCCACCTGTCCTACTGGTGAAAACTGAGGCAAAGTAGGTGTTAAGTACCTCAGCCTTCTCCTCATCCCTGTTAACTGTGTTTCCCCCAAGTCCAACAAGGAATGAAGGTCTTCCTTGCCCCTCCTTTTGTTATTAATGTATTTATAAAAGCGCTTTTTGTTATCACTATAGGAAGTAGCCAAATTGACTTTAAATTGCACTTTTGTCTCTCTAATTTTCTTTCTGCATGATACCATGACACAAGTGCAAAAAACCTGTGCTTTTTATAATAAGAGCTCAGTTTGCTCACCAACTGCTATCAATTATGCTTTGGGAGGCTTTTTTTGCCCCCTCTTACAGCTATGTCTACACTAGGACTGACCTGTCAGCATTGGTCTACCTATCTAGCTAAATCTCTAGTGTAGATTAAACTTAATTAGGGATTAGCACAGTTCCCAGTCTCTTGTTTGGCAGCCCTCAGGCTGAGAGGTGGAGCTCTGCTAGGGTTAGTTTATGGAGGCCTCCACAGGGATAGATTTGGGCATTTGGGGTTCTTTTTCTTTTAACTCCTGGTGTTTAACTCTTTAAAAACCCTGCCCTGGCAAAACAGCCTGGAGATCAACATATACGGTGCGAGTCTTGACATTTAGATGTAAGTGGATCTGTGCATTTGGCCTCTGAGAAAGAAATGAAACTGACCTGACCCCATAAGACTTAAACTCCTGGTAAGTGAGAGATCCTAGAGTAGTGTCCTATGCCCTGTATGCTCTGCATTTTATACAGCTCAGGAAATTTTTACATGTCACCGAGATGAAAGCTGGCTTAAGTAGAAACCAGTAACTCAGTTTATTTGATAATTTATGGTCCTAGTCGAAACTCACAATCCTAACTTCTAAGAGTAAGGAACTGTTAAACCTTGTTGATGCACAGATCTCTCATGGTCTGACAAATACTTGGAGTAGGTGATGCCGCATATGGTGGAGAAAAATTGCAACTATTTCCTAGTTCAGTCTGTGGGGCATCTGAGAAGAAATGAGCAAAAATATCAACTTTCCAGGGCAGTCCTTGATAGATCTTCCTGTTCTCTCCTCTTCCCTGTGGGACAGTGAAGGCTTAGCAGCAACAACCCCTGCCATTAGCACACCAAAGGGAAAACCAAACCTTTTTCCATTATCAGCACTTTGGGGCTGGGAGTATCCCCTCGGACAGTTTTGGAGATGCCTTGTTTCCACTGCTTTTCAGTCCTTCACCCCAGGCCACAGTTTTAACACCCCTATTTGCAGTCAGTGGAGCTTATTATGGAAATTTTCCAGTTGCCTCTGGCACATGTATTTGGTCTGAACATATCGTTGAAGCTCTAGTGACTGAAAAAAAAAGAGCTTGAGAAGGGCCAAGCTGTGTCAAGGCAAAAGTCAGCCTTGCCCTTTGTCAAGTGATCATCTGCACTAATTGCTCAGGAAAAGAATATATCTTTAAAAATAAAAATGGGCAGGAAGAGTGCAAAACTATCTTGTGTTTCCAGTACCTTTGTAAGAGAACCCTGTCTGCGGTATAGGACTGTTCCCACCATCCTCCTTGTGGCAATCCTTGTTTCAGCAGCACAGCTTCACCTCATGGGTGAGGGTGTGGGTTAGGTAACACTGTCTGGAGTGTTCAAAAGTGCTATTGAAATAATGTTTGTGGGGTTGAAACACCCTATATAATCCTGAGGACATGAAAGCATCAAAAAAAGCCCTGCATTTATTCTGGATGACTGTAGAATTGCTGATCCCTGTAATTAACTTGGTTGAATGGAATACTGAAAAAAGTAAGTGAATCCTATTCATTTAATTGGCACCTTTGAAAACCCATTGATTTTCAGCCTACTGGTGTTGTGGGTGTTCTTGTTGTTGTCTAAGCAAGGATATGGCCTTGTCTGGCTTAAACCAAGTCCATACAATTTCCTTGTTAACTGAGCTTTCCAATTCAGAGATTGCCAAGAAAATCTGTTGTTTTTTTTCTGAAATCTGCACAGATTTACCTGAAGGACAGACCATAAGCCAGCAGATATTGCTGGCAGTGAAAAATAAATCTCAGAACGGTTCAATTAAAAATTATATTGATATTTTTAAAATTATCTTCTGTTTCATATCATATACCTATGAATTAAAACCAATCCTTACACTTTGATTCTCTCAGTCTCTATATTAGATTATACTAAACTCAACTCTCATGTCTGTGACTTTCCATTAATTCTTTTTCTTAATATATGTTTATATGTTATTTTTCTGATACAGAATGTAAGTATATCCTAAATACTTCAGTCACATCTTTCTACATTTGAATATATCTGAACTTAAAATACAACGTGCTTTTGCTATTGTACTCGGTGCACTAAACCGCACAACTAAACTGCACACTCTGCAAGCTCCTTTGCTTACACGGCCTAAGAGAGTTTTATTAACCATGATATGCTGCATCATGATTTTATCAAGCAGTTGCAAATTATTCAGTTAATCTTAATTCTCTGGTTTGCATTTTCTGAAGTTTCCTCAAGTCCTTGTGCTTTTTCATGATGAGGGTATTAAACCACAGCACTGAGTTTGGAGGAGCTCCTGCATTCTTTTTCATGTTTTGTCTTTCATTTACAAGTATGTGTTGAAATTATCTTTATTTTCACAACTTAACATCCCAAATCACTCTCAATGGTCCAGAGTGGGGATGGAACTGCCATTTTCCTTGCTTTCTACCACACCCCTGGAATGTGAGGGCTGACTTCTTCCCATTTTGCACATAACCACTGCAGCAGAGCGAGAAACCTTCTGTATGACTAAACATTTCAAAAGACAGGCCATTAAGTCAGCCACACGTGTCTCTATTTCATTTGCAGATATTTAATGATCTGTGGCAGGCAGAACAGCGTTGCTATTAGAGCATGGAGTTCATTTAGGAAATTAGTAGAGTCAGATACCGTCAGAATATTAAAAGCTGCTTTGAGATGTCTCTTGCAAGAAGTCCAAGTGATGAAAAGGTGCTTTGCTGCCAGTGCTGAGTGTTATTGGGAGCATGTTGGTAGCTGTATGTGGATCAATAGGAAGTCCCATTCGATTATATTGGATCATATCATTAATAGCAGGAACCAGGAGAGTCTGAACCTGTTATAACAGGGAAGGAAAAAGTTCTGCTTGAGATAAGAACCGATTAACCTACTTATATTAAGGATTCTACCAAAAACTAGGTATCCAAGAACAAACAAAAGGGATCTGCTGTGTCATAATCTAGTCTTCTCCTATCCACATTCCCCTTCATCTCAGGCAGTTTTTCAAAGAACAAGCAAGTTATGATTTAAAACTAGCTGTGTTTCTTTCTTCCATGCTAAAATGTGATTTAAACTACCTGTATTTTGTTCCTTCATACTAAAATGTCTTCATGGAAGCTGTGACATTTTTCTACAGCTTAAAATCATGTAATTTCCAGTCTGAACTTATTTATGGCCCCACTAGTTCAGATCCCAAGTCTTAGGTGAAATGTTCTTTTCCTCCTCTGGCATTTACTCTCTATTTATAGAGAGAAACTAAATCCCTCCTCAGCTCTGTTTTGCCAGACTAACCAAGACAAGCTCTTTGGGTCTCTTTTTGTAAAACGGGTTTTTCTTTTCTCTGATTGCACAAAAAACCCTTGGATGTATCATGTTCTGAACTACTCCGTTCTGATCCCAGAAGACCAGGGATATGGGCAGAATGCCTGAGATGTTTCCAGTGGCAATGAGTGGAAAAAGAGATTGCAAAGTGATGGAGATATGCAGTAGTCAGCCCACCTCTTCGTTGCTCCCTGTCAGCCCTGTTTCCAAAATTTCCATTTTCTCTTGCAACCTTTCTGGAGACCATCAACCCACCCATCCACTTGTTCCATGATTCCCTTCCTTGAACTTATCTGGTGATGCTCTGAGGCAAAATTTTGAGGTTTAGCACAACTATGCCATCCACATTTTATAAAAATCTTTGCCTCCTTATAATAGTCTCTTCCTTCCGTATCCTGAATAATAATTTCCCATTTTGCCTCTTCCTCTTGAATCCAATAAATGTCTTTTTCCTGGTTCTGTTGCTGTTAGATTCCTTAGTTCAAAGTGCAGCACTGCAATCACTCTAAGTCAATATCTGCAACTGGTAGATATATAGGGTCTGTACCTTTGAATGTAGACTAATTTTTGGCATCTTTTTGCATCTGACTGACCAAGGGTGTCATGCAAGTCTCTGTTATCATTGCTGCAAAACAGAAAACAATATTTTATTTTTTTAATAAATGATCGAGTGCGTTTGTGAACTCAAAATATAAAGTGATTTTCAGACCGTAGTTTGAATTTGTTGTATTCTCACTATTGTTGATTGATTTGTAAATCAAAACCAAAACAAACAAAAAGTGTATGCGTAATACTGAGGTGACACTGTTTAGTTTCATTAAAGTTTGCAAGGGTTGCCTTTATTTAGATATTTTTTTACAAACACCCACAGTCTTAAAAAAGTTCATTTGTTCTCAGTAAAATTCAACAAACAAGATGTTAACAATTATGTGACTCATCTGTTTTTCTAGTGTTTTCGGGGTTAAGATACTGCAATGAAAAGATATTTAAGAAGAACAGGAGGAAACGTGGTACAAGTCGATGTCTGCATGTTTATCTGTGTGTATAGATACAGTCAGGCATCACAGGGAGCTTCAGAATGTGAAAATGTGTGGTGTTTTTCAGTGATGGCCTTAATGAAGTCCCCTTCTGATCTGGACACTGACATATCTCATTACAGCAATGTGGCAGCTCCTTTCAACTGTAAATATATTCATTTCCACAGTACCCTTTGAGCAACAGAAAATACGGTCACGGTGTCACTGATAGTAAGCTTAGAAATAGAAAACCAACCCTCCCCACCACTTACACATTCCCTTCAAGGTCCCACACAAAGGGTAGAGGGGGCAGAGTTGAACCCATGTCCCACAAAGTCTGAACTCATGGCATGACCTCTAGACCTTCCCCTTCTTTAGAATAACTGATCTCAGTAGAAAGTATGTTTTGCCATTGATTGCAGACAAATTCAGTTAAAATATTGCTGAAAGAATTGTGCTTTTACAAGTGATCTCCATATGGCTTTGATCTGGCTACACCCACAGCCAATTCTTCCTGACCAAATAACCAAAGAAAACTTATGTATCATTGTAGTAAGAAGCAGATGTTTGATGAAAACAGTGCTGTTGTAAAATTAAAGTGTTTACCTTCTTAGAGACAATGATTCAACATAGGGACTTGCACTGGCAACATGAAGCAGCAATTTAAAAATATGCAGAGCATTATATCTCTGCTATTATTTCTTTAAAACTCATTCTCAATGAGATTGAAAGTGCAGACAGGGCAATTCTCAGATGACAAAAAAAAAAGAGGGAGGACAGGTCTAGGTTCTCATGGCTGGCTGGGCAAGGAATCCTGTTTTATTTTTTGCACCAGAATCCACAATAAAAATGTTATACTGCCAGTAATTCCTTACAGCAGGCTGGCACCAGCTCCTGCTCAGGAAGTCTGGCAGTGCATCTGTTCTCTCCCAGAGTGGCAACCTTGAAGGATTTGAAAGCACTGTTAATGTTTTTAATTTTAATTTTTATATTGCTGGTACCATCAGTTTAGCTGGGGAAAAGGAATGGGAACTCCATCAAATTAAATGTGGGACGGTCAGAATGGAGATGTTGCACCTCCCCCTGATAAAACAAATATCATCTGACCTATTTCCATAGCTCACATTATTATCATTTCATGGACTATTTCCTAGCATTACCATTCCTATGACTTTAACAATATTTCCTAAGCAAAACAAAAACAGGAAAGAAGAAGAAGATACAATAAACAAGTTAAAAGAAGAGATTTTAAGAACCTGCCTATTTATATAAGCCATATGAGATTTATTTTTCAATTATCTAAAGAAGACGGACATCCAGCTTTCATTTACCTTTGGTAGGGGGATAGAAGACGAGAAATTTAAGATGTCTGTGTCCCTCTAGAAATCCAAGGATCGAAAAAAAAATGGGTAGAACTGAAAGCATCAATAAGGGTGAAGGTTAGAGAAGTGGAAAAAAAACCCTAGCAGAACTTTCCCAAAGTGAGTGGCCTTGCAGAAGTTATGCAGGGCATTGGGAAACATAGCTCCCACCAAGAAAGCATCTTGAAGAAGATGTTTATGTGACAGAAATAAACCCAGAAAGCAGCAAGGGCTTGATGAAAAGCTAGTTTTGTAAATATGACCAAAAGGCAAGAAAAATGAAAGAGGGAGATCAAGTTATATAGTTCATTATTTAAAAAATAAAAACCAAAACCAAAAAATCAAAACCAATCAAACAAGCAAACAAACAAAACTCCAACAAAACTAAGAAAGAAATCTGCTCGAAGCACTGCATAATCAGTATTCCTTCAGGGATAGACCTTAAAGCACATTTTCTGTACTCCTGTTTGTATCCTACCTAGATTACCAAATTTCTAGCCTCTAGTCCTAAAACCAGACCACATGACCTTGGCTATACCCTATGAATAAAGTCAAAATTTCTGTTACCCCCCTGTATCTGGAATAAATTTCATATCTAATGCAAGGCAGACACTTCAAAAACCATACAGATATTTTCTTTCTCTGTACAAGCAATTTATCAACATTCTTCCCAGGGAATTAATAGGCTGTAGGAGGTTTCAGATGCCTTTGAATGGTCATGCTGCTTTTGCACTGAGCTGTTCTGACCCGGGTTAGAGAACTACTCTGACAACCTGCTCTCCAGACAGTGGCCGTCTGGCACTCTGGATGGCCCCAAGTTTCACACAGCCTCACAAATTTCCAAATTACTTTAACTAATGAAGTGTCATGGGAGGAGCCCTTGGAAATCTATCTCTAAGTCATTCTAATAGAGAATGTAAACATTATCATTCTCATGCTACCTATTGTTCTTTCTTCTTCTTGTGGCATCAGCAAAATTTCCTATGTGGGAACTCTTCAGCTTGGGGACCAGCCTGCTGGATCTGTCTTGCCTTAATTCCATCAGTCTGTGGGACTCTTTCACCAAGAAAAACTTGTCTTCTTAGCAAAACAAGTGAAAAACAGAATCCAGAGTAGATGGTGCAAGGGCAGTCATGATAAGAAGTGGATTTTCTTTTGATTTTGTGAACTGAGGTCTCAAGTTTGTAGCTGGAGCTGAGTATTTTACTTTTGTCTTTGGAGAATGGAAGACCTTTGAAGGAGATAGAAATAGTTATTCAAAGACAAAAACTAATAGGCAAAAGGTATCTTAGGTCAGTTAAACACACACCTACCTTCCACTGACCACATTGGTTAGATATAAACTGACCTTAACAATAGTTTGAACTCCTGAGTGAAATGTAAACGTTTCACTTACAGACACAATAACTTATGTGTCCATGATCTGCAGCCAAATTCCATTCTTATAGTTTGACTCAGCTGCCTCAAAACCCAGTGTTTATCCTTGTATGATCTTTAGGAGACTTGGGACAGACCAGAAATCTGTTTGATCAGCTAGACTGAAGTATTTTTCTCCAAATTCCCAGTTTTAGGAAAGGCTTTTGAAGAGAGTGAGTACTGCCTAGACTGGTCCTCCTCCTGTTCCATTATCTACCATCAGTGTCTAAAGGTGAGAGACCTTTCATTACTACAGCTGGCACCGTCTCCCTGACAATACACATATTTTGTTTCATTAGTATCAATTTTTCTCTGCTTAACACCAGTTCCCAGATGGATGAGAGCTCCACAGAGAGCAGGCCTGTAAAGGCTTATGTTGTACAGTAGGTTTGTGCATGGATGTGAATAACCCACAATTCTGGGTGCTGTTTCAACCCCAAATTATCAAAAATGTTTTTATTGATTCTGTTGGCTGGTTTAGATGTCATTGGTCCCTGCTTTTACTGGCTTCATGAATTAGGGAAAATTTATTCCATGACAGTGTCAGCAGGTGGAACATAGGAGGTGATGGTTGTACCACCATATATTCTTGTGCCATTGTGAGTTCAGACAGTGAAAAGTGAAAAGGCCTTTCTTCTCAGGGGAGCAAGCATCAGATATTATTATAAGACAAAATTAACTCCTGTGAACAAAGACATTCCACAACAAAGGCTTTTAACTACTGCCAGAGTAGTTATTGAGTTAGGTGGACCTTGTCTTCACACAGTGGATTCTCTCATATTCTGTAGCCAGACAGTAGCTGCAGAAGTAAATAAGAAATATTTTATTAAGAACAGGCATTGTTATGTAATGCTATTTTTCAGTATATTTTTCAGGCCTTTCAGAGAAATGCCTTTCCCTTTTTGCAGTTGAATTACCTCAAGGCATTCTGTTAATTTTTGGAACATTATGTTAAATAATATTTAACATAAACAAAAATATTGGTGTTTTACAACCTTTTAGATTTGCCTGTCATAGATGAATTATGACTGGGTAGGTGGTTAATGTCAACATTTCAAATTGTATCTGAGAATGGAGAGTTCTTGGGAATTTAAACACTGAAAGGACAGTGACCTTGAACACTTCCCTGAGCCTTGAAGTCTCCCTTTAAAAACCACTTCTCAGCTTCTTTGTGTCCCTGTCCAGAGGGATAGGAGATTCATAAACTGCAGTAATTGAGACTAGTATGAATTTCTTGAGTATGACTAATCATTACTATTTCTTACAAAAAAAACCCAAACAAACAAACAAAAAACACAAACAAACAAACAAACAAAAAAACCACAACTTACTTCCAGCCAAGATTTTATTAATTTTAATATGGAAACATCCACACCTATCATGTCTCCCCTGAGGTCTTCCAGACTGCTGCAGAAATGGAATCTGACATCTATTGCCTTGGCTAGAGCTGAGAATATGAATTCCTCTGGCTAATTGCTTTTTGGATAACCCACAAAACACCAGAGGTCAGAGTCTTGGCCTAATAAAGTGTCTCTGGCTCGATGCCATGGCTCCCATTGTGGGGAATCCCAGGAGGAGAGTGGTACAAGGTTGTAACTCACGTCAGATACACACATTTTCTCAGCTGCTGTTGCACTTGGCATAGTCTATGCCTATTAACAAATCTAAAGTACCACCATCTTGGGTATATCCCTCCAAAAAAACCACAGAATCAAATGTGTCAATCTGTAACCATAAAGTTGATTTTGTCCATGTCTGTGGCATGTCATGTATAAAACTGTCCAGCTCAATCTAGGATATTTGAGGAAAAGGAAAAACAGATATTCAAGTCATCACTGACCTGCCTCTCATCCTGCCTTTGTGTTGCTCTCACATAAACTGTGTAGAGTAATAGGGTATTTGCCCAAAGGTACAGGTAAATATCATTGAAAGGTGTATCCTGCCCCCCTCAATGCATCCCACTCAACTTGAAACTATTTGTTCTGACAATCACCACCTGATGGTGCTATATGGAGGAATTTTCCCCATTAGGGAGACTTTGACAAGAAAGGGAGGCATGTGTGGATTTCTCCATCCATGTAACCACAAGGTAAATCTTACTTCTCAGCAGAGCCTTATTCCTGGTGCACTCAGAGCGTGGTGGAGATAGGGATGCTGTCCTCAAGAAAGTTCATGTAATGTAGTTATGTGGCTATTTCTCTTCACTACTGCCACAGAAAAGAGCAGGTTTATGGTGAGAGGTAGAAATCAAGTGTTAATGAGCATTTAAGGCTCTCCCAGGGCAGGTCTGCAGAGCACCTGTGGGCTTTGCCCCTACTCTCTGGGCCCAGGAGAAAAAGAATTAGATAGATAAATTAGATAAATATTAGTCAACAGCCAAAAAAAAATAGACCCCAAACCCAAAGCATTTTTCACTCTTGGAGGAAATACATGGTGTGGCTTGTCTGGAGTCTGTGAGGGACAGAGCAGTGTGCCTTTACACCAACGTGTCTTGCCCTCTCAATCAGTCAGGCTAGCAGTCCCCTAGTGCAGGAGGAACACCCAGCTGCCCTTGTGTGACCCTCCAGACAGCCCAGGCTCGGTCTGATGTGCTCTAGAGGGAGCCACATGTGTCCTTGCTCTCCAGAATGGAGGTCACCAGCCTCCCAAGCTTTCCAGGAAAGAGGGAGTGGCTTTAAGTTACTGAGCATGGACCACCTGGAAAACAGTGTGCAGACAGCACTTGTGCTACCTCTAGACACTCCACAGTAAGGATTAGGGGATGCTGAGTTGGCTTTGATCTCCCTCCCAAACCGGCTTTGAAGAAATGGAAGGGCAGGCAAGTAACATGCATGTTCTGATATGAAAAAATGGCAGTGACATTTCTGCATTGCAGCTTGTAGTAGGGGTTGATTCAGATTACAGTATTTGGATCTAGACTTGAAACAATTCACTGCTTGTGTCTATCTGGGAACAGGGACTGTTTGTGAAGCTCACACCTTGAACCAGGTTTTGATTGAGTACCCTGCAAATT
>JAWWLV010000100.1:9449109-9469819 GCA_035041135.1 Platyrinchus mystaceus | reverse complement strand
CGGAAATTACCTCGACATTAGAAAGTATATTAAAAATGCTGCCATTATCTGATGATTTGGAGGGAGGGGGGGGGAACCTAGTCTCTTGAAAGGCAAAGTTGGGAAATAGCTCTTTTATTTCAAGAAATAGAAGTAATAAAACATATAGCTATAAAACACACAGGAGTCCAAACCCTCTACATAAAACCAACTTCTTGTATTTTATACCTCCTTTTCTATTTCAGGTCTTCATTTGCCTAATTACTTCTCAGAGGCTGGCAGGGATTTTCCCTGCAGCGCTGAGCTCTGCTGACTGCAGAGACCTTACCTGGCACACTAAGTTAGTGCGTCAGCATTCTAGGTAGAAATGAATGAGAAATCAATCAGAGTAACTGCAGTGGCAGCATATACAACTCTAACCTACTTTGTGCATGGTTTCAAACATTTCATTGTGTAATTTAGGCATCTTTTAAGATGGTAAGTGGATCTGAAGTAAAATGGATCTTTCTAGTCAGCCTAATAAATGTTTTGTCATCTTTACTGCTTAGCTCAAGCAACCTTGTCACCCTGACTGTTAACTTAAATTGCATCCTTGATTGAAAGGCCAAATCCTACATGAAGGTTGTTTTAATCTTGAAAAACTATCACCAGCAGATTGCATCAGGCAGTGGATATAGATACAGTAATACAGCTTTGATTGTTTTAATTGTATGTTCAGACGAGGTCTAGAGTAGGTCTGGAAAAGCAAAAGTACACCAGAACCTTTTTTGAAAAACAAATACTGCTCGGGTATGGTCTTGCAAGGAGTTTGGTTTAGGAATATTTGTCTGTGCATTCTCATTTTCTCATGCTGTATTTCTGCACAGGCAGAGTTAAATATGGATTGCTGGTTTCATTTAATTAAAGTCCACAATAAAAAGGTCCAACCTTCATGCCTAAAAAATTAGCAGATATTCTGACTTTCTCAGCTGAGTGGGTTAAATACGTTACAAACCGTTATAAGATCACTGCTCTATCAAGTTGTGCAGTGCAACACTGTAGAGGTTTCCAAAAATTCACAAGCCTCTCCTTATGTGATGCCCTCACAGTGAAGAAGACTCTTTTGGCTATAAAGATGAAGAGTCTACTTTTTCTGGTGCTGATTTCTGTCTGCTGGGCTGAACCTCACCCTGACAACTCCAGTCTGGAGCATGAAAGAATTGTTCACATTCAAGGTAAGGAAATACACAAGAAAATACTAGTATCTTTATGTTGTTGAGGGAGACAGAATAATGTGTTTAATGATCCATAATTTATTATTTTTTTATGCTGCCACACTGTTTTTTAAGTATTGTTATTGCTGGTGACCAAACCTTTTCTTTTCTGGTTCTGTTGCATTATTATTACTCCTAAGGAAAGTGAAAAAATGAAAGTTGCATTGTTTAATAGCACTTAGTCACAACCTTTAGCAAAGATTAGTGAGTAAAGTACAGCATGATTTAAGACAAAGGGGAAAAGCATGCATCCTAAAGTAATAAGCAACTGCAGTAGGTTGAAATACTTCAGTTTATCGTGAAATAGATTTGATTTTAAGAGGTCTGCCATACATAGTTCTTCACAGTACAGAAATTTATTGCTGTGCATTATTTAAAAAGGCTCAGCACATTTGAGATCATAATTCCACAATTTAAACCAGAAAAAAAAAAGTAACTTACCCCAAGAGAAATGTGCCTTTCCGCATACCTTTAATTCACACTAAATATTATCCTGGCCTCCTGCATAATCCTGTTTGGTTCATGTTTGAATCCCAGAGTTTATAGCTGTGGCAGGATTTGAGTCTGCAGCACAATGCAGCTGTTTTTTAAAGTCCCAGCTTCAGTCATTGAGGGTCATCGTCTAGAAGAAAAAACAAGGGGTTTATGCAGTTAGGATGGGCAGAATGAACAGGGATATTGCTACTTTCACTCCTATGTTTGTTGGGGCTGGTTTAAATAAATTCTGCAAAATTAGGAAACACAGCATTTTTGTTCCCCCCACTCCCTCTCTCTTTAAAGTTTGATTCTTTCTCTCAACAGCTGGCAAATTTTGTTATTTGAGTGTTTGTAAACATGAATTACCAAGGTAGAGCAGGTTGCTGGGGAAGGCTGAACATTTAAAAGTTCACTGGAGAGTCATAGAAGTTAAAGCTACCTTGCACTTATTAAAACAGGCACTGGGATTGTCAAGGTCAAACATGGAATAACAAGGAGCTGCCTTCCCTCTGAGCAAATTCTCAGGATGAAGGTCAAATGAATGTGTCAGATCAAAATGAAGACATACCACTGTTGGGAGACGATGAACTTTTGATCCCCAGGGCAAATTTCAAATTAGACATCAATCTCTTAATAAACATATATTTTGCCTATCCTTGTATAATGCAGCTTCTTGTCTCTGAACTTCACCTCTTTTGGAGGGTTAACTTACTGGACTAGTCAGCAGTTCAGTGTAATTCACAAGTCATACGTTCACTTATTAACAACTCTTCAGCATGTGTACAATGCAAGTGCCAAATAGTTCAAAACTGACAGAAGTTTCAAGATTAACCTTTCTCCCTGTCAATGGAAACTAACTTATACCTCAAGAGTTTATTTCTACAAGGAAAGCTGGATAAAGCTTTAAATTTGGGCTCTACCATGAGTTTTGTATATCATCTGTTCAGGCTCTGAAATACACAGACCACAAATAAGAGAGACTAAAGCTGCTTGGGACTTGGCATTTTCACATGTAATTTTTGTTATTCCTCTCTGCATTGTGGAATTCCATCAGGATTGGGATTCCTCCCTCCCAAAGCTGCATAAACACAATATTCTACACCTGGAAATGGGCTGGAGATCAGGGAACAGTGTGGAACACATGTGATGTGGCTTCACACGAAAGGTATTTTTTATCACATTAAGAAGTCTGGTATTCTTCTCCTCATCTGAAATCCAAGAGATGTGTAGCTAATCTCCTCCTGGATTGCATGCCTGGGAATGCCTTGGAATTACAAAAGGTGTGGGTGAATGTTGTGTAGTTAATTACTTACACAGAAATGAAAGAGATTTCCTGAGGCAGTGAAGGAAACTGTCTTATATTCCCCTTTCTTTACATCATGTAATCTCCTGCAGGCTAAGTTTAATTTTTAAAAAAGATTGGTTTCAGATCTCCTGACTGCAAAATAGTTTTGCACCCTGCTTTTCTGATATGAAAAACACTCTTCTAATTCTCCATGTTTATTGTCTGGCCTTATGCTTCTCCTACTGTTGTTCTTTAGCATCAAATAACATTTTGTCTTTTCTGATGTTCACTTTAAAATGTTAATAACACCATATCCTCACAGCTATCATTTGAGTATACTTTTCAAATTCTTCTCTAAGTGTATAAACTCCAGATTACAATTATAATTTGATATTGTAACCTGATAATGCTAGCAGTTCATCTCTACACAGGTTCTTATTCAAATTCATATTCCTTGAGTCCACCCAGCCAGGATTCTATTCCAAATAAAATCTTTGGCTGCCTCTAGTATTTTTGTTTTCCAGATAACAATGCTTTGTTCTTCAGACTTTGGATCAAATTTGCATTCCTCCCACATGTGCTGAAGCTGGTTAATAATCTGTTGTGATAGACAGTATTTAGCCGTCAATGTCCCTCATTGTCACTTGCAATTAACAAGTAGAAGCTTTATATCAACAAGTCTTCATACTGGGCCTTAAAAATCTAGATTATGTACTCAGTATTAAATGTTATCATACTTTTTCCACCCTTCTTTCTTCAGATTTTCTAAACATCCACTCTCTTCCCTTCAGTGTTACTTGATATGCCATGTGAAAATTTAATTAATTCAATAGTCACAATTTTTTATGAGGTAGAATTAGTGGAAATATTGAAGACTCAAACATTATACAGGGGACAGTTCACTGGCCTTTTTCATGTATTTTCTATTTGCACCCTGAGCTGCAGGCAATGGATATATCACATTTCCCTGCACTTATAAATTTATTTTTATTATATATCTGATATCAAACTAGTCTGATAGCCTTTGGTAAGTATCTGCTGCATTTTATTCCTCTTTCTAGTACTTTGTATCTGTTCTTCAACAATTTTCCTTCAAACATGTTCTAAGGCCCTGTTTGCTGTTAAGGTCAGACTAATTAGATTGTTAATGGTTGAATTACTTTCCTTACATATATTTGTTATTTTGCTGCCATGTAGAAATACATGGTACTGTCTTAAAGTGACAGATGAGGTCATACCTCTACCACCAGGTCTACTTACCCCAATTTGCTGCCCTTCCATTAGTGTTAAAAGCTCCTGCCATCTCTCTCAAACTCAGCATTTGTTGAGTCATGTCAGAAAAAACGGTATTTCACAGACTGTGTTGTTTCTACCTCCCAGCTTTTCACAGTATTCCTTTCAGTTCATTTCCTCTGGCCCAATTTCTTTGTTTCTGTCTTTTCCTTCTTTGTTTTTATTCCAATACTGAGAACAAAGTTTATAAAAATATCTTAAGGTGCATTTTATCTCTCCTGTGACTTTATTTTCTTTTCTGAAGCCAGTGGTGGATTTCATTGTTTCGATCAGGCTGCTCTGTTATCCCAGGTTGCTTGACCATATCCCCTTCCTCTGGTAGTTTGTCTGCATAAGAAAATCATTCTAGTTTAACTTCTTTGGATAAAAAAAAAAAAGAGAGCACTGAATTTAAAGATGTGTTGTCCCCCCTAACCACTCACCCCAGAAAAACTCTGTGTACCTTAGGGGGTTACCAGTTCCACTCTTTAGAAACAGTCACAATTATAAATGAAGAAATCATTTGGTGAATGAAAAAATGGGATTAAAGTATTCTCTAGCCACTTAAATGCCCACAACAAGAAAACACTGCTCTAAGCATATCAGTGCAATTAGAGAATTGTATTTTCCTCTGAAGACAAGATTTTTGAAGTGCTCTGTCACCCTTGAGAAAGGACAACTCTTCTCAGTGCTCACTCTGTGTATCTCCCTAAACTATTCATGGTGCTACTTGCTGACCAATTACTCAAAGAGGCAGAGCACCCTTCAGAGATAAGAGCATGCCTTCTGTGGGTAGCTGCTGTGCAACATAAGCAAAGTTGACCAAGACATTGCAGTAATTGCTAATTTAATTATTTGAGGGGAGCCAGAGCCCTAAGAAAATACTCCGTTTTTTCAGGTTTTAGAAATGCAACAACAAAGGGCAGCAATGAGAACACAAAGTTTGGTTTGTGACGGATCAACATTTAAAATTTTAGCTTTTCTCTGGATATGAGACGTTTGTATTATGCATCATTTCTTTACCTTTGAGATACAAGAATGCACCCATTTGCCTCTGTCCTCTTTGTCCTCTGAACACACCAAAAAATTGTGCCCACATGGAACGGAGAGAAAACTTTCTAATACTGCCCTATTGAAACAAACAAACCCAAAACACAGACACACAGACAAAAAGGTAAATCAATATATCAATAAAAAAGGAAAGGAAATACTTGATCAACTTGTTCTGCATTATAATGAGCCCTCTTCCCTTTTCGCAAAACAGGCCAACACCAATAGAGAGAAAGAAGCTTCATAGACTTTCTGGACTAGCCAAAAAAATATAAGAGATTAAATGCACTATTGGTCTGACCTCTTATACTAATTCTTATCTTCCCAAGTTTTATGCTTTTCCACTTTCCTTTAGACTTCCTTCCTTTGGCCCAGCTTTCTGTAGTTTTTCTTTTTTTTCAATGATTTTACCTGTTACTTCTTTCCATTTTCTTGCCTTTGTCTTTTCCGCTTAAAATTTCTTCTTAGTTTTGTTGCCATTCAGGACAGTTTAGGTAATGCTATGATCCATTGTGCTTTCTCTTGTAACTGACCTGCTCCTTTGACATCCACACATCGTGTTTTGCTCTACAGATCGTGGTCTGTTGCACCAGCAGGTGATAGAAATGACAGCAAAGAGCAGCCACACCTCCTGTTGTCATAGTGCTTTTATTAAAGGCATTCAGGTTTGCATGTTCAGGATCAGACCTTAAGCAATAGGTATCAGGGTATTTGGATTGTAAAAAATTATTTCAGTAGCAAAACTATTTACAGGAAGCATAAATTTAAACTATTAATTTGCCTTTACTTGTTTCATTGTCTAATTCCATATTTTATATATATTTATATATATATATATGTAAAATTTAAAGGTAACTAAAAAACTGGAAAAGCTCCTCAACATTTATGTGTAATATTTTGGTTTTGTCAGTCTTAATGCCACCCATGAAGATTTACTCCTGTGCAGAGACATTATCATGATTTCTGTTCTGTTCTGCTCTATGAGCTCTGATCTTAATGAAATTTATCTATACCAAAGCAAAACATACTTAAAATTTATTTGAGGCAATAATTTAGAGGAGCTGAAGTTTGTTATTTCCCTGATGGTTTTATGTGCTCTTAGGTCTCCCAGAAACATAAACTTGAGTTAATATGGCCTCTTTAACAATTCTCCCCAACATGTTACTCAAGTTGAGTAGGTGGAATCTGCTAAAAAATGTTTTATCTCAGTCTTGCAATGTCTTTGTTATAAAGGCAGATTTCTTCTCTGCCATTTATAAAACAGGTATTTTTAGCTGTGCTATTATTTGGAAACTGAAGGTTTTAACTAAGATTTATCTAGTATCTCTCTTAGCAATTAAACATAAAAGGAATGTGTAGGGAGTATTCTGTCCTGTCAGTTTAGAGGTAGGAACATGGGATTTGTAGCCTGGTATTTTTTTTCTCGTGCCACAGTCAAAATGACATTAATCCTTGAGCCAAAAAAGAACAACTTTTACTAGTTTTACAGATTATATACAAAAGTTTTTACATTTTTTTTCAAAAAACAACAGTAAAAAGGTAGTTAGGTAAAACTAGATAGAAAAAATGTGTGAGAAGTATGTGGAAAAAAAGTGTGTGTGTAATTCTTTGTCACGTTCTTCCCTCAGGATTCCCTGAGTAATACAACTATATCAATAATGCACATCTTCAAATACTATAGCAAGTGGGAATTATTGTTATTACATAAATTATTTATGGCTGTTATGTAAGGATGTTAGGATCACAAAATGCCAGTGCTATGGGAAGAGTGAGGATATTTTAGCATGAGAGTTATGCTCAAGACCCTTGTAACACCACAGGGAAGCAAGAGACAACTCTGTGTTCATTTAAAGTAGAATGGCAAACAGTATTATCAACCTAAGGGCTTGCTAACAGTGGGAACTTTTAGGCAATACACATCTATGATGTGACCTTATGATTTTTTTTTCACTGTAAAAATGCATGTCTTGTTCTCTACTATCACTTTGGAAGTTATTCCATTAAAATGCCAGGTCAGCATAAGCTTGTGTACATTACTGGTGGATAAAGTAGATAAAGCTGTTTGCCAAGGGTTGCCTTGTGACCTATTCCCTCTGTCCCACACTGTGTTCTTGGCCTTACAAACCTGGCTTGCCATCCTTCTTGTGTACAGGAGCCAGTTAAGAGAGAAAAACTAAAAAGGAAAAAAGAAGAAAACCTCACAGTAAAAAAAAAAAACAACAAAAAAAAAAAAAAAAAAAAAAAAAAAAAAAAAAAAAAAAACAAAAAAAAAAACAGAAAAAAAAAAAACCAACCAACCAAAAAAACCCCCAACAAACAAAAACCAACCAACCAAAGAAAAAAAAACAAACCAAAAACAACCCACACAAACAACAACAAAAAAGCCAACACAACCCAAAAGTCACTACTGAAAATACAAAAAAAATAATATCTTAAAATGTGTCCAGCATTAACCTTTGGAACTAAACCAATAAGCCAAGGAAATAGGGAGGGGGAGAGAGGGGGAGGATAGAACAGGTGGACAATTTGCTGCGGTGGTGCCTCATTAAGGCTGCAAGATACCCTTTCACCTGCAGTATATATCTGCTTGATTTGGCACCACTGAGATACAGCAAAACAAGTTTTTAAGTAAGTTTTCATCTGTGGCATACAGTCTTTCCCTGGGAAAGCAGCTCCCAGAGCTCTGTGTTGTCCTGCACAGCTGGACATCTTCTACAGCTTGTATAAGCTTTGGTTTAACTGGCTTGGCTGTATCTGCATTAAGCTGCCTTTGTCATTCATCTAATTGCACCAAGAGAATTAGCTAAAGGCTATAGCCTGTCAGAATCCATACTAGGGAAGCAGGAGTGGAAAAAAATACAGCAAATTAGTCACCAGTGGTGCATAGTTCTGTGCTAACAGCTTAGTTGTTGCCTGTCTTACAACGCAAAATATGCCTGCAAGGCTGAAAGTCCCCCCTGGGAAACCTTTCTCCTGCTTCTGTCCTTGGAGTCGAGACCAGAGCCAATCACTAGGCTGTTGCCATCTCTATTCCAAAGAGGAGTAGCTGGAAGTTGCACAAGACAGTTTGTCCACCCTCTGAGGCTCCGGAGTGGTCATGCCAGTGATCTGCCTTGTCTTCAGCAAGGATCCAAGCCATCCTGTTGCAGATAGCTCCTTAAAGATGGTTAAAACCTCTCTTTTTGGGGTTTTCAGAGCTTACAGTTGTTTGGCCATTCACCTTACAAGTTCTCAGATGCTACTTCTAAGGAAAAAAAATTGTTATCTTCCTCAGGTGATATGCTGGACTCTGTGACAGCACTCATGTGTCCCATGCCTTTCCTTCTTGCTGTCGTTGTTTAGATATTCCTGCCATTTAGAGACAAAGATAATTTTACTCAGGAGGGGGAGACTTGTCAGAAACACCATAAGGAAATCAGTCAGGGAGCTACTCTGACAACCCCTCAAAAGAGCGCTAACTTCATCTTCCATGACCAGACCACAATAAATCAGTTCTCATTGTATTAAGGATCCCAGGAAGCAGGAGTCATAACTCATTTGAGCTGACTTTCACAGCAGTAAGCCAGAGAGCTGTATCTAGAGTGCCAAATGTAAATTAAGAGATTCTAGTTTGCTTTGTCTTTAGTTTGTTGTGATTAGGTGTTTGGTTTTTTTTTTTTAATTCATTGACTCCAGGAAGACTGAGACCATTCATTTTGCCACGCTCCCAAAAATGTGCAGTTAGGTGAATTTGGCCCTGCTTCTTAGTGGCTACTGGACAATAAAGACCTCTTCGCCTCTTGCCAAACCGCAGTCATCTCATTTTTAATCCTGAATCCCTGCTGCCTGCGTATCCTCTAGCTCAAACAGAAACTATGCATCATTCCCCAGTCTGATATCTTCTTTTCCTCGAAAGCCAGAGATTCTTGCTTCCCCCCTAGATCTGGGAGCAGCAGTGATATAATTTTCTACCAGAAAGGGACATCATCTCATTTTCTGCTTTTAGAGCACTTGAGGGCATGGACATATGTCAAGCGTTGCATCTCCCTTGGACTCTCCAGGGACTTGGAAGATGATCTGGGATGAGAAAAGCCAGGTTTTTCTCTCTTTCCCGGGTTGCCATCAGGTAATGGCTGCTGCAAAGGGTCAGAAGAGCTGGGAAGCAGCCAGGAGGGAGGAACACCACCCCATTAGGATGCTGACACTGGAGTCAGAGGTGACAGTGCTCTGGACAAGTCTCCAGGCCTTGCTGGCACAGGGGAGATGTTGTTAGAAAGACAGAGCATTAGCAGCCCGAGACACAACTCTCCCTCCTGCTAATATGTATTAACTTGACTATGCCAGTATGAAAGTCTCAACATAATTGAGCTCTTATTCAGATTTCTCGGTAATAACCACCCCAAAACATAACATTTCTCCTCCCAAGATGTACAGGAGTCTGTGGAACATCTTTGTCCCCAGAGGAAACAGGAAAATTTGCAGACAAACTGTGCTGGCTGTATTCACTTTCCTCCTTCTCCTCCTCCTATGGAAACTATTGGTAACGCTTTCCATGGTGCCTTGCCTCAGATCACCTCTCTCCTTGGATGCTCTCCTCTGAAAGGGGGAAGATGGGTTACTGGAGCACTCCTAAGCCTCTGGGAAGAAGGGCAGTGGGAAAGAGCAGCAGTTATATGTGGCTGCAGGGCATCTGCTCTGCAGCAATGATTTTTCACTAAGCAGGAAGGTCACTCATCCTGGTAAAACGCCTTTCAGTGCTCCAGCTTGTTTATTCTTGAGGAAGCTGGGGCCTTGTCTCGCACGGGCAATAGAAATGCTCCTGACACAGCACCTCTTGATAAAGAGCTATACCTTTGGGATACCTGCTTTTTCTTAAGCAGGTGCACATTTGGACACAGAAAGATTGTCTTTGCAATTATCACTTCTGAATGTGTTTGCATAACCACAAAAAGCTGCATTACCCTCGGGTGTCCTCTGCTACTTGGTGTAGTTAGTGTGGACAGGGAGTGAAATCCAGCTGAGGCTGCAGTTTAGGAGAATATATCATTCAGCTGCAGACCTGTCAACAAGGCTCAGAAGCCTGGAACTGTCTGGAGATACTTATGAGCTACAGATCTGAACATCTCCCTTCACTCCCTGCAGCTGTGGACACACCACAGACTCCTGCAGTGCTGGGGACAGACATCATCACCTAAACCTCATCACCTAAACCTTGTCTGTCAGCCCATCTCCATCCCAGGCCTCCCCTCCTTCAGTCATCCACATCTCCCTGGCTGATGATATTTTTCCATACATTTCTGTGATTTTGTCTGGCCAATCCGTATTCATCCCCAGGGATGCCAGCAGAAAATTGCTGCTGGCCTTCACTGGATCATCCTCTCAGCAGCCTCTGCTTTTGGGAGCTTATCCCAAATGGTTTTGGCTGAATTTAGAGAGAGCCAGACTGAACCTCAGAGCCTGGAATCACATTTCTAAGCAGTTACAGTGACTTGCTGAATGCACATGGGGGATTGCAAAGTCTTTTTTCGCAACCTGTTACGCAGACTGATGTTTCCCCAGTGAGCTGGAGGTTCATTGCTGGTTTCAGTCAATGTTTCAGTGGCCGAGGACAGCTGCACCAACAGAATCACTGAGCTTGCTGAATCAGTTTTGCAAACTTTGCATGAGTTGAGAGGCAAGAGGTACCAAAAGAAGAGAGTATTCCCACTTTTGGACACATCTGCTGACTGCCACATGAAATCTGCATTTCCCAGAGTTTTCCCTGTAAAAACCACAGATACTCAGGGTTGAGAGTGAGCACCTGCTCCAGCTGACTGTCATAAGTGTAATAATTTCACAGAGCAACATCTGCTGTAGTGACCTAGTAGGGAGAAGGAAAGGAGGAAGTCTGGGGTGAGGAGAAGAGGAGCCAGACGGTTAAATACAGGTTTGAGTGAAAAGTGAGATCAAAATATCAGAGATTAAATAGTGACAAGTATGAAGGAGATCAGAAAAAACAGATGAGGAAAAACCAGGTTGAGATGATGAAGAAAATGGGCAGGACAGGATCAGATTTTACATTTGAAGATAAACTGGACTTCCTTACTTTGGTCAGAAGAGGAACTTATACTCAAAAGTTAGAATAAAATACAAATAGAAAATGTCTAAAATATCTATTTCAGAATTATGCTGACACTTTTCGTATCAATATAAATTCTGTTGTTTGGTACTGTAATGACTTTTCTGATTTAGGAGTGTGATTCACTGCATCCTAGACCGTGAGGAGCTTTGTATGCTGTTGCCTGAATAAGCTGAGTCCATGGAGAAAAATTAAATAATGAAAAAAAAAATATACAACATTGAGGCACAGCTCTTGAACAACACACAGGAAAACATGGAATGTTTGTATGGAGCCTTTTATGGATGATGACATTCATCCATCAGCTATACAATTCTGTAAATATATTTACACAACTCCATCTTCATGACTGTGGGGTATATAAGATATATATATATTTATACATATATATACATACATATATGTATATAGAAGAGTTAGATTAGATAGACAGACAGACAGACAGACAGACAGACAGACAGACAGACAGACAGACAGACAGATAGATAGATAGATAGATAGATAGATAGATAGATAGATAGATAGATAGATAGATAGATAGATAGATAGATAGATAGAGCCTCTGCCTGTATGGGGTGGGCACAGACATACATGCAGCTAAGTAAATAATTATTTACAACTGGTTTACTCACCCTCCTACTGCATAGGTTGAAAATGACTGCAGACCTAATGACACTGCAGACTTAATGTATAAAGTAGCTGATGGTTGTTAGGGCATTGATCACAGCCATTTTGTAAAAGGAAAACTAATTCTTGGGGGGGGGGGTGTTTTCCTTTGTTCTTCTCCTTGAATCCCAGCAGAAAATGGACCCCGTCTACTTGTGGTAGCAGAACAAGCCAAAATCTTCTCTCACCGGGGTGGCAATATCACACTGCCATGTAAATTCTACCATGAACACACATCAACAGCTGGCTCAGGAACCCACAAAATCCGGGTCAAGTGGACCAAACTCACCTACGATTACCTCAAGGAACTGGATGTTTTCGTGGCCATGGGGCACCACAGGAAGAGCTACGGGAGTTACCACGGGAGGGTGTTCCTGAGGGAGAGCAGCGAGAATGATGCGTCCCTCGTAATCACAAACATAATGCTGGAGGACTACGGGAGGTACAAGTGTGAGGTGATTGAGGGACTGGAGGATGACACGGCAGTGGTGACTCTGAATTTGGAAGGTAGGTACCACCTGTGTTATACTCTAAGTCAGATTTAGGTGGTGTTAAATACCTGATTTATTTGGGTTTTTTTTCTCCTTGTATTGTTGATATTGTAATATCAGTAACAACAGCAAGCTGAGGAGCAGAATTCATTGTGCTCTGGGGAATCTTGGCCTTACAGTCCATGACAACAATCATAAATTAGAATAACATTAGGCTTGCTGTAACTTATTCAAGCCCACAACATATTCAGCTACCAGTGAGACCTGGTGTAAGAAGAGCCAAAAAAGAATGAGCAAACATAGTGTGAAGAACTTCACTTGTTTTTAATTTGCTCCTATCATTTTGTAGAAGTAACTGGGTCTTTTTGCCTAGGCAAAATTACATAAAATTTTCCCCTAACGGTAATTTTACAAAACTTCAGGACATTTTATATTATCAAGCAAATTCAAGTCTTTCTTGCAAAGATGAAAAAGTAGTTACCCAGAGACAATGCTTTTGTTTTTTTCCATCCTCATAATGATGTAAAATAGATCTATATTGTCTGTCAAGACAACTCCTACATGTAGTCTCTAGTTATTTCCTTCAGCAATATTCTTGAAAACAGTAGAGCACAAAGCATTTGAAAAATTAGGGAAATAGGTTCAAAGAGGACCAAAAATTCAGCTTGCCTTCCTTCTTTTGAAATTCAGATAAACTTTATGAGTTTCAATGTATGTAAATGAGTGTTTGGCCTTTTTTTTCCCCAAAGCACTGCACTGAACTCAGGAGTAAACTAAAAGTTTCATGAACATTACTTATCAGCAAGTGTGTGCCAGAGGGATCCTTATAGAAAATGAAAGGAAAGCTTGGTACAAATGCAAGTGCATACACAAGAAATCTGTATCTGAAAGGCAATATTTGTTTGATTCTAGAGTAAGAAAGCAATGAGGAATCTTTTCTTTACTGCACGGAGTAAGGCCACTGAAAAGAAAGGGAGATCTTCTATCCTTTTTACTGTTGCTCTTTTGAAATACAGCACCAGCCCTTTGGATACAAGGTCAGGGTCCCTCCTCCAAAATATGAAATTCATAAGGATAGGACGAATCATATTTCTTCAGCCAAGTATGTCCCAATTTGTGCTAAAAGGAAAATTTATGTATTTTAACTAGTGTCTGGCTAACATAAGATTTATAAGATTTTTGTCAGACATGGGAAACCTGTAAGATGTTCCTTTCTGACATTATGGAATGATGTTTCTTAAACTGGCAGGAACATCTCCTTTGCAAAACCTCATGGTAAAACTTAACATTTCAAGTGAGATAAGAGCAGGGAGAATGTCAGTCATGCTTATGTCAACTAAATCCAGTAATTCTGGGTCTATGGTACGCTTCAGTTTCCTAATAAAATGATTAGTATTAAAATGTACTAATATTACAGTGGAGATATATATAGCTAATGGAATATATCCCTCTGTTTGCATGGCACTGTTCTTATTTTTTAACTCATCTTCACCTTTACATAGTGATGGCATCAAATACATTTATTTAATGTGTTTGAGCAAAGCAGAGCAGATCTGGGGGAGGGAATCAGTATATGAACAAAAATTAAATTATATATCTCCCCATTTCAACATTCTACGTGTCTGCTGTAAATAAGCAGGTTAATTTCACAGTGGGAAGGATTTGCATCAATAGCCTGATGTCCTGAGATGGCGGCCTTAAGGATGTTAATTGATAGCAAGCAAAGCCATTTATATACAGGAATGCCCACTCGAAGAACAGAGCAGCTGATGGCTCCATGTGAGGTCCCTGTACAAGCAGCACAGCTTTGGCTTGGTGGAAGCATGGTCACGTATCAATATTGAGATTGCTGACCTCTACCTCAATGGACCTTTTTATTTCTCCCACTGTGGTTGTGCTTTACTCTTACTAGACTTGAAGGCCTTCTGGGATTGTCATTAAATTAACTGTTCATAATAACTAGATACATTTAACTTTGAAAAAATGCTGGAATTAGATTCAATCTGTGTTTGTTACGTTTTTGCAATATATTTTCTTCACTGTTATTTAATGCAGAATTACATAATCTCCTCCCCACACTAGTGAGGCTGTGCTGCCTACCACCAAAAGCTCAGAACTAGAATTCACTGTAGTTTTACAGAACCACCAGCTTTAAGAACAATTCAGTCTGTCAGGATTATCATCTTGTTTGTAGCCTGAAGTACAAGGACTGATCTAAGTGTAGGAGGGTTGGGCTGGGCCCAAGAGCTGCAAGTGTCAAGTACTGCAGAAAGCAGAACATTTTCTGTATTGACCTCCTCACCAAAGCCATTTTCTCTCTGAACTGGTCTTACTCTTCTGCACATAAAAAAAATGTATCATGAGTTTCACACTCTCTGTTAAATGTTCTGAAAGTCAAAAACTTCACAAATTAAAAGGTCTCCAGGGGCAGGCAGATATTCCTGTCAAGAGTCATAAGCAAAGAAAGAATTCTCAGCTTACATTAAATTTCCTTTATGGTGGTGTTTTACTGTTCTACACTAAATATTTTTTATGTTAATGCTTTACTCGTTTATTTTCTTATGAATGCTTGGCACTGTAATGTATCTCACTACATCAGGGTGGTGTGTTTGGCTTCCCAGGCACATGAACGCTCCAGCACTGGCCCTCAGGTGTATTACTCAGGCACAGGTTGAGGGTATTATTCCTTCTTGAGATCCGTGGGAGAGATGACAAAGAAAGTGGTACAATGCTAAACTGCCAAAGGCAAATTTTTATTCTATTAGAAATTTTTTAATAGTTTCTGTTTTCAGAGAGAAGTGATGATTGAACACACTAACTTTGCAATACAGGCTATAAAATAATTACTTTTTACATCCAATACTAACAGAAATATGAAGATCTGGATAAAGCCACTGAATACCTCTGGTCCTCAGCTGGCTATAAGCAAAGGGGAATTCAAAGCTGAAACCAATATGACACCAACTCCATGCTCTCAAGAGCAGGATAAATCAGATTTAGCCTAATGCTGTATGTCATATTTGTTTCTTCTGTATATTGCTGTTACTTTCATACACACAAAACATCCTCTCTGGGATAATCTGTTCGACTCCGTTGGCAAACTGGTTTTATGGGACGCACTTTGTTGATCCCTAGAACAGAGCAAAAAGTCTTGTAAAAGCCAACAGTGGGTTGTCAAGAGTAAGTCATGACAGACCCAACTAATTCCTTCTGTGACAGGGTAACAAGTCCTTGCAGACACAGCTGTGTTTGCATGTGCTGTGGGAAATGGTCCTTGAAAGATGCAGGCAAAATAAACTTTAAAAAAATTATCAGGAAATGATGACCCAAAAGGAAAATGCTGAAAAAATTAGGGCTAATATTAGCCCAAGAAGAGCAATGGAAGAAAACAGTCTTCAAATTTTGATAAAGGTTGTAGAAACATAAGAGAATAACACACCTTAGGCCAAACGAGTCTAGTTCCTATGCTTTTATATGTCAGAAATAAGCAACCCCACTGACAGCATGGTTATGGGATGCTGCGGGCTGCAGGCATACTATTTTAAACCACAGTTTCATTTTTAGGGAGGTTTGATACCTGCTGACATCTGGCAGTCCACCCTGTAGCTGAGTAATGAGACATCTAACAGTCCTGACAGGCAAGAAAATGGAGACAGAGTCTCCGTGAAAATGAGGGACTTCACAGTTTTTACAGAATTTTAGAAATCCAGCATGTAAACATTTTGCCATTGAGTGTATGATCCTGCCAGCATAAAACTGTACCCTACAGTATAGTATATAGCAAACCCACTGTTACACCTTGTTTACACTGGCTACAAGAAAACTTACTTTTCTGTTCAGGCTAGAACTCAAGGAAGCCCATTTCTTTACCCTGACTGTGGAAATACCTTTTTTTTTCCCCCATATGGGTCAACAGAAATTTGTGTTATTTTGTCCTGCATGTCAGTACTCTTAAAAATGCTAATTGTGTGTGGTGCTGATTTAATAGACACCTATAAAATGTTACAGGAGTTGAACTTTCTAAGGTTATTTGCTCACCTTGCTGTCTTGGGTAAGTGTTGTAGCTCCTTGCACTAACAATGTGTCTGAAGCAACTGAGCAATGGCACTAAATTTTGCAGGGTTTACATGCATACAGGACTCTGACTTACAGAGGACGTGCAAATATATTACTCAAAAACCATGGTAACTGGAACAGAGTTGTGGGTTTGTGCACTTGAATGTAAGGCATTCATGGAAACACAGACATTCCTACCGGGAGGATAAGCTGTACCTCCAGTTCTTATGTTCTGATTTGGTTGAAATCCTAATTTCCACAACAATATTCATTTTCTGAACTACAGTTTCTTTGTCACAGGTGCCTCCAGCAAGCCTCACCCACCCCTCCTCTTTCACTAACAGATTCATTCTCCTTTGAGTTGATGTCTCTCAGGTTCTTTCTCTCTTTTTTTGGAGTCAAGGAGATCTTTCCCTAGAGGTAGGACACATTCCAGAGCACCATGGGTTTGGGAGAGAAGCCTATATTGTAGATTAACATCCCCACTCAGGCTCCACATGTCGCTCAGCTGCTTCCTCAGGGCAGGGAGAGGTATCACAAAGGACAGGTTAAGGTTCCTCAGCTCCCTCTTCCCACAAACTAACCAGATTTTAACCTTCTGGGGCTGGAAGTTTTTATCTTCCTTCATTTTTTAAACTGAGTTTGTTAGCGTTTGGACACAGGTGTTTTGTCTAGTGGCAGAACACAGGGCTGGAGTCAGGAGTTTAGATTCAGTCTGTACTTTTGGCAACAGTAACAAGCCGTAGAACAGCTTTTGTCCATTCAGGACCAGGTGGGATGGATTATCCTTTGACGGGTTTGCAAGATCCAAGACTGAACAAGGCACTCTGTAGTTAACTAAAGTTCAGCACTGATAAAGTGTAAGGAAGGAAAGATGAACAGTAAGATCTAACTATACATTTCAGCTAGGTTTGATAGGGGAATGAAGGGGAAAAAAATTTAAAAAAGGCAAGATCATGAAAAGCTGCACAAAACACACACAGTCAATTTTCCTCTGCAGAATCGCCCATGGCCACCCCCAACTGCAGGGTGAAATTAATGCTAATCAGTTGCAGGCTTGTACTGCAGATGAACTCGAACAAAAAATAGGCTTCTATGCAGTCTACTCAAATATAACCCAAAGCTAATATTACAGTTTAGTGCATATTTATGTTATGAAAACATCGTGTCCCAAACTGTCAAACCCAGATTTGTAACACATTTTCATACATACTTAACCCCTTTTAAAAAGTGGTTTGAGAAACCTTAAGGAATCATATCTGTTTAAATAGTTTCAAATTAATTCTTGCTCAATTTTTAGAAGTATGTAAGCTTATATCTTGATTAAAAAGTACCCACCTCTGCTTATTTTAGTCGGGTTTTTTTTTACATGTGTATGCAAATCAGACATATGTACTGTACAAGGAATTGGTTGTCTGGGGAAATGTAGTTCTGGAAAAATAATAAGTATTGGAGTTCTAATAAAGTAACAAAGCTTTGGCTCCTATGACATTTGCTAAATTTTTATTATATTTATATTATTATATTTATATATATTTATATCTACAACCTCTGAAGAAGAGTGAATAAATTTTTTTATAGAGATGAAAGAAAAACAGAGATCCAGAAACATATGAAACATCTTCAGCTTCTCGTTTATGAAGCTACAGTTGACACACGTGCTGTGTTACATTACATTCATGCTTTTTTATGGCTCAGAACAGCCCATAACTGAAACACCCTTTAACAAAGGATTTACAAAAGGAAAGAGCTGAAGCAGACTCTCTAGCTAATTGCTGAAGGAGAGCAAAATATTGTTTATTATCACCCTGCCAAGTTTACATTTGCATGCTTTATTTTCTTGGACCAAGTCCCTGAGGTTTAGCAATAACAAAGATTTTTTTCAAAAATAACACTTCTTGGACAATAGAGGGGTGAGAGAGGGAAGGGAAAGAAAGAAGACTTTAAGATACTGGTGGAATAGACACGGAGATGGGTTTGAATGTTTGAAAAGAAGAGTGGTTTCATCTCATGGTGACAGCCCTGCATGACCACTGTAATTTCTCTATTCTTCTCCTCCTTGCCCCAAGGACAAGGAAATTGTCAAAGGCAGAAGGATTCATCAGCAGAGAGAAAGTAAAAATCAAGATGGATATTTATACCAGTGAAAAGTTTTTGGCTCATGTGTTACCTTGTCTTCAGTCCCTCTGCATCCTACAGCACTCAGTTCTATATAGAAGTTTGAGGAAAAGCAATTCTGAGCTGGATCTTCTCTGACACCATTGTATTTCAGTGTATTATGATACTAGGCTAAAGCCAATTGAAAATTTAGATCTGGGTTAAGCTTCTAAACCCTGCCAAAGGTTAGGGTGGTCTGATCCAAACCTTTGTTTCAAGTCTTTCTCTTCTCTTTTATCGAAGCTGCTTGGGGAGGTAGTTCCTGAGTGTTTCCTGAAACATCTTTACAAAAAGTAATGTTTAACTTCAGATCTTTTTTATAAAACAAGCAGAAAATATACTGTAGAAAAATCTGTCAGATAAGAGCAACGTCTGTGATTAGGTGTTACTTCTGAAGCAATTCTGAAGCATTTCCCGCGTTCTCTTGGATGTCCTCTGTTGTGAAAAAGTCTCTCTGCCATACCTGTCTGAAATGGCTCAGCACCAATGAGCATCAGAAAGGGCTCTAGGATGGCCTGTGGCTGGCCCTCCAGGGTGGAAGGAAGCATTTGGCAGGTCCACAAGCAAACAAAAGGCAACTGTCTTGAAATTCTCAGGAAGTATTCACAAGGGCACATGCAAAGGGCAGAACAGAGTGCTCTTTTGTGTCAATCAAAACATTTCATTTTAATGTCTATGAGTAAAAAGAAATAATTCATAGAAATAGTTCAACAATTTCTTTTTATTTTTTTTTTAAATGACTGTTAGGAAATCCCCAAATCCCCTTAAAAAATAAATTCAAATTAAAAGAATAATAATAAAAAATTAGAATGAGGCTAGGGTTTAACTGATTTTTTTCAAATGAGAATTTTGTCTTGCAAGGGATAACTGAATTTTCTGACAAAAAAAGAAATGTAGTTGCAAAACTCCATCCTGCTCTGTTCCTCTTTGAACACTGTGGGTGCACAAGGGTGAGATTACAGTGTGACAGCAAAGCTGGGGATGGGAGCAATGTCCAGACCTGGCATAGTTCCCACTGGGAAAGGGATGGGGCTGTGGGGAGATGAGCCAGCTATGTGAGGCAGCATCCCTATTCCCTTCCCAAACACAACTCTGATGTGCTGCTGACAGAGTGTGTTCCCCTAGCAATAACACTACAGTCCTGACACACATCATGGAGTTTAACCTTTATTTCTCCTTCTGGTGGCTATAAAACCTGTTTCTTCATTTGGTGCCTAGTGATGCTCCCTCCTTTCCGCCCCTACAGGTGTGGTGTTCCCTTACTCCCCACGGCTGGGGCGGTACAACCTGAACTACCACGAGGCTCAGCGGGCGTGCATGGAGCAGGACTCCGTCATCGCCTCCTTCGACCAGCTCTACGATGCCTGGAGGTCAGGGCTGGACTGGTGCAATGCCGGCTGGCTCAGTGATGGATCTGTGCAGTACCCCATCACCAAGCCCCGGGAGCCCTGTGGAGGAAAGAACACAGTGCCTGGGGTCAGGAATTACGGGTTTTGGGATAAGGAAAAAAGCCGATACGACGTTTTCTGCTTCACTTCCAACTTCAATGGTAAGAGCTTTCTTCACCCCCACCTCACAAATGACTCTTTCTGTGCTTAGGCAAGAAACTCTGCAGGCAGAGAGTGGTATTTGATTTGTCAGAGCTTATGTTGGGCTTGGAAGCTGTTGCTGTTGAATTTACAGGGACACGTGCAGAGTAAAGTTGTCTTTGCCCCATGCTCACATAGGTCGTTTTTACAACTCAAGACTTGTATTGGCAGGAGTACCTAATATTTCCACTTTCACCACATTAAAATTTATATGTACCCTTTCAATGTTAATATGTGCCCAGTTTAATTCAGTTAAAGTGATGAAGAAAACCTGCAGTTAATTAATTTAGTTTTCCTGTTTAGTTCAATTACAATTCAACTCATATTGCTTAAATATA
>JAWWLV010000100.1:9322795-9425121 GCA_035041135.1 Platyrinchus mystaceus | reverse complement strand
ACCCTTGTGTCTCATTTAAACTGGGACATATTTTCATGTGGTTATTCAAGGACATATTTTTCCTGCACAAGGGGCATAATTTTGTGCAGAAATACCCTTGTGGAGCAGCACAGCCTCATGCTAGGAGGGCTGGTCTTGAAGAGAGACAGGGCTCATAGGCTGTGATGGAGCATCCTGCTAATGAAGCAAATCCCAAATGAGTTGTGCCCCCACAAAGTGCTGTGTCTTTGTCTCTGAGGGCCCACCACCCCACAGTCAATCAGAGATCTCCATAACCTTGTGTTGTGCAGTACAGACAGGCTTTGGCATCACTGTTGACTTGCAATTGCCTGACTGGACTCTCCTTTTTCCAGAGAAATAAACACAAAATTTAAAAACTAAACAATCCAGGGTAACTTGCAAGCACTTTTCACAATACCATCCCTAAAGGCAAATTCAACTCAGTAAAGCAGAGTTTCCTGGTGCATCCAGTCCACAAGTTTGGTTCCTTTGTGAATGAATAGAGGTGTTTCCTGGTGTCTGATTGGTTTGGATTTACACAGAGCACTGTGAATCCTCTAAGTATTTTTATTTAGACATAGGGTGTGACACACATCACTGTCAGATACCTGACACAGAGTGTGAGGAGCCTTGAGCACAAATGACAGCAAAATATGTCATTTTGTGGGACAGCCACACATGTACCAAGGTCTCAGCTGAACCCCAAATGATTCACTGCACTGCGTATGTGACTCAGTTTTTGTTGGCATCTGCATTTGGCTGAATAATGTTTTGGCTCAGTAGATCATTTGATGAAAAAAAGGGCAGTGCAAGTCGTCTCAGGGATTGTAACAAAGCAAATGAGAGGGAAAGCCAACGAATCTTTTACTTTTTACATCTTTGGCTTAAAAACTACAGAGCTCTTGATTCTGAAGTAACAGTTGCTGCAATGTCACCTGCAAAAAATGCAGCAGCATTTAGGAATCGGGCCTGTGTCCAAGGAAGGGAGCAAAGACCACCCATTTGCAAAAGGAAACTTGAAGCTTTGGAAATTCTGCAGATTCCTATTACTCATACTGTCAAATCAAGTGCCTTCAGGTGTCTTATCTTGTATCAAGTGACTGAAGAACAAAATAAGGTAAAGAAATTGATGTTCTCCTTCTGATCAGCACAGCATCAAGAGTTTGGGAGATGAAGCCAAACCACTGTCCTGGGAAGGGTGGAATCTCTTTTTTAAATGTTTGAATGCTTTGTGCTCTGTTAACAACACTGCTGACAGGGACTGCAGAGACATTGTAATAAATTTACTTAAGAAAACAAAATTCAAGACCTTGAAGCAGAAGTAGTATTTGTTTTGAGCAAGTCTTATGTCGGTCACACTTCCAGGTTTCACTTGCTCTTTTTTCGTACTCACAGCCCCAGAATGGATGTGTCTAACTTGTCCAGTCAGTGAACTGACATGCAGCACAAAGGACAAGGGACACCAGCTGTCAAGTGCTTGCTACATCTCCTAAATTTGCCTTGATGATATAAAACAAGATGGTTTATTGTCTAAGTCCTTTAAATTCTTTAGAAGTCACAACTCAGAGTCAAGGTTGCTGCTTTAATTATAAATATCCTCAAGGTTTAATGGTGTGTGGCAAAGGACTTTCTGAAAGCCACACAGTCCCAGGTGTCTTTGATATTTTATGGCCATGAATTTGGAAAGACTCCAGGTCCTGTCCTAGTCATCTCCCTCACCTCGCCCCTAAGGAAGACACGGGGATGCAGAAAGACTCTTCACTAAGTCCCCCAGCATCACATAGATTTTATTGAAAGGGTATTTCTCCTGTCCTGACCTGAAATACTGCATTCAAAACTCAGCAAAAAGATCTCTTTAGGAAGTTGAGGGATGTCTGCAACCAGCAGAGACTCCAGTACTGCCACAACAACCATTTCCTCCCCTGCCAAAAATATCAGGCTCTGTTGTTCAGATGCCAGATATTTCCAGGTTAGGTCATAGTGTTGTGCTTCAATCTGCACAAACATAATGGAAAAAATAATAAGGTCCAATCTACAAAAAACACAGAGCAAACACCCACCAAAACACATTACAAAAAATTAATATTTCCTGCTGCGAAATTTCAAACACCGTCAATTTCTCTCAAGTTTTGAATGCTCTGAAGAAAGCTGTCGGGGACATGACAAGAAATAAATTTCATTGGGAGCCACCTAATGAACACTTCACTTCGGATTGATTTTTTTGTGACTGACTGCCACTCCATCAGCAAATCTTCCCTCTTTCCATGAGGTATCTCCTGGGATGCAGAAGAGTGGTTAGTGCAGGCAGTTCAGATTTTTTTTTTCTCGACTCAAGCACTTTATTCAGCACAAGACACTGTGTCATCTTACACACCTTATTTCTGTACCTTCTGTGTGTCTCACATGTGAAATGCATGTAATTTTGCCCTGCTTCATCTGGCTTATTATCAGATGTGTAATAATCTATAGCCACCCTCCTCTGCTAACATATACGGGGACAGGATGAAAGGGTGGTAGGCACAAATTATCCACTAGGAAACTTGGAAACTGATTTTTTACACTTGAGTGTGAAAGAGAAGTTTCAGAAGGGTCCTTTGGATCTCAGATTTCAGGAGGAAGATCAAGGGCCATTCAGAAACCAGAAGAAACTCATAAATCAGACAGAAGAGGACTTTGGGCCAACAGAGGGGAGGAGAGAGAGATCATTAAACCCTTCATCCTAAGTGTTGACTTAGCCTTATTGACTGGACACTTCAAGATAAACTGCCTGGCATCTTTTGAAGAGACAGTCCTGCTGCTTACTGTTTCTTGCCAAGAAATCAGCAAGTTTTGTCTGCATGTCAGCTGGAGTTCACACCTGTGGTCACGAGTCATGGAAGAGTCTTACCCAAACTCTTGTCCAGTGGTTTAGCACTTTGTACAATGCCTGAGGGTACCCTTTGCTGCTGGGCTCCCAGCTCCACTGCCACACAGTTTTGCCAGGCAGTAACCAGGAGTATCTTCCATTAAATTCTGTGCTTGTTCAATCCTTTGACCCACCAATGCATTTCAGGTTGTGTTTTCTTTACTGCTGGATGGGACTGGAAAATAGCCGTGGCCCACAGCACCTCTGCTGTGGTCACAGCACGATGCTGAGATCTGCTCATCAGCGTCTGGGGAAACACTAGTGACCTCCCAGGGCACCTGTTTTTTTCCAGGGTGAACCCTAAGAGATCTGTGCAGATCTCTCCTAATTGGTGGTGAAAGCTGCTATTTCCAACAGAGAACAAGTCTAGTGTATGAGGCTCAGGACTCTAGTCAGGGAGAGAAGCCCATAGGAGCACAGCCACATCTTCCCCACTACCACCTCTTGCCCCCACATTTTCATGAGAAACAGCCAATGCTCCTCATTACTTGTGTTTCCTTTTATATGTACTCATACAACGATGTCCAGTTTTGAACACTTATAAATGCACTTTACTGTTTGAACTGAAATTTGCCCGTTTGACCCACCATCTCCATGGCTGGAAAAGAAACTGAGCTTATATTAATCCAAGTACAAAAAACCCCAAAACAAACAAAAAAACACAAACCCAAACAAAAACCAACAAAAACCAAAACAAAAACAAGCAACATACACACAAAAGTAATCTAATGAAAATAGCTTCCAGGCGTTTCACAGTCAACAAACTTTAGATAAATAAATTTCACTCTGGAAGAGATTTTATCCAGCAAAAGTAACCTTTGTCTCCAGGACACTGGTGCATTTGGCATGCCCAGAATTTGGGTTTGATACTTAGCACTACTCCAAACCTTCAGTCAATGAAAAGTAGATGGAAAGCTGACTTGGATTACATTAAAGACATTCCTCTTTCAGAAAGTGTGCAAGTAACTACACATTTCCCACTCTTTGTCTGTTTGACCACTTCTGAGTGGAGACTATGAGAATTGTTGAAATGAAGCACAGACTCGTGATTTTATTGCTTTTCAAGCTAAAACACAAAAAAAGTCACTTCTCACAGCAGACCCAGTATTAAGTGAAGTATCCTATTCACCTTCCACAGAAATGCTTTGTTCTACACAAGCACTGCTTTTGATATTTTTTTGGAGATGTGTTTTTAGAATAAATAAGAACGCATGTGAAAGTTGCAGAGGTCTGAATCACTGACAGAAGAAACTATGCAGATGCCATTGTTGATAATTTTTGTTCTAAGCTGCCTTCAGGCCACTTTATTTGGGTAAAATATTGCACTATTTCTAAATTAGGGTCTGTTTCTGACTTGTCCAGTTTGCTGCCATACTAATGAAAAAGTCAGTATTGAGGTTTAAACAAGTTCTGAGGCAAGGATTGGGGGTAAGTGTGCTAAAAAGAAGACATGAAGAGAACAGAGAAGCAAAAATGTGTCCTCCAAACAAAAGAATATCATAGTCAAGAAAAGTAATTGAAGCCTAACTCTGGAGAAGAGGAAGAAGAGAAAACAATTGCTTTGTTTTCAATATTGGACAATTATTTGCTACTGATTAATAGCAGGTTGCATCCAATAGGGTCTCAATCAAGGGGTTTCCAAGCCCAAGTGGGGTTTCAATCATGTAACCAGACAGCTCACTAAATCAATACATGATTTTAGTTTGTTTGTTTGTTTTTTTTAAATTCTAGATATAAGGAAAACTTTTTTTTATGTGACTAAATAAATAAGCAGATTCCTTTAATTTCTTCAGCATTAGACAGAAAAAACAAAGCACAACCAAGCCATTATTCACACTAAGAGTCAGATTTGCTGAGTGATAGAGTTCCAAGCTGATCCTCAAGCTGACCCCATCCCACCTAGGCACAAACACAAACACACAGAAGTCAGAGCACTGGCTAGCTCTCAACAACTTATGAAAAGGCTGTTTCTCTCCTAACCCAGTAATAGTCCATCTCTCCGTGGCTGTGCTCATTCCGAGGCTGGATTCTAGTTGGGACCACAGGAGAAAACAGCCCTCCCCTGGTTGACTTTGCTGTCGGTACCTGAGCCCGTGGCCGCTGTGTCGCTGTTCTGCTGCCAATGGCTCTGTGGAAAGTTTCGTTCCATGAGGGAAGAAGTTCATCCCCAGCTCCCTCAGAAGCAACACCACTGGCACTCAGGGGACCAGCTTTTCCAGGATGAGGGCTAAAACCAGTATATGGTTGAGGAAAAACTGGAATGACCTGAGCAAGCAGATGAAGCGTTAACTCTGGGGTGATGTTGGAACAACCTTTGGTTGTGTATGGGTTGTTTCATTGTTTTATGACTACTTGACTCAGCCCCATTTAAGTTGTCACTGAATTAACTAAAATTAGTGAATTACTGAATTAGCTAAAAATTAAAAAGATAATTTCCATGTTACTCAAAACACACCAAAATCTCGGGTGATCATGGAAGAAGGGAATTGCAAGAGTATAGGTCTACAAATTTAGACCTTTCAAAAAAGATCACTTAGTTATAAACCAAATAGGAATGTCCTTCTGCTTCCATTGATCCACTCTGGACTCTACCACTGCCCTTTCACAGTGACAGCTTTATTCCACTCCATACAGTGCACAATTCCCAGGCACTTGTATCATCACACACTGGCCATGAATTATTTATTTGGTTTAAAGGCTGACATTACTTAGCAGATAAATACTTCTGCAGGGCACTGAGGCAAGAGACATTACTGCCTGGTCCTTTTATGTGACATCATAACAGAGGAATAAACTTTGTAATGCATGGGCACAGAGTCCTGTAGCAAAGGAAACAGACTCCAGCTTCTCTCAGTGATGCCCAGTAACAGGACAGGAAGCAATTGGCAGAAACGTACCTGAGCACTATTTTATTGTGAGAGTGGTCGAACACCGGGTGTCCGAGAGCCTACAAATTCTCCACACATGGACATACCCAAAACCCCTGTTCAGCTTGGTATCCCTTTGAGCGGGGAGGTTTGTACTGGGTGATTTCCAGAGGTGCCTTCCATCCTCAGCTGTTCTGTGATTCCAATAAAATGAAGGTGCAACAGTGCCACACTTCCAACAAAACATCACATAAATACAAATTCCTCTGCTTTTCTTTCTTTTGTTGCATATTCCTCTTTGAGTAATTAAACCACGCTATCTACAAGGCAACACCTCCTTCTTCCCCCAGAAACCATCCAACTGCAAAAAGTCATGATAGTTTAAGGCTTTAACTATTCCAGTCACCATTTGCTACATAATTCATAATCATATGGTATATATCTCTCTGTTGATGATTCCAGTAACAAAGTATATGAATTTAAAGTTACGGGTTCTATATTCCAGGCATAAATTAATAATTTAAAATGATTACTCAGTAATAAAAGCAGCCCCACTGCAGATGAAACTGTAGTGGGCACTGGGCAACTGTAATGATTTTAATAGAAATAAGAGATACTGTTGATAGATGTAACAAGACACAGTAGTCCCCCTACCCCAAAAAGTCTCCAAAAATTAAATAATAAAAGGATTGAAAATATGATCTGTAGAATTCTGCATAATTTGGAGAAAGTTTAAGGCTCATACTTTAAAACTCAAACTTTAACTAATAAAACTACCAAACTTTATGTCTAGGAAAAAGAAAACATCACAAATGATGTACAAACCCAAAATTTTGCTATTCTAGTCATTACATAATGTGGCATGAGAACTGAAAATATTAATGAAAAGAGAAGATGAATGGTCAAAAATGAGTCAGGCAGCTCTCTATGTACAGAGAAAGTATGTGATTTATCTGAAGGAACCAGTGCAGGTTTGGGTTAATTCAAATTTCCCCACATCATCAATACAATTGCAGCAAGAGATGGAATTTCTACAGCAACTTCTACCAACAATCCCCAATATCTGAAAACACAATTTAAAATAATATTCACCTGCAAATGGCAGTCTACCCTCTTCACGGGACAGTAAGCATAACTAAATTAAAACAGAGTCACTTTGAAGTCTAGTGGTCTGGAAAGAAAGAGCTCAAACCTCAGCTGATAGTCCTGTGACAGGAATAAAAGATTATATTCTCCTTTGGATAATTTATGAAATGCATTGATTTTATTTACGTTCATAGTGCTGCTGGTCTATCACGAGTTAACTCGTAGCTACTGCTGAAAAAAGTGAAAATAAAGTAAAACAGGAAGAAAAAGAATCTCTCCTTAGACTCTCTTTCCCCTTGCAATAACCCTCCTCTGTGTGACATCTAGCGTTCGCTTGCTCAAAGGACAAGCCTGTGTGCCGTAAAGGAAAGAAAGGGAAAGAGCTTGAAATCATCCAAGTCACCCAAGTCATCCCAATCGTGCCACAGAGGGGGTGGAGGAAGGCGCATCATTATGATACAATTATTTGATAACAGGTAGGACATTGCTTTGCCCGTTCTAGCAAGATCATTAAGAGTAATGGACCTGAAACTAATTAACCGCGTTTATTTCATTTAAAGGGTGAATAAAACAGTGTTACTCAGGTGTTCTCTGGGTAGTGCATGAGGTCGGTTCACAACCAGAAATCAGTTATGGAAATAAACTTCACTGAATGAGGTTTAGTGCTCTACAGAGTTACTGACATTTGTAATCTCAGTCCTTGTCAGTGGACAGGTCAAATAAATAAAGCACAGAGAAGAGGCTTTTCAGAGGGTCCTATAAGAATTATAAGGAAAAAAGCAGAACAGTATTTGTAGCCCTCAATCCTCTTGATAGTATTGTAAACCCACCCTCAGCTTTGCAACTTCTTTGGAATCCCAGCTTTATCAGGGAAAATACAAAATCCTCAGGAGTCTTTCTTGTTGACTGAATGATAGGAAAAAGAAATATGCTTCTAAACTTATGGTTTGCAGTTTTCTTTTGAAACAGTATTTCTGTTTTAAGATTAAATTTGCCGTTTTCATCAAGGATGTCAGGGCATGTAGCAAAAGGCAAAGGTTATAGGAAGGTAGAGGATTTTTCATTCCTTTAACTAATCTAGTTGAGAAAATTACATTTTTACAGGGAAGGGGAAAAAGGAAACTTTTAAGTCCTCTGTTACAAGAGGAAAACTGAGAAAGAACTTCTGGGAATGCAGTGCTTTCTTTTTTCTCCTCAAACTGCAGAGGTCTGACTTGAATCTGCATATCACCAAATTTTTGCAGTTCATCCATACATGAAAAGTAACTTGCACTCCACCATGGCTATATATCCCTGAAGAAAGCTGTCGTAAAATCCAAGGATATTACTACTCCATGAAGGAGAAAACACACTGCATATTTTCTCTGTAAAAAAGCAGAAAAAAAACATTCACAGGCCACACGAGGTTACTTTTTCTCATTAACTGGAAACAACAGACAGAGTACTGGAGATGGGTTTGGCCTGGAGCTGCCAGAAACCGATCAGGTTATCAGAGAGGCACCTGGAATTGCAGAGGACTGTAACTAATCACAAAGCTCATAAAAATAACTCTGCCCATACTCAGCTACTCACAGGGAAGAAAACTCCAGAGAAGTAGCAGGGAATCAGATGACTGGGAAGCTGATTTAGAAAGTCTTGGCTTATTTTAATTCAAAACCCACCACCACATTCTGTATGATTTAAAAAAGATAACGTAACAACCCCAACATCAGTGGACACTAATCCTTAGGTAGGATCTGTTAAATTACAAATCTCTATAAATCTCTATCTGTTGACACCTCACAGAACCTCATTTCTCCTCCTTTTCTCTTAAATCACCTACTGAAATCCTTAACTACATCTGCATTTTTATGTCTGAACGGGAAAGTCTTTCTTTGTGCTTTCTGTAAAGCTCTTTAAGTTTGACAAAACAGTCCTTAAATGGATTTTGTGCTTCTTCAGTAAAATACATAGGGAAGAAGGAAATAAAACCTGATGTTTCAGGATTATTGTTGTATGAGGACGGGCTAATAGCTGAGAGCTTTATATGCTTCACGGTGTTTGTTGCTGAAGAGGAGGTAAACATTGCACCCTCCAACTTCAAGGTTAAATCCTAAGACTGGTCGAATATGGTCAGAAATGCCAGGTTTCTCTTGAAGTAACCAACACATGAAAGGGGGGGGGAAGGAAATTAAAACAGTATTTTCACTAAAAACACACATTTTAACACTCCCATTAGCATTTTTTTCTTTTATAAGGGACACACATTGCAACCATGAAGACTCAAATGGTGAAGGCAAAAAATATTTTTTTTTCCTTTCAGTTCAAGAAATTTTAACAGGAGTCACAATCAAAAATATAATAAGGAGCACTGGATTTTCCAAAGTCAGTTCACCGTAGATTACTAATGAAAACACCATAGAACAACTACTTTATGTCTCAACATTGACTTTTGAATGCGTCTGTGCCTATCATCTGAGAAGCTCTTTTTTTTTCAGTGTCCCATAGAGGCATCAAATTCAACTCTTACACCACAGGCATTGTAAGATTTGGGGGTTTTATTGAATTCCCCAATCATTCAACTATGCAGAATTCGTCAAAATTCAAAAATGTTCAGCCTAGTAGTTTCCAAGCAAAACCTAAAACAAAAACAGAAACAAAACAAAAACAACAAAGAAAAAACAAAACAAACAAAACCAAACAAAACCCACAAAACCAAACAAAACCTAACCAAACAAACAAAAGAAATAAAAAAGACTTACTAACACTCCAGCATTTCCAAAGTTCGAAACGAATTTTTAAAATATGGCAAGTTTAAAGAACAAGGCTGAGACGATCATCATGACACCAGTGTCCTCTGAGCCATGTATGATGCAATGCTGAGGCCTGGGAGAAAGATAGAAAATTAGAAAATAATGGGTAGAAAATTTGGCTCTGAGTATTTGGAAAGCCCAAGCGCTGGAGATTCATAAAGGATTTGCAGACACACAGGTGATGCAGGATCTCTCCTCCTTTACCGAAGTCCTCTCTAAGGCAGGGTCCAGCAGCTGGAGAGGTTCCTTGTGTTACTTGTCAGTAAGCCTTAAAAACTAAAAATTGCCCTCTGCTTATGACAGAGTTTTCTCATTATACACTTTCTGCCTGAAAATTTGGTCTTACAGATAGTCATGTTCTGCAGCTTCAACCCTGCCATTCTGAACATGCTCTTGAACACACAAAGAAGCAAATCATGGAAATTTCACAGGGTTTTTTTAAAGTTGTCTTTGAGTTTGTATTGGCAAACATTGTCCCTGGGCCTAGTGCTAATCATACTGTGCAATCAGATACTCTGTGACGATAATAAATGTTGGAGCAAAGCCTCAAATCCCAAGTGTACTGAATCATTTTCCATTGGAAATTAGTTTGCACAAGCCCTAATCTAAATGAAGAGCAAGTGTGTGGAGGCTTAAATTCTTGTAAGATCAAGTTCTTTATGTTCATGCATCTCCTCATGATCCTTGGATGAAGGTATTTCCATGCAGGATGATGCTATAAAAATATGTCTTCTTAGCATTGCTTGAAAAGCAAGAAATATACTTATTTACTTATTTTATACTTCCTTATTATATAATAATCAATAATACACTTATTTTTTAATCTATCATATTTTTTTCTTCCTGACTCTTATCCATGTCAGATCAGATAATATAAAATTAGTAATGATATAAAACTGGCATTGTAGCCACCCAAAGCAATCCTTTCAATAGCTGAACATCAATATAAATTATTTCTGACCAAAAATATGTGCTGTAAATTTGCAAGGCAGTTTAAAATTTGGCCCCCAGCAAGTAAAAGTCTTTGAGTCACTAGGGAATCCATCATCAACAAGAACAATTTTTGAGGTGACGAATTCTCCCTAATGCTATAAAATATTTCCCTGTTCAGGTAATTTTTCTCCTTTTGAGATTTTGGGGAAAAAAAAAGAAAATCCTGATTAGTTTTCCCTTTTTTTTCATGACTTTTCAAGGCTTTTTTCCTCCCACTTTTGAGCTTTCAGAAAACAATTGCACTTTTAAATAAATAATTCAGGGAAGCAAATAAAGCTTTTTCACCTCCAACTCCTTGAGTGACACAATCTCAGATGTTAGGCAGCTGCAGGACAGGTACAAAACAGAGAGATACAGCCCCTTAAAATTTCCATTTTGTTACTGTCATCCATTGCTGGTTATTTTATCCAGAGCTGTTTTGCCCTGGGCCATAACTGTGTGGATTTAATTCTTTGGCATGTATGAAGTTGAAGAAGCCCATAATCATTAATAAAATCCATGTAGTCCAATCCTCCCTGGATTTATTTCATTCTTGAGTGTGGAGAGGCTGATCTTGGAAGGAGACTTACTAATATCCACTGAAACTTAATCCCAGACAATGATTTTATTCACAATATCTCTCTATTCTCTTGCTCTCCCTCCTTACCCACTCATGCAACAGGTATGTATATATTTGTAATGTTTGTGGTAAAACTGATGCTTTTCTGGATTGCTAAGGAAAGGCTGAATAAAAACGCCTCCTTGTGCTTGTATTCCATAATTTCATAGAACAGATAATTTGATTGGAAATTACCTCTAAGATATTTGAATTCAAGCCAGCACTGTCAAGTCCACCACTCAAACATGTCACTGGTTGCCACACTATCTATTTTTTGAACACTTCCAGGGATGGGGACTCCACCACTGCCCTGGGCAGCCTGTGACAGTGTCTGATCACCCTTCCAGTAAAGAAATTTTTCCTATTATCCAATTTAAACCTGCTGTAAGGAACAGAGCGACACAGAGAAAAATGGGTTTCCTTCACCACAAAATGTCAACACTGGGTTGAGGGAAAAGGAATGCAGAGGTTTGCATTGGATCTTGGTGATGTTGTGCTCCAAGGCTAAAAAGCATGGGAATAGCTTCCAAAGGTGACTTCAAAACTTTTACTAAGTTTAAATGCCCACCCAACAGGCTGTGCAGGTAGGTCAGCCTCTAACTGTATCTGCCATAAAACAGCTCAGAGGTGTGAAACTGGGTATTTCACATTCAAATTCAAGTGGGTATCAGTCCCTTGATTTAGGAAGATCCCTTTTTACCCTCAGCTATACAATTAAATCCTGATTTATTCATTCATGTTCTGCCCAGGTTTCAAAGGTGTTTGTTTACCTCTGCAAAACCAGGTTACTAAAAATCACAGCAAAGGATTCCTTCTCTGCCTGGTCTAGTGGAAGATGTCCCTGTCCATTGCAGGGTTTGTAACAATGAGCTTTAAGGTCCTTTCCAACCCAAACCATTCTGTGATTTTATCATTCTATGAATGTAACTGAGGAAAGGTGAACTTGTTTTCTCCAGTTTTAAGAACGTAACATGCTTCTGGATTGAATCTGTTTTCAAATCACGTGAAGTATTTATTTCACACAAAGGCTCACACTGTAACAAAGTGAGACTAAAGTTACTAAATATTTGCACTTTGTCTTTACTCCTGGAGAGGTTTTTCTTACTATGATGATGATCAATTATATTTAAAAAAAATTGTCAATGTTTATTATTTTATGAAAGTTGGAGCTCATTAATTAAAGAAACACAATTCTTGCTGAGATCGAAGGATATAGGTTGATCTATATTAGGGTAGGAGGCTTAACTCTTGACTATGTCCTAATAGGTAAAAGTAGTGTTATTCTTTATGCAATCACATGTTAATTAGTATCCAGCACACTGTCAAGCTCAAAAGACTTTTGTAGCCTGAACTCCAAGTTTTTCCTTAGCTTTCATATTTGGAATCTCTTTTTCAGGAAGAATCTCCCCCTCCTCTCCCAAGAGCAGCATAAAGTGGTGCTGGACATCCAAAGCTCTTATCTTTAGCAGTCATTTCACTGCAGCAGTATGTTAATGTCACTTCAACTTGAAAAATCCCTGTGTCCACACTGCCTGTCACTCTAAACTCAAATGTTTGGCTTTACAAGTGCCAACAGCTGTTCCTAACAATTTTCAAGGACTAGAGAGTGATGGGAAGTGTAGCCCACTTGTGCAAACACAGGCTAAAAGGCCTTTCTTAAATAAGGTCTTGAAGGATTGAAGTAGCTTTTTAGAAATAATGAAACACCTGTCACCATAGAATGCAGAAAAAACTAACACAAAGTGCAGACATTTAGGCCAGGTTATCAAAAACAGAATAGTGTATGTTTTGTATCATATGTAGCTGCTGTACTGGTGTGTGTTTGCTGGGGATATCACTGTCTGGTTGTTCTAAATTCATTGGTATAAATTCAAATTCCCCCCTAATACAAAGCCAACCTTGACTGATTTTGTATTTTCAAATCAATACTCTTTTACTTTTCCTCCCATAATTCTTTTGAAATTCACAAAAATCCAATGTTTTGTTAACAGAGCACATGTTCCCATGGAAATGCACTTTTAGGAGACACAGGGCTTATTACCCTGCCATGTACTAAAAAAGCCCATGTATTTTGGATATTTGGATCCTTGGTAAGGATTTTTTGATCCTTGGTAATCCAAGAATTCTTTTGGTTCCTGGATTTTGAATCCTTGGTAAAGATTTGAGCAAATCTGGAAGTTGCCATGGTTTAAGCAGCAGTGGAAGAAGAATTGTGGCTTCGGGAAACCAAAGGGATCTGTCATTCAGCTAGCAAACAGCAGTCAGCAACATCTGTTGCTTCTTCCTGACTTACTAAGCTTATCAAGAATATATATTTTGACAAAGATGTAGAACATGGGTGAGCCCAAAGCTTGTTCTAACCCTGCAGAGAGCAAACGGGGATCCTGCTGCCATTGGAATTAAATCTTCCATTACGTGCTTAGAAAAGTCAGTTTTCTTTTTTCTTTTTTCTTTTTTTTTTTTTTTCTTTTAATGTGAGAGAACAGGACCTTCAGTGAACACAAATTCCTCTCTCAGGTCTGCTGCAGATTTTTTTGTGACCTCTGCCAAACCATTTAGGAACAAGAGGTATGATTATCACTTGAAAGACTGCAAAAAACACAGGACTAAGACTCTTGCCATTCTCCTGCTACTGAAGACAACCATACCATATATTCCCTTTTTCAAACTGATTACCCTCTTGTCTTAATAAGGACTTTTGTTACCCTCCCATCTTAATAAGGACTTTTACAGCCATGGGTTTTCTCATCACTACATGGTATCACTTCCAGAGCCTTGTAATTGCTCCTCATCCTGCTGCATCTATGCAGGACCACCAGCAGTGTTTGCCTTCCTTTCAGCTTCTCCACTCTTCCAACCACCACAGAAATTCAGCTACAGGACCATTCTCATCTTGAATCCATTTCCTCTGGCTCCTGGCAGCTGGCAATCTAGAGGCATTCTGGTGGTGTCATGAGTCCACTCCTGCCTTTGCAATAAATTCCTCACTAACACACCTCAAGGTTCCATTTCTCTGTTTTATCTGCATTCACATAGCAGCAGACCCTGTACAGCAGTTATAGCCAATGGCTTCCCCACATGAAAATATTTGCTATGAAAAACAAAATTTGCCACCAAATTGCACTTTACAAGCTCTTAAGCTTCCTTCCAGGTCTACTGGTGAAGCTTTCAAATGATGCACCTTTTTCTGGGTGATGTTTCTGTCTTTACTTCTGGGCTCCACCATGCCTGGCATGGCCTTCAAACTTTTGTCCATGCTTTATCCAAACATTATTTTCAGGAAAACCAGAGTGCTCATGGAGTCCTACACATGTTTCTGCTTACAATCAGTAATAAAGTTGTATATTTTCTCTGAAAAAAAGGAATGCATTTGCTTTTTTGCGCTGGCTGTTACAGTTTCACTTCCCACTGCCCAGGGTCTGTCTCTGCTTGTGCTCAGAGCAGAAATGTTGCTTCCAGAAATGAAGATATTTCTTTTAAGAATGTGTCACAGACACTGACCTTAACTACAGCCACTACAGCTTGAACCTCAATGTTCCTCCAGCCACTGCCCTGGCAAAGCAATTTCTGATTGCAAACTCCTTTTGGCAGCACATCCTTTCCACTGGCAGCCTCTTACCACCTCACCTGCACCTTGCTGACCCAGCTGTTGCAATTCCTGGGACTTGTGTCTCCTCTTATTGTTATTCCTCTGTCCCCAGCCTCTGACAAGTTGTGATGTCTCAGGCACGAGGTCCCACAGAAACCAAAGTGTATCCATGAGTTCTGTCATCAGGGAGCTGTCTTTTTCTCTCTAGTTTCAAAAAGTTTGTTCATCTTTTTGGGTATAGCTGGAATTTAGGGATATTTCCACTGAGCAGCACCTCCTCTCACTATTCGAGAAGCCCTCCCAAAAGAGTAGGCCTGACTTACTCCTGCCCCATGTGGTGCGAACCTGTGCAGGATTTGAGCCCCATGCCCTGGGGTGCACATCAGGAGACAAATACTGTCAATATCTGCAGGGACAGGAACACATTCAGAGCGGAAACTGTTACTCTCAGGGATTTTCACTGGCTCACAAAATGCAAAATCACTGTTCAAGTCATGGAATTGTGGAATCATTGAATGCTTTGGGTTGGAAGAGACCTTAGAGATCATCCAGTCCCACCTCCTGCCATTGGCAGGGACATCTTCCACTATCCCAAGTTGCTCCAAGCCCCATCCAGCCTGGCCTTGGTCACTTCCAGGGATGGGGTAGCCACAGCTTCTCTGGGCAACCTGTGCAGGGGTCTCACCACCCTCACAGGGTATGTTCTCCTCAATATTCCAAATAATCCTGCCCTCTGGCAGTGAGAAGGCAGGCCCCTTGTCCTGTCACTCCAGGCCTCTGAAATCTCTAGTTTTCTCTTCTCTCTACTCCAATCCCAACACAATTCCACAGACTGGAGTTCAGAGATGCTCCACGTAAAGGAATCATGGCCCACCTGGTGGTAATGCCTGGGATTCACAGCACACCAACTCTGTGACATGAGGGTGTGCCTTTTTCAGGGAGTTGGTACTGGAACAGTTTGGGGTTTACACCACTATTAGAAAAAGTCTCCAAAGCTGAATAAATTACCATTCTCTGTCCAAATAAACAAGCACGGGTTACAGGGTTTTATAGTGGGGTTTTTTGTTGTGGGTTTTTTTTTTTTATGTTTGATTTTTTTTAAAATAAGGAATGTTGTCAGTCCTATTTTATTATGCATAATAGAAGGAGGTGAAAAAAAATCAATATAAGCACTGCATCTAACCTAATTAAAACTACAAACACAATGTTATTTGAATGTCTTACAACATTGTTTAAATCCAACAAGTAGACAAGAAAACAACAAATCTATGCAGGGGTTTTTATACATATGGTGAAGAAAATTTGCAAAGTGTTAAAATATATTTTCTGTTCTGTATGTTTCTGCTACAAGGAAGTGATGTGTGGATTACTGTATATTTATGAACAGAGCCTTGACTTTTACAAGCAATAATCGACTTCAAAACATACAATGTATATCTTAAAATATCCCCTAAAGCTGCTCATATAAAGTCAAATCCAGCACCTACTAAAGTTCAGCCAGCTGACTCTTTGACTGGGCACTTGACCAGGCCCGTAGTAATTGTGAAGTACCTGACAGTCTAATTGTATTCATATGAAAAAAATCACATTGCATAGATTTAAACAGGAAGACATGCAATAACAAGACAAGTCACAGTATAGCAAAAAACCTTGTTTCTTTGGTGAAACAGAAGCAGATATAAAAGTTACAAAGATTTTAGACTTTCATTCACAAAAAAAACCCCAGACATTCACATTATACACTATACAAGATAATAATATAAATAGAAAAAAGTATTATGTGCATTGTTTGGGGGCGAGGGGTGAGCAATGAACCGGCCAACTGTGTTGGACACATGAGGGTTGAGCAGCCACTGCCTTTTCCTAAGGGATGTTGTCTGAACTGTGATCTCAGTTCCCAACCTATGGCCTGTCACTGCATGGGCAGCTCTGCCGCGTTAGCCGGCTTTCAACTCTTATCCTTTCCTTTCCAACCTTTTCCATTACAACCCCACACAAACCCAAAGATGTCAACCTCATATCTGTGTGTATTTGTCATGTTTCTTTAAAAGGTACATCATAAGAAACTTACTGCTCTTTATTTTCTTTTTTTTTCCTTTTCTTTTTTTTTTTTTTTTTTTTTTTAAATCCTGTGCCCAAAGGTGTGCAAGGCACTTGGCAGGAATAACAGTCCTTTCTGTGAAGAGATCATTCCAACTGTTAACTTCTACTTCACTATACACATCAAGGCCAGTTGTCACACTAACCAGGGTAAGAAACCATAACAGGAAACTCCTACATATACACTGCACCAACTACAACCTAATCATCTCTCTGTGCACACACTTCTCTCTAGAAAGCCAAGATCCTGATTCTTCTGTATGTCACACAGTTCTCACTCTTTTAAACTGCAAAACAAATGATTCTGTTGAGCAGGAATTTTGCTGTCTGGGGAAAATAGCAAGTTGAACTGAAAGATGGTTCCAAAAGTGGAGCTCAGGGGCTAATACTGCACTGGTGAGCTCTTTCAATCTTCTTTGTATGGGTAAAATAACATCCAATAAATTAAATCAGTATGGCTTACTTCATTTATTTATGTACGCTTCACAGCTGCAGCATTCATACACAAACATTCATTACTTTATAAAAAGATTAAAAAATGGTTATATATACAAAATTATTTACTTTTTTGATTTTTGCTTGTTTTTTACAAAAAAAAATCCCCCAAATGCCAGGTCTACCTCCATTTTTGGAATGAAGAGACCTGTAATATAGACCTTGTGGTTAATGTCGTGAAATTAATTTTTTTCCTTTCTTTTTTTCCTATTTTTTTCTTTTCCTCTCAGAAACAAACAAAAAAGTAGCCCTGGTTGATAAAGTTAATGTATTAGCACTTGGTATTTTACAGGCTCTCCCTGTCATACAAAATTCCTCCACACAGTCCTGTCTCATGAGTGGTGAAGCTGGAATGGAGAGCACAAAGAAGTGTTCTATATTGCAGCCCCTAGTTCATGTCTCATGCCACTTTTATGTGCTCTGTCTAAACTTTGCATCTTGTGGGCACAAACTGTACCTTGGATGGGAATTGGCACAGTTCCCATTTAAAAAAAAAAAAAAAAATGTCATGTAACTTGTGTGTTTATCTTCACCTGATAACAGCAAATTTCAGTCAGTGAAGTCATTATTTCAACCATTTCCAGCCTAGGTAAACAACATAAAAACAACGTCATAAATGACTGAAGACCTCTGAGGCCATTCTAACCATAAATATGCCTGAAATTAGTGTGACTTTTCATTTTATATACAGGATTTTAAAAACAACACACAAACAACATTAAAATCATCTTATTTACATTTTCATTGGTGCTAAAATCGACCTGTTTAAATATTGCAGAGGGCTGGTACATATCATTAAAATGGTCCACACTAATGGCATATAGAAAATCAATAATCTTTACAGGCTGGAAATGGTTTCATTTTATCCCCATAAGCACTTCTCCTCTTTTTTTTTTATTATTTATTTCTTTCTTAAATTTTCTGATAAACACCATATCTTTTTATGTTTTGCAAAAACGCATTGTGAATACTGCAGTCCGTAGTTTTCAAAACAATTTGATAATACTCCTATAAGTGATAGAAAAGGCACAGGAAGTTATGACTTTGGCTGAAATGGTGGAGATCCCTCATTCACCATTTAGCTCTCAGCGCCTCGAGTCCTGCCACGTCCTGATCCAGCGGTGGTAGTGCTTCGACGAGTTTAGTGATGTTCCCTTCCCCGACGAGGAGTGTTTGTAGTAGTATTTCTTAGAGTAAGTCCTTTGGTACGTGGATGCTGCAATGAGAAGGAGGAATTAAAAAAAAAAAAAACAAAAAACCAAAACAAAACAGAAATTAATTTAAAGTTATTTAATTGGCTTCACTTCATGACACAGCTCTGTTAATTCTCGGTTATTTAGAGGGCTAACCAATGATTAACTGGTGCCATGATTGTGTTACAGGGAGGAGAAGCATCTCTTACACACAGTGGCAAAAAAAATCACTAGTGATATTAGGAACCTGTTGATTCCAGGACTTTATAACAGTGTTATTGTTTACTTTAAAAGAATCTCAGTGCCTTCTGTAAAGACAGAAAGGGAGTGTTTTCAGTAATACTGTCAGTTGTTTTGCAGGGTTGGTGTTCCTTCCTACGGACAGAGTGAGCAGTGCTGCTGTTGTAACCTTTCATACCATATTTGTTCTTCTCTTATTACTTACTTATTACTTATTAATTACTCGTTACTTATTGATCCTAAATTATCCTACTATTTCTGGTCTGGCACTCTTTTGCTTTCAAAGAACTCACGATTCATGCAAGTAATTTTGGGCATGTCCCATCTTCCATTCCCTTGGCACCGGATGGTTGGGATATGGCGCTGGATGAAACCATCTTTGCAGTGGTATCTGATGAGGGAGTTGATCTCATAGCGAGGTTTCATCTTCCCAAAGGTCTTGGCGTTTTCCACGACAGGAGGCTGACCACAAGCAACTGGAAGGAAGAGAGAACATCACCTTAAACATCAGCCTGCAAAACCGCTTTGAGCTGGGACTGCCTTCTGAGCCCTGGCTAAGGGAGGGGGTCAAGGGACCTCAGGCAGACCCCTAAGAGGCACATCCAGACAAGGACAGGGGGATCAGTCTTTCCTGTAGTTCTCCAGTCTTGTAGACCAAATGCAATAGTGATGGAAATTGGAAAATGGCAGATATTGTGGTTAGTATCCCCTTTTTGGTTTACATTCTGATGTAAATTAGAGCCAAAAATGTTGGCATACTCACACAAAGAAAGGATTTTTCAAAAACCTGAAAAACAGTGAAATTACTACAGGCATTTAAGAAAAAAAGTCTCATATTCAATATTTCTCATGTCTTCCTCTATGACACTGTTTAAAAAGACTTAAAACTGAATCCAACAAGGCCCAGAGAACACGTTAACACAAAGTTTGAAATGCCAGTTTAGAGAATTATGCTTTTTGTAACTGGAAAGTTTGTACCTGTTCCTTTCTTGCAGGTGTAGGTCAGGTGATAATTGCACGGTACATCATTCCACTGTCCGTTCTCATGCCAGATTATAACAACACAGTCTTCTCCAGCAGAAAAGAAGCTGTCTGGCTGGTTTGGTCTCCAATTCTCATATTGCTGCAAAGAGGTGAAGCAAAATCATTATCCCCAATGCTGGAGAACTTTTACATTCCATTTAACAGAAGGGCATGTTTGGTGAAGAACAATCTCAATTGTTTGATTCATGTTGTTAAGGATGGACTAAACAAAACTAGATTTATAAAACACTCCCACTCTATTTACAGGTTTTCCAAATGGGAAAAAAATATTCTAGTCTAACACCTCATTTACTGTAAACTGATGACAGGTGAACAAAATAAAGAGACACGATTCAACACAAGCAAAACCAGATCCTAAATGTGTAAAAACCACTCTTTCCTACACAGACAGACATAAAGTAGAATGCTAGGAAATACAGTAAATAGCCCATAACCCTCATTAGTCCACATCTATAGAGTGGTAAATAACAGCCTGGCTTTTTAGACTCAGATTATTTATTCTCTGGCCTTATTTAAAGCAGTTACTCAAAAAGATGACGGGCAGAATTAGGTGTAACATAAGTGAACATTTCCCCAGACTATTCCAGACTGGTGTTTCCATTAAAAATGCTAGATGGCAGACTGAGCACAGACAGCAGCCTTTCAGCCTTAGAAATGGGGATTCAGATACTGCCCTCTGTAGAAAAACTGACTTCATTATACTAATATATATACTGACTTTATTATACTAATAAAAGCAGAAAGTGGCAGACTGGTTTTAGAAGTAGAAATCTGGTTGTTGGTATGTGCAAAACATCAAATGGCTGTAGAATATCTGCACAATGTCTTTTTTTGAATGAAAACTTCGGAGGATTCGGTCTGTATTTTTAATCAATCAGGAGGAAAAATAGCAACATCGGGAGTGTCACACCAACTGAAACCTGTGCATCAGTCCTTGTCAGGGACATACAGCTTCCTCTCCTAGAAGTCAGCAGAGGTAGGATAATCGTTATCCCATTTTTTCCCTCACCTTGTTCCCTATCAAAGCACAGTAATTTGAGATTTACACAGAGGAAAGTGAGAGAAGATTTGGAAACCATTCCTAGAGATTTTTGTTGGGATTTCTGTTGTCTCACTCTGAGAGAACTTAAATAGAAGGATAAAAATAGATATCTGTAAGAGCTGGAATTCACATAAATGCCAGACATTACCAGGCAGCTAGCCCCTTGTATGGTCAAAATTACATAGTTTCTACAGTGCTTATATTTTCCTCAGTGCTTACATCTTTCTGTCTAGAGCTGGCCTATGTAAATGTCATATAAGTTTAGCTTTCTAATTTTTAACGTTATTAAATAATCCCCACTCACTGCCTGGGTGAACACATTTTAGAAATAAAGTTAACATGTCCCAGATGAGTAGTATTTACCTTCCAATGAATCAAATTACAAAAAAATAAATTAGTTAACTACTTAACCTTTTCCTGCCACGTGTCATCTTACCCACCACAGGTTTTAATTATTCAGTCAGTTTAACCATCACAGTCTAAATAAATTTGTTCTGCACTGAGTTTATTACCACTAATAAAACTTCCCCCTTTTTATGTGGAACTAACTTAATTCCATCTCAACTTTCTAGTGTTCAACAGTTCTAAACTACAATGCACACTAACTCATTTACCCAGGTCACGAATCCATTTGCTTTCAAGAACAGACACACAAAAAATTGAGGAAAGAAGGCTAATGGTAGAAAATCTGGTCAATAATTGAGAGCAAAGCAAAGGCTGCAAGAAGCCTTCCAGCTTTTTCTTATGACACCAGAGAGCTGTTTGCTTCCTTAGGAATCAGAGTGTGGGAATGGAGGATATTTAATGGCTGTTGGGGGCGTGTGAGCTGGAGGTGCTCCCACCCTCAGCACACAGTGTATGCTCTTACTTTCCTCACCAAAACGACTCCAAAATATGCATTTGCTTTGCTGGCAGGGCTGCAGTGTGATGGCAAAGGATTATATCTGGGCCCTGTGGCTTGTTCAAGAATGTCTAATACCCTCCAGCATAACTTGCTGTTACCTCACATCTGATATCATCATTGCACTGATTTATTTTGGCTGAGAAACTCTGATTTTTGCCTGAGTTTAGTGCCAGAAATGCTTAGCAGAGGAAGTTACAGACTTCTGAATTGCTTTCTTAGGTCTCCACCCAGTTCTTCTGTAGTTTTTCAACTCCTTATTTAGCCACTGATAATGGGACAATGATACAAAGAGATTCTCACCGTTTGAGTGGAATAAACTGCTAGACAAATAAACTAATATTTTGCTTTCCTCTTATGGATTAGATCTTTACATGATCATAAGCATGATTCTGATTTTCACTTACACTAGTGTAACTCAGGTGTTACTGCACCATCTCCAGTAAATATATATCAGCAAAAGAATCAATGCAAAGGAACCCTTGGCAACACTCTTACTTGTATCATTCACAAGACAAAACTAAATAGACCCAAAAACTGAGTTAATATGCTGAAGAAAAGCTGATACCACCCTTTTAGCCCTCAGCAGAAGCACTTATACCAGGTGATTGCACAGTGATCTAAAAGCTATCATTGCCCTGGATTTTAAGCAACTTTACTACAACATATGTGATTTGTTTTCTCTGAATTAAAATACAAAGCACTCCTAGACCATACATTTTTGGACATATAGTCTTAATTATGTACATGTCTCGAAATCAGAGGAGTTTTGGCTCAAGACATTCCTCCTCTGCAGGCTGTGGAGAAGAAAAGCAATAACGGTTGGGTGGGGAGGGACCTTAAAGCCCATCTTATTTTACCCCCTGCCAAGGGCAGGGACACCTTCCACTACTCCAGGTTGCTCCAAGCCCCATCCAACCCATCCTTGATTAAGCCTCAGGCTCGGACAGGCACTAGTGTACCAGCCACTCAGCAAAGCTCTCAACACCCATGGTGGCAAGAAAATTGGAGCTTTTTCTTAAAAACCTGAGGTTTCTGTGTAATCAGGTGACTGCAGAACCTAGCCCTGGGGATAGGATTTTGATCCCTGTTACCTCCATTTGGTCCTTGGGGAATCATTAGTCTGTCTTACTATCATTTCAGGCTGAAAACTGGAGCCCTTGTTATGCTCTTTATGTCTTCAATTATACTGTAATAATTAATCTTCCTTGTAGATTTTTCTTATTGTTGTTGAAATCAAAGCCTGCACTGTCACATGGTATTTACTTGTTCCAGCTTTCTCTGCTAAAGAGCCCTGAAAATTTTCCTGCAGACAGAGAGTGGACGATCCATGACTTAGACATGGAACTGAGCTGAAATTCAGCTCTTCAGACTTCTGACATTGCATTAGACAATGCACTTGGCTGTCCATTCCCAGTCCATAAAACAGGGATAATGTATGCTCTTGCCTCACAGGGGGAGTTTGGATAGGATGGTTACAAAAGCCCATGAGGGCATTTTTTTAAGTTCCACATTTTTGGGAAGGATTTCCTTATATGGCATGACATTAACTCACAGTCGTGGTGTGACAGGCTGGCTTGTCACACAAATCGATCTAAAGAAGATAGGATTACAGTAAGAGCTGTAAAGTAGAAAACTTTATTAGCTAGTCACTACTTATTATCATTCAGATGACTGCTAATTAAACAGAAGAAGCATAATCTTCCCGTCAGGAAAAAGATCACACCTTGAGGGAGATTTGTTATTTAAATTCTCAGATAAGCAACCTTCCTTGATGGACTCATTTCCTTATTAATAGGTAATCCACTCAGTTCTGTCAGGTGTTTGCACTGCCAAGGTGAATCTGAGAGTAAGCAGAAGCTCAGCTTTGTGACACTCCTTCCGAAATTTCAGACATTCCTTTATCTCCAAAAGGCACAACAAGTGGCTGATATAATCACTTGGATTTTGCATTCCAAAACATTTAACAAGCACTGTATTTAATGAAGGACAATAAAAAAAACTACTGGTGCAAACAAAATTTTACTGCTTGACCTCACTATTGAGTAAAGACCAATAATCTTCTGCACCCAACTAAAATTAGGAAATAATTTACCTGAAATACATCTATTTAGATTTACAGGTTAAGGCTTTTGCCTTTGCCCTTCATGGGCAAAGGAAGCTTGTCTTCAGTATGTTCAGATAAGCTTAAAGTACAAATAAAACTGTCTTGGCGCTTTTTGGCACTTGTTATTGCAATTGTTATTTTCTTTCATTCTGGCTGCTTCCCTATCTTATTCCTTCTTAATGCAAGACTAATGAGGCAAATAAAAAAAAAAAAAAAAAAAAAAAAAAAAAAAAAACAAAACAAACCAACAATGTGAGATGCAGGGACTGGCTGACTGGGTACTTTCTGTGCCATTTCATCTGAAAGTGAAGCAACATTTCCTGCCCGATATTTATAATTAAGCTGAGACCACCACTGCAAACTTTATTGGCCATCATCCTTTTTGCTATAACAGGAATACACTTCCCCCTCCCCCCACCCACTCCTCCCCACCCCGCTGCAATAACAGACAAACTCTTAGAAATCTTTATCAGGAATGCCTCTGAACGAGACCCTCACTGTGGAGGACTGCTATAATTGAATAGCTCAACTAAAAGTTGCATCTCACTTTCAGAAAATCCTGGCAATTACTCAGTGGCTGAACTCCAACAAGATCAGCTCAAGGTTACAACGAGTATGTGGACCACTCATTTGTGGCTCATGTTGTTATAGAGCACTGCTGCTGTTACATGAGACACTTGAAAAGTTTGAACAGGATTACATTTTCTCTAAAAAAATAAAAAAAATCGAACATATTTCTGTGAAGATTTGGCAATGTCTGAAATACTTCCATTAATGTCACCTGGTATTTAAATGCATTTATACATTGGGAAAGACAGGAAACTACCTTATAGTGTAGGCTCTGTTTCACTAAAGTTCACCCCAGTCCTGCAAAGAATTTTTCTGTTTAATTCTATGAATGAGAGCAGTCTGACAGAACTCACCAGAAGAATTCTTGAGATTAAAAACTCCATTCAGTGAGTGCTTAAGCACATACCTTGATTTAGTGGTGGTGCCTTAAACTCTGCAGGGAAGATCAGATGCCTGAGGGAGGGACCAAGTTAAGGATGTGTGTAAACCTTTGCTGGGAGTAACTCAAATCAATCTGAAAACAACTTATCTACAAGTACACACCAAAATCACATGTCATGATCCTGATGTTTATTTTGGTCACAGTTGAATGGCTTCCCTCTACCTCTTAGTCTGTTTTATTTGCATGGGATTTGGGAAACTGGCAGGGCTTGGCCCAGGCAGAAACCCAATACTCCCCGTGACTGAGTCACACTGTGAGCAAGACCAACTCCTGAGAAGAGCTTTGCTAAGGACTTTTACAAAAGATTTCACTTGAAGGGGTTGGGGTTTTTTGGTAACAGAGAGATGGAATGTATTGAAAAACTCTCTGAGTCCTATGCAGTACCTTGCAAAAAACAAAGGGACTCTGGAAAACATACACTCGTGTGTATCTATGAGTAGCCATAAGCAGTGATTGCAGATCAAATAAGCGGGAAGATCTGTGCAAAAATAAATAATTTGAGAAAGAAATGTTATTAATTGTAATTAAAGGAGTGAAAAAAGGCCAGCTGGTGAAGCTGAAATACAAACACACTGTCAATCCTACATTTTAGGAGGAGCTGATTGTGAGGTGGAGCAGATAACCAGCTGACTTTTTTTAAAACAGTATCACAGTATGATGTTTTTTCCATGAAAAGCAGAAAACAGTGAGCATGGCAATAAACCCCCACTAGGTGACGCTGTCTACTGACTGCTGAGTCCAGGTATTCACTGGAGTACTCCAAAATTATAATTATTCAGAAAAGACACCTCTTTTATTAACTCTTTCAAAGTTAAGTGAACCCAGGGATTTTTTATCTCCTCTGTACCATGGTTTTGTTGGGGTTTTTTTAGAGTAACAGCTTTCAACATGGTTCATACACCGTACAGTTCCATTTTGAGGGTATGCTGTGTGCTGGGCTTTCAGAAATCACTTTAGCAAGAGAATTCACCTTAAAAATAAGTGACAAAGAGCTGGTGAAGTTCTCTTGCTACTGGGCAGGTGTTTTACTGTGGAAAAAGGTATGTAGGGTGGTAAGTGTTGGTTGGTGTAATGTTCTCTGGGAGTCACACTGACATAATTATACATTCCAAAATTGTGTGGGGTGTGACTTATTCTTTTTGTGCACAGCTACTAGGAGAGCCACTGGGGGGGGGGCAGGAGGGAGGAAGAAAAAAGAAAAAAGGAAAATCCTCCACTTTGTCATTTATGTCAACAATTACTGCAAGTTTGAAGCTGCTCAAGATTTTTAACCCAGAGCCAACAATAACAAGGCTCTGAAGTAACTGCTGACCCCCCTGGCAAAAACAAGACAAAACCCCATTTTGTCCAAGAGGCCCTCCTTTACTGCCTACGGCATCCTGGACCCAAAATATACCTGACATTAATAACATTGTATAGTTCTCCTCCATTTGAGCACAGGTCAAATGAACATCTTAAAAAGAGGCCGTAATGACTGACTGCACCACAGAACCAAAACATTTGGTAGGTTTAAAATCTCCTTCTCCAAGGACCCTGTGGGATACGGGCACAATGAGCTTTTTGTTTGCAGCTGACTACAGCACTTTTTTGGTTTGTTTGCTTTATTTAACCCTCAGAGGCAGGCTCCTTCCCTACAATACTCCGTGCCCTTTTGAAGGTTTTGTGTGTGTGTGTGTGTGTGTGTGTTCAATGAAGTTACTCTGTCTGAGAGAGGGGTGCAGTTACAGATTTTTTTTTTTCTCCAGTTAAAGCCTTCTGATTCACCAGCCAGTGAAGGGAGGAAAAGAGAGGGCTTTGTTTTCACCAGAACTAAATTTCTGGTTTGTTTTCTTTTTTTTTTCTTTCTTTCTCTTTTTTTTTTTTTTTTTTAAATATAGCTACCTAACACTGACAACCTGAGCACCAGCTTTGCAGAACACAAAGCATAAGTGCTCCTGTAATGAAGGGAAGGAAAACCAGCTCAGGGCCACTAGGCAGCTTTAAAAGTGGCAATATGCCCCGTTACTTCCCTGGCTGGCAGCACTTTCCCAGTGACAGACAATCTGGTCACAGACACTGGCCAGCTACTTATTGCAGCACTAATCTTATGTAATGGGGGTGAGCTCACCGCCCTGCAAAGCTCTAATTATCAGCAGTATTTTCCAGGCGATGTGAATAACCCTCCTTGTGAGGCACCACCCCAAGTAGCCGTATGTGCTTAATCCATAATATGAATAACTCCTTCTCTGCTGTGCCTGCTCACAAGGGTCCTTAGCAGGGAAAACCCAGCCGTCTAAATACAAAGGGGAAGCTGCCAAAAGCAACAGCAGATTTTTCTTTCTTTTTTTTTTTTGTTTGGATGGGTGTGCTTTACAGCTGTAAAAGTTGTTATTCATAGGGCTAAGTGAACTATTTAAATTCAATTTTGCTCAGGGATCTTTTCAAGAGTCACGTTGTGTTCTCTCTCCCTTTAATCAATTATTAAATATCTCCACTGATAATGTAAGTTTTGGCATTTTGTAGTTTGTATTACATCAATTTAAAGTATAAAAAGATACAAGTAGCATGGACAAATTCCTCTGTTCACATAGTTGTGTGACTGTTAAGGTTTTGATTTCTTCTCCTGCATGTCTGTGTTTTTCCCAAATTTGTTTTTATTGCTTAGTTCTTTCCACAATAATTGTGGGATGAAGATTGCCTATGATACCTCCTTAAAGAGCTGTTCACTATTCAAGAAATGCTGGAGAAAAGTCTATAGGAAAGTGCAAGAATAATTTTGATTCTGTCGTTCTCTAAATGCAAATGAAGACTATATTTAGCCATTTTCACTCCAGTGCAGAATATAAATCAGAGGAAAACTAATGTTTTTCCCACACCAAGTGCCAACAGAACAGCCTTGTAACTACCCTCCAACAGAAGGAAAGCAGAGCTAACAAAATATGCTCTTAAAAATACTATATAATTCTCTGCCTCTTCAATCTATCAATGTAATTGTACCTGAAATGCCTTGACCAGAAATTGGCCTGATTTTCAGGAAGCAATGAATAGCAAAGCTCTAAAAATGTTGGGATGCTGCGAGTTCTCTGAACACACTTCAGTACCTGCTCTCACTGCCTTCACCTCTGAAACAAATTATCTGAACTCAGCGGCTGGTCAGATATGCCAAAGTTTTCAGCTTACAAGGTCGTTTCCTCCTGCTCCACACAACCTTGGATCCTGCTGCCAATCCAAGCCTGTGACTGTGGCAGTGGCCCTTGATCTCCAGCTCTCAGTGAACTTGCTCCACATGTGAGGATCCCTGAGATTCCCTGGAAGAACATTCACTTTTTTATGTTGTACTAACACAGCTGCCATCAGCTTCTTTCCCTTCATACAAAAAGAGAATGATTTATGCTGCCAAAGTGGTTCATCAGCTCCAGAACATGAATCCACCTCTCCCAACTATCAGAAACACTGAAAACTTATTTATTTCCTAAGCCGAAAACAAAAAACCAAACCAAACCAAACAAACAAACAAAAAAAAGAGAGCAGAAACATGTTGGGACAAAATTTCTTCCTGCCATGGGGATACAGTACAGGAAATTAGAACAAATCAGATTCATGGGGGTGGCCAATGGATCCCGCAGCTTAGTATAATTATAGCTTATTTTATTCTGCTTATAGGCCTTGGCTAAGCTCTAAGCTTAGCCGAGGAGCTCTTTGAAGATATGCTGTGACCTTAACCAAGAAGCTCCAATTTTAATTTTATTTTTAAGAATCTGCAAAGCAGATTGGTCTGGCCAATAAAATCCAGTATGATGATGTATCAGTTACCTGGAAAGCAATTTCTTTATGGAAAATTACCACATGGACTGACAATTAAACTTGAGGGCATGAGAGGTATGACACAACTACATTATTCATGTAATTTTTCACTTCTCAAGCTCAGTCTGTGTTTGGGATTTAGTGGATAGAAAAAGTGTGTTTTACCAGCATGCGGTGAGACTCAGCCCCTTGCACAAGGTTATGCCACTTTGTCTGAAAGGCAGGAAACTGCCAAGCAGTTTTAAATAAAAAAATAAAATAAAAAACTCCCATTTTAGAATTAAGAAATAAACCTGCCAAAACACCCTGAAAGTACACAGATAAGGATGCATCAGACGCTTCAGTGAAGTAGATCTAAAAGCCTCTTCAAGTTCTCTCTGCAGTAGCGGAGCTGTAATACTGTGATTTAGCAGTGGACCCATTTTTATGTTGTTAGGATAATTTTTCTTGTCTTAAAACTTTTTTTAATAGAAAACAGGTAGTCATCATCATGGCTAGGCTTCAAAGATTTGAACAGGTAGACTCAATGCAGATATGGACAAAAGTCACATGGGCTGAGTAATTTTAAATACTGTTTCTTGCCTTCTCATTTAATCTGATTGTACTTGCCTCATTATTCAAGACACCAACATTTCCCTTGCAGAATTCTGAGAATCTGAGCATGTGTTTACTCTTTGTTTATTCCAAGACTTGCTTTCTGTCATTATTTTTGTTCAGCATAATTCCAGTTGATGCACAAAAAGCATGCACTGGAATAGAGGGGCTTTTTTTGAATGCTGTTGGTTTTGATGAATTGCTAACAGCCAGTATTTTCTAGAGGGGTTAAAAAGAAGGAATTCCAAGATGTCAGGGGTGTCTGACTATTTTTTTCCACTACTATGCAACTAAACAATTTTCAGTAGATTTGTGAGCCTGCCAAAGATACTCTACATTCAGTGCAGGTTTCCCAGTGAGAACCTTAATTCTGTATTCTCATGTCCATGCTTTGTCCAACTATCATATTTAATGGTGGGTGGCATTTGGCCTCAGTTAAAAAAAAAAAAAAAAAAAACGAAAAACACAAACAGGCATGAGCTGAAAATGTCAAAAAATTACTGATTTTCCTCCATTGAGCTCATTGGTTGAAATGCCTTTTATGGGTAAAGTTAAAAAAAAAAAATAAAGGAAAGGTATTTGTGTATTTGATCCCTTTTCCAGAAATTACTAAATAAATACATGCCACCTTGCAAAAGCGTTCCTGCCTATGTGCTGCATATTACAGTGGTTTTCTCATGTTTGTGGCAAATGAGTGATGTAAACCTTGTCCTGTAATTGCCAGTAACGGCACCTGTGGTTCAAGGATTCACAATTCGAGGGGTTTTCTTTTTTTGCTTAAGAAAGAAAACTCATGTGAAAGAGAAATCACTAAAGTTTATCACAGTACTGGGCAAACACTTCCATCCACAACATGTCTTGCTGCTGCTGTAGTTGTTGTTGTTGTCAATTTGCTTTTTCTTTGAAGTCTACCAAGCATCACAACAGTCTGGGTTTTTTTTTTCAAGCCAAAACCTCATAAAATCATGTAATCATGATTTGCAGATTCAACCAAGCTCTTATTGGAGAAAATTCAAAGTAGTATCAAGATAAAGATGAAAGTATATGAACTTGTAGATGCCCAAACTTTTTTCTGATAGTATCCCCAAGAAAGCTCATATCATGAGATATGAGCAGAATTGACAAATTTTCCCCTATGCCAGAGGTGTTGAATACAATTGTAGATAGCAAAGAATATTTTGGAGAGCACATGGAGCTGGGAAACAAAGTTAGAAATAATTGAATAACAGATGCACCCTGATGTGTAAAAAACATGACAGCTATTTAGGCTTTGGCTATAGGGAAAAGCCACCTCTAAACTCAGAAATTCAAGTTAAAACCTGAGTGTTGATGTAATAAGTCTGATTTTTATGATCACAAATTGTACTAATGCATTTAACACTATCGTGAATACTGGTCACATTGCAAGAGGCAATTTTTTTACCTGCAGAGTATTCAAATTCATTGCAATTTTAGAACATCATCTGTGAAATACTTTTGATGCATATATTTAATTGGGTTATCGTTTCTATTAATCACTAGAGAAGTTATAAATCACTATAACCAGAACTGTGGTTAGAAAGTATTAGAAATGAGTTAAAAGCCAGGGCAAAGGAACAAATGAGGCAGCTGCTCAGCAGCACAAGATCCAGAAACCATATGGAATAAATTATGAGAGAAATCTATCGAAACAGTGAACATAAATGATTTCAAGAGACACCTAAATTGTTTCCGAAGGAAGAGACAGAGGGAAGTTGTTAAAATTGAAAGAAAAAGAAAGTGAGAAAGAAAAAGATCAATCAAAACAGAAATCTGTTGGACAGATGATCTTGTTCTGTTCCTAGAATATCTTAATTCCTTAAAATTGAAAATTACAGTAAAAATATAACACCACATTTGATCAGTAGACTGAATTAAAAAGTAGGATCTCAGTTCTAATTCTAATTTTAATTTGCCTGCTTTGGCCCAGGCGTCTTTCTACATAAAGTGTGGCAACACATGCGTGTGTCCAGATGCTTACTGATTTCAGAATTCACAACTGGAAAATAATAAGCATAACTAGTTTGGGGGTTTTTCCTTAATGTAATGTTCTTCAATGGGTGCTAAAAAGCAACAAACCACCTGTCTCTTCTACAAAAGAGATGGATTTGAGTTGGAAAGAACTGCATCCTGCATCCATCAGCTCTTTGATTCTCCTTCTGCTGATTTTCCTTGTTTTAAGGCATCAAGAGGTAATAATAGGATCCTAAAATTTTTGGGTGAATTATTGGTTGCAGACACCATGAACCACCTCAGAATGACTATTTCTCCATCCCAGCTGTAGAGCTGCCACACAGAACAGGATCCAGCAATACCTGGAAGGCTCCTTTGTGCACTCCACAGACCCAGCAAATGCAACACCTTGAATGCCAGAGCCTCACCCAAAAAATGCATCCTGCTCCATATACAGATAGTCAAGATACTGCCACATGTGTCCTTGTGTAAGACCAGAAGAGCCCAAACCAGCTCCACCAGAGACCCTTAAATTACTAGTCTTTGAAATCTTCGAGATTTCCCACACATACAAAAATAGGAAGTAAGAACAAGACTTTGAAACTAAACCACAAAATATTAGTTATCCCAAAGTGATTTCACTGGCTGTTTGCTCAGGTCCATATTTGGCAGCTTTTTTTTTTTCCTGCACACTTCTCTCATTGCTGCTGGGAATTTGATAAGCGACCAGAAAAAGAAATGGATAAGTGATTTCATTTCAAAGGCATCTTACCAGTGGGCTACCATCAGTCCAGCGGAAATCACGCTCAAACATCTTGTCATTGAGGCCAATCCACTGGTAGTCGTGCCCAATACCTAAGGAACCAGAAGGGTATTTTCATTAACCTTCCCATAAATGGAACAGATATCACCAAAGAAAATAATTTTACGCAGGATGAATCAGACATCCTGTCCTTAAGATTCTTCTACTCGTTATGCAAACAACTGTTTTACAGGCCCTTTGTCAGTTTTGTTTTGTTTTTTTTTAAATTTGGGATGTCTATAAAAATGCCGATTCTCATCTAGCAGTCTCAAACAACCCTGTCTCTTCATTTCTGATGATGTCTACCAAAGGAAACAGAATTAGTTTTCTACCTGAGCACATATGAGGGGAAGAAAAAAAATAAAAGGCAAATAAAATATTAAAATAATAAAATCATGTATTGTGATCTACATTTTTCAAGTTTTGGTGAGGCTGTGACCTGTGTTGTCTAGAATGAGCAACACAACACAGAGGCACTATTTCTATATGCCTAACTAATCAACATATGGCGGTGTGGGCAATGATATCATGTACATGAAAAAATCTTAAGCTTCCAGAAAAATAATGTTTCCAGAATTTCCAATGCCAACACAAAAGTTCCTGTCTTCTTCTTCCCATCAAAAAGTGTCTTCTTCTCCCCCAGATAAGTACTTTCTATGTAACAAATAATAACTTAATAGTGACAGGGAACTTGTACTTTACTGCAGAAATAAACACTAAGAACACAAAGTGTGCCTTTTAAACATTCTGAAAGTATGTTTTAAGATGGAGCTGTAAAAGCTGAGTAGTCAGGAGGGTATGTCACCAGCTCTGAACCCTCAGTGACCAGAGTCATGGAATATCCTGAGTGGGAAGGGACCCACAAGGATCATCCAGTCCTGGCCCTGCACAGGGCCATCCTTAGGAGTCACACCACATACCTGAGAGGATCATCCATACACTCCTTGAGCTCTGCCAGCCTTGGTGCTGTGACCACTTCCCTGGTGACCAACCACCCTCTAGGGGAAGAACCTTTTTCTGACATCCAATCTAAGCCTGCCCTGATACAACTTCAGGCATTCCCTGGGGTCCTGTCCCTGCTCACATGGAGCAGAGATGAGAGCTGCCCCTCTGGAGGAGCTGCAGACTTCCACGAGGTCTTTATATCCTTCTTAATCTGTTATCCCCCCCAAAGCTGGAGACAGGGGAGCCCTCAGATGGGACACATACGATTGACAAAGATCTGCTCCTCGTGGGACAGGATGCTGGTCAGATGAGCCCCCTGGAGCCGACATTCCCGTTCCGCCGTGTCCCATGTGCGCCGATGCGCGAAGTACTTGTAGCACTGCCCCTGAAACTTGTGCCAGCCGTAGTCACAGGTCTCTGTGTCTGTGGCAAACAAACAAACCACTTCTCTGTCAGTGGGTGAGAAACATAAGGAAGTTTTGTGCAAGCTGATGGATTTTCTGTAGGGCAAAGCTCTGAGAAAAAAACACACCTTTTAAGTAGTACCAAAGCAACCATTGATCCATGAGACCACATTTGCAGATGGTTCTGTTTCCCAGTTTCAGTAAAAGCTGCAAGAATATCTAAGGTGTATAACTGCAACTGGAAACTTTGTGAGCTTCCACTGATGGAACTGGGCTCTGTCTGGGCATCTCTGGAGAACATCATCCATCACTCTAGATGAATGAAACACCTGGATGTTGGATGGCATCTACATCTCATTCTACATCTTGTCTGAGTTTTCTGAGCCTGTTTATGCGAATGGGAATTTTTACTTGCAAGGGCAAAGAGTTCTGTGAGTTAAGGTAGTGAATTACCTTTGGAAGAAAATTATAAATGAAAATAATGCGAAGGAAAATTACTGTGATTGTTCAGTCCACAGAAGCAAAGATGCAATATTGTCTTTCTGAACTTACACATCCAAATGCTCCCCCAAAACCGATCTTGCTTGACAAAGTCTAACTTAATAAACTTTAGGCATCAGCTTCTTGGGAAGGTTGTAAAGCTGAAATACAACTGTACATTGTCTGTGCTTCTCTGAGGCATGGTGCTGATAAAAAAGAATCACAGATGGAAGTTCACACCAGTCTGTGTGTCCTTCCATCTAAAGAGAAATAAACTTGAACCTTGGAACAGGAACAACCTGTAGATTTGATGTTAATTATTTTCTCAAGTTAGGCAGTTGTAAACAGAGTACATGGCAAGAAACTACACAGTTTTGGTTCCAAGTTTGCTGAATGAATCACAGAAAAAAAGTCAGCATTAATAAGATGGACAAAACAAATGTGATGTCTGGATGTGTCTGAGCTGTGCTTGAGAACAAGAACAACTTGCCACAGATAGGAGAGTTTTAGTAAGGAGTGGGAGAAACAACAGGGAAAACACAGTTTTGAGCTATGACAGACAGAATGGCATCATAAAGGACACTTCAGCACCAGATTACAGCCTGTTTCAACCACAACTATCTTACCCTGAGGGGTCTTGGTGGCAGGATGTTGAAGAACACAAACACAAAGCCTGACCTCCCACACCACACTCACCCACCAGGAATTTGTCACTTCCTACCAAGTTTTATCAATCCTTGAACAAAACTGTGTCTGAAACCAACTTTCTGGCTTTTCCAGAGGTAGAGAGGTGTTCTGGGTATGAAAATTAATTTCTTATTTTCAGTAAGTCAGTATAGTCAATGGTCAATAACAAGCTTTGGCCAAAAGGGCTCTTTTTGCATTAGTACAGAAACTGTCAATTATTGCAGAATATGCCAAGGACAGATGACTGAAAATGCCTTAACTAAGGTATTACTTAGCTTTGAGCTGCTACTACCACTGTAGAATAGTTTTTCACAACCCCAGACTGGTTCTTAATTCATAGTAGGAAGCAGCCGTTCACATCCTGAAGCAGAAGTGTCTATTTTTATAAAAAAAATGTAAATCCCCCATAACAAAAACTAGACTTTAGATGTACATAGATGGACTTAAAAGTGCAAACATGTCACATCAGAGGCTTACTATAATTCTTTTGATACTGGTAACACAGCAGTCATTTTCTTAGGAATTTGGTACCAAAATAATTTCCCAAAAGTCATAATACTGACATAAATACAACAAATGCAAAGGCATAATAAAGTTTATCTTCCTTCTTTTTTCAGAAAGTTGAACTGTAGAAAACTGCTTGTGCTTTGAGTAATCCCAGTTATGAAAAAAGGAATGTAATCTACACTACCAATTTGTGAGATTTTTTAATCTTTTCGCTCTTTGTATTCTATGTGAGGTGCAGGATGTAGATACAGCATTAATCTCTGATATCTAGGTAATTTTACAGCTTAGTCTGCCTTTGGCCTTCTAGAACATTTCTTTAACCACACAAGGCTGACTAACAGTCCTACGTCCTTTGTGAAGGCACTTCTTGTTTTGTTATTTATCTTATCTTTTACTACTTAAAATCTTCAGGGATTCCTTTGTCCCACAGGAAACAAGTCAGATAATAACAAGGAACTTTGCATGCTGAGAAAAACGTGGCCAGAGAGGATTTCCACATTACTCTAATCAAGCCCTCCCTGGCCTCTGCTAGGGAAGGAGTGAAGGATTTGAAAGAAAATCTGTTGAAAGGCAGGTAGAGGAGGCAAACAGGTCTGAAAACACAAAACTGAGAGGTCTGTGTTCAGAAAATAAGATGGCCTGAGTATCAATCATAAATAACACAATTTCTCTTCTTAAGATAGAAAGTGTCAAACAGTTACCAGGGTACTCTTTGTTTAAATCCACCCATTGCAGTGCACATCTAACCCCTCCCTCCTATCCAAAATCTTACATTGCCTTCCAAAAGAGAATTGTTGAATAACTTCTTCTGCCCCCATTGGTAGCCCGAAAATCTAGAAAAGCATAAAAAACCAGGACTGATGGCTATAAAACTCATAATGCTCTCACATGGGGGAGAAGCAGGTTTTTTTTGTTTCTGGTTGGTGAGTGGTTGGGGTTTTTAAAATTGTTTTTGTTTGTTTCTTTGTTGGGGTTTTTTTTGGGGTGGTTGAGTTGGTTTTTGTTGTTGTTGCTTTTTTTTTGTTTTTCTGAGAGGAGAGGTTGATGGGAAGAGGGGAAAAATGTGCAGGGAAAGGAAGATTCTGGAGAGCAGAGGATGAAAAACGCAAAACCAGCCAAGTAAAAATGTGGGGACTGTTTCATCCTTGCAGTTCTTTGTCCTCAGCTCACTTAAGTTACCAGATGAAGAGAGCTGAAAGGGTGACACAGAGGTAAGGGTTCCATATGGGTATAAACTTTTGATGCCTTTACTGAACCAGTAAAGTCTAATTGCAGGTGGCTGTAAATTTTCTGACCCAGTCACCTGTGAGCAGGGTAGGTGCAAGCACTGACTCCACATTCATTGTGTACTCAGCCAGGGAGGCAACGACAGATCTCTGTAACCTTATCCAAAAACGTGATGGAAAGACTGAAACACTCATGGTGTTCCGAAACTCGTCTCACCAGCGTTAAGATTTATGACAATTTACAGGGGTTTTTGAGTGATGTGTGCAGGGTGTTACTTACACAGCTTCCTCTCTCTGTAGCTGCAATTGTACGTGTGACAACATCTCTAAACACTGCATTAAAAAGAGTTGTCTGTATGTTTAATACATAGATAAGTACTGCTTTTTCAATAGCTGCAATAAGCTGCTGACAATAGGTCCCTTGTCTTTAAAGAAATACTATAAGGGTCTTAAAGTAAATAAAGACTGACACAGGTAGTAGAACATAATGAGAATCTTACTCAGCAGTGAATTTTATCTATGTCTCTCTGCCTTCAGCTAATGAGCAAATGTCAGAGGCCCATTAGCCCACACTTCTTGAGAAGAAACCCATTTTACTGGTAAATATTCAAAATAATCCCTTGTCAGCTGAAAGACATCACTAAGAGACCCTCTGTTTTCAGAAAGTATGTTTGCACTGAGCCCTTCTCAACTACTTCAATCCCCAGCTACCAAGTCCTGGGAACAAAGTGAATTAAATAAGCCTGGAGTAATCACAGACATTGGAATGATAAACTTGAGTTATTAAAAACCCAACATTATTCCTGATATGATAATTAAAATTACCCAGTTGTCTTGTCTTTGGAACCTGGAAGAGAACAGCTGGTTGTGCTATCCCAAGGAGCCTTGTCCTGTACAAACAGATGTTTGGAGGATATTTATGCATTTTAAGAAGTGATGTTCACATGTCACCAAGTGTTGTGCAGAATGTGCAGCAGTACTTTGAAAAGATACAGGTGGTGGGCAAAACAGGGTCTAAGAGAGGTACTCCACTCACTTTTGATCTCACCTGAACCAGAAGTGATGCTGCCTGACTGAGCTAACAATCTAGTTTAAAAGTGAACAGCTTCACCTCTATTTCTAACATCAGACAATTTTAGCTCTCTTCAGGAAGATGTTCCTGGGCTCAGACTGCTGAACTGTTTCCACCTGGCTAGAAAAAGGGGTGTCAGGGAGCCAGTTCATCTCCCTGAGTCTCAAGACTGATTTCTCTCATCCAGACTGGATCTCCCAGAAGGTTCCTCTCACTCCTACCATCCCAAGCTCCCTGATATGCAGCTGTGATGTCCCCTGGTCACAACCCCTCCAAATGCTGACACAGGCACAACACCTCAGCTGGAGATCCCTTAGTCTTGAGCACTCTCACAGGGGCACCTGGGTGAAATTCTGAGCTCTGCATTTCTTTCTGCACCAGTGGGTGCAGACGTGATTGAATTACCTCCTACTTTTTGAGCCTCTAGAGTAGGAATTCCAGAGGAAGTCCATGCTCCCTGCTCTTGTTCCCTTGCCCCGCCCCATGGCATTTTGAATGCTCAGCACTGTGCCTAAGAAAGCCCTTGAGCTTGATTTTTTTTTTAAAGTTTTCTAAAATGAATAGTGTATTTGGAGGGGGAAAAAAAAAAGGTAATGGAATACAATCTCGATGTGCTGAGCTCCATCTTTTCTGTGGCACCAAGGTAACACGTTCAGTTGTCCTGGCTGGTCTTTAAATCCAGTGAGGTCAGGACTGGTGCCTTGAAATAAAGCCTGCTTGCCAGACAACCATGTCTGAATTGCCAACACAGTTTTATTTTGTCTGGTGGAGTGGAAATTTGGCACTAAAACCTTCTCCCAAGTCCCAAACCACTGCAGGACTTTAAGTGGAGGAAATTTAAATTCCAAAGCTGAGAGAGCACAGCTCTGGTTCTGATTGACAAACTAGGAAATGTTCCCATTAACCACCTGAAATGCACTCTCAGGTTGATCATAAAAAGGAGATTAAAGCTACCATGGTACTCAGAGCCACTCACTGCTATGGATTTGCTGGAACGAAGGAGAGGAGGAAGGGAGTGAGAACATTTATTTCTTTTGTTGTGAAAACTCTGTCAATTTTTAATTTGGGACACAAGATTTAAAAAGCCCTCTCAAGTTGCAAGGTTAGCCAGACTACTGAAAAAGGTTAAACCTTGAAAAGTGCTGGTCAGGTCTAAGATTTTTCCGCTCTAACAAACAAATCTCTATAAGTTGAGCTGGAAGAGTTTGCAAACCTCTCTTCACTGAAGCTGAGAAACAAACATGAAAATACACAACATTAATTAAACAAATCCAGAGGTTTAGTTCATGCACCTGTGACCAAAAGCATTCAGCTGAAGAAAAAGAAAAAAAAATATTTTAATGAGCTGTAGCATGTACATTTTAATACACCATTTCTTTTTCCATGGAAATGCCTTCATTAATTTTATTGATGGAACAGATTTTGCTACTCTAGTCCTCCTCCGACATATTGAGTAAGCATTTTGCACTGTAAATGTTTCTTGTAAATGTAGTGGCATTTCTTGCAGGCAACTTTCTAACAATTACAGAGACTTGGGTATTTAACGTTATTTCAGCTGCCCAGTGTAGAAAACCTCTTACAACTTACTTGTAATTATAAATCCTGCACCTACTTTGGCTGAAATAATTAGACAACAAGTAATTTTGAAAATTCTGGGATAAAGTTGTCAAATCTATGGCCCCCAGTGGATGAAAATATAATTGACTTATTCAGTAGATATTTCCACATGACTGATGATTATTGGAGGTGATGGGTTCTGATATGTCTTTCACAGTGTGTGTAATTTTTTAAGACAAACTCAGTCAGTTTAGGAGGCTTTGCCTAGTTACTTGAGAAGGGTGTTGGAATGGAAAAGGACAACCTCCATCACCATAGGTGGAAGAACACACCTTACCTTGCTCACAGAGACCACCTATGTAACTTGGCAGGCACAGGCAGGTGAAGGTATTGAGGCCATCGATGCATGTGGCTCCATTCCTGCATGGGTTGGACTGGCACTCATCAACATCTGCAGCAAAAAGATGAGTGGTTTTACAACCCACCCAAATCCCAGAAGGGAAATGCTCTTCAGCCTTAGTCACACTGGTGACTGGGACCAGTTGAGCATAGAAGAATAAAACACTGTGCAAGATCAAAATGGTCACTGTGTGGATGCAAAAGAAGGGACACCATACACCATTTTCCTGTGCTGATGGAAAATTTGACTTGTGTATGTGACCACAGCACAAAAACTCTCACTAAGCACTGGGGATCTCAAATATCTTCATGAAACACAAATATTGGAAATCTCATCATGTAGCACAAAGTGACACTGCTAATTTCAGCCTGCAAAGCAGCAGGCCATGTCTTGCTATTGGCTTGCATTTCTCATTTCTTCCTTGTTTAATTTTATCAAGGTGAGGACAAAGTACCATAAAGGCAATCTCACTAAATGATCAGTCAGATAGTAGCAGCCATGGTCTTGCACAGCAAATAAGTAACAAGTTCTGTCCCCCATTCCAAGGCTGAAACACCTTGTCTTCACCTTTTAAATTGGAGCACTAGGTCATTTAATATAATTACTTTGTGCGTGTATTTGAACAGGTTATAAGCAAGTCTGTCTTTTCATAAAGATTATATGATGTTTTCTAATGAGTTCTGTTTCTCTGAAACAATCACAGCTTAAACTATAATGAAGATTTTGCAAACACCTCAGTCCAAAGTGAACTGCTGGTAGTGATTCACTCATTGAAATATAAGACAGAAATTAGACATATCTACAAACAAAAAACAATAATTAGGAATAATTGCTGCATCACGTAGAAAGCTTTTTAAAAAATATTTCTATTTTAAAATATTCTCTGTTCAAACTTTTTGTTAGGTCTTTCTTGCTCCACTCATTTGGAAAGATATCAAGATAACATTTTAGGCTTTATATCCAGAATATCCCTGAATATATGGGCTAAAAATGCTGAGGTTTCCTTTCTTAGGCACCACAAAACATATTTCTACATAGCGATGGTCTGTGGAGAGTCCCACTCCAATTTTTTGATAAGCCTCTAAAAGTGTTAGGGGACACTAAGTGGACAGATCATTATTTTATAATTATTATCTCTGACCTCTGTTTTGTAACCAGGGGATGCCACATTCCTTGACAGAGTAAGCTTTAAGATGCAGCATCTATAATGTGATGTCTACCACTGATGAACTAGTGAACTATGAAACTCATGAGGATGAGCTAGGAAAGCAGAGAAAAATATTAGCTAATTTTTAAATCACACACAAAACACATATTTGTCTTCCCGAACACAAATAAAACCATACTAATCCTGACAACTATGCTGCAGTGATTTCTTCAACCTTTGGGTGGAGTTGGCTTTTTTTCTCCCAAGCTATAATGAGTTAAACTCCTTTTAAAACTTTTTTTTTTTCCTTTCAAATTTGGCAGGCAACTGTATAACAGACAAATCCATGGTATTTATCAGGGAATGGAACATACAGCTTTTCAACAGTCAAAATTATCTCTGCACTAAACAGCCAACCTACCACTTTTACCCCAGCTTGAAGAGGTTCTCAGGTAGAGTTGTCACAAAAATACCAATCTATACCATACATGTATATGATTACCATATTATTTACAATTTCCTGGGAAAAAAATATCAGACTGTCATTCAGTATTCAGCTTCCCAATCACTTTTAGGATTAGTTTATTTTACCAGCCTTTCAAAAAATTACTTCAAGCTCTTAGAGAACTATCCCAAATATTAAGGTTTGTTTTGGTTTATTTGAACTTAGTGTTCTGAATTTTAGTTCCTGCACGGCTCTCTCAACCTTTGTCTGTGCACACATCAGTGCACTTTACGGGGAAGAGAAAAGAGTGCACCTCCTCTATTTTATTGCTCTTAAGGGACTCACTGCAGAGTTTTTCAAATGTCTGTTTATTCTTCAACTTCAAAACTCACCAGTTGTGCAGATCTCATGTAGGAAAACTTTTTTTAGGCTTCATCTTACCTAATTCACACTGTTCTCCACTGAAACCTGGCAGACAGGTACAGATGTAGAATGAACCACGAGGGTAGCAGGTGCCACCGTTGAGGCAGGGGTTGCTCTTGCAGGGATCTTGGCCTGTTAAACAAGTAGAAAAAAATGAATTTGACTCTGCAATTTCAAAGACATAATATATTTTCAATTTTTTGGAAGAAAAAAAAATCTTCATTGCTGCATTGATGGTGCAACTTTACTGTAATTACAGAAACAACACTGGAAATAAGATAGTTTTGAAAAACAGTAAAGCTTGTCTTCAGACATCACCATGTTTCAACTTTAACAACAAAATTTGGCATTTACTAAGAACCAATACAAATTATTTTTAGAATTGTGCTTTTTCACAGCAATTTGCACTGTATTGGGCAGTCATGATACTCTAATGATTTAGTGTGAATGACGACAATTAATTATAGCTGAAAACAGTTAAATATATGCGAAATGAATGGAAAATGCTTTTTGTTTGAACAGGGTTAGTTTATGCAGAATGACAGGGTACACAGAACATACTACTGGCTGCTTTTATTTCACTTTCTTTTATCTAATCAATCAATGCCCGCAAAGTCTTTCTTAAAAATACATTTGAAGAACACAAATAAAGATACTGAATACATTTGTAACTGAACTAAACATTAAGAGAAAAGCTTACCTGCCATGAAATCCTCGGTTGTTACAGGAGTTATCGTTTAAATAGCTTTTCCTTGCAGTTCTTTAGGCCTTCTAGTGGTGTTTATTTCCACTGAGTTTAGATACCTAGGTAATTGCATTTGATTTCATGCCTAGGAGCACTCACTCACACAAACAAGTGCACACTAAACCATTTCTAAGTGTTAGCTTCTCAGAGTTGGAGGGAAATCCTTAGGACAATCCTTCTGGGGTACAAAAATAAAGCCCTGGCTTTGAAAATTTACAAAATGGTTAAGAGAGTTCTGTAAACCAGAGAAATGAGAAAAAATAAGATTTCTGATTATGTTTTCCACAAAAAAATCTGACTATGGTCAATGAAAAAAATAAGTCAAATAACATCTATTTTACCCTTGCAAACTGGACATTCCAAGTCTTCTTAAAAAGTACCAAGTTCCCTGTCTAGTCATAGGAATGCAGAAGGTCCAGCTGAAATCCTCCTGAGGAAACTCCTATGTACATAAGTTTGGGAATGTAACTAATTAGGGATTTCACCTTGGAGGTTTTGAAAAGGATCTGATGCCATCCATCCAACAGGGTGTTTGTTTTAGCAGTGCTTCACTGAATGTCACAAATGTAAGGCTGTGTTAAGCACCTTAATAGTGTTTATTTTGTGCTTGCTGTCTCTTTGTCCTACTGTAGACTGGATATCTTCCCAATAAATATTTTCAAGTTGACAGCTACCTGGATTGTTTGCGGAAAAATAATACAAAACTCTATAAAAGTAAGCCAGATCTTTACTCAGCAGTATCTGGATAAAAATTTGGATTGAAGTGACACTACTCATGGAGAGCTTACCTGCATCATCTATGTATTTGATGAATTGGTGCCTAATAACTATCATGGAAAACAAAACGCTGTGGCAAGTGATGTCTAATAAAAAGATCAGTAATTTTTAAGAGGCAGACACTTTATTAAAGCTACACACGGGGCTGAAAACAAGGTCTTGGCTCTCTCTTGTGTGGAAAGTTGTCTTGTAGATTAGGAGGTATTCATTTTTATAGAAAATTCTGATATTAAAATGTGCACAAGAGTTTCTCTTTAAGTCAACTGCAAGATGTTAAGAACAACCCTACCTACAAACCAATTGTATGAGTACTATCATCACGCTAACACAGAAGAGCTATCAGACAAAATTATCTGCTTGAAACTGGAAAATGAAATAATTACAGCTGAATTCCCTACCACAACCGGTGCTACCATCCTGACTTTTAGAACTGGCTGGTTACCTCAAGTCTGATCCAGAGCTCCACGATGCAAACACTTATGAAGAGCAACTGGACTGGAGTTTGGGAACCCCCATCCTCCTCCACTCTGCAGGGGTTAAGCCCATGCTGATCTCACAGCTGGAGGGTCCCAAGGGCTGATGTTATTTTACAGAGTGCTCTGGTGGTCACACCTCTCACCAGAGCTAAGGCAACACTTTTACAGGTGTAAACACACATAACACAGTGATCATATTTGGGAGTTACCTGGGATTTGTACTGCTGTGCCTTCAACTGAACCCATACTGGTGCCAATCACAAAATCTGATCCATTAGTGACTTCAGGAAGGGAAAATGATGAGGTTACAACTTCAACTGTGTTTGGCTCCTCAGAGCTCATTGTGGACTGCTCGTTTTGGTAGGGACGGTTGCCAGGGACAGTGCTGTGTGTTGCCATGTTAGAAGAAATCGTTGTGATCTCCCCTCGACCAAACAAAGCTGATTGTGTTTCTGTGCTTCCTTCCAGAAGCTGCGAAGGTGAAGTCAGCATTGTAACTGCTCCCTGGTCACGTTTAAATCCTTCACTTTCAATGCTGTTGGGTAAGTCCGGTGTGGAAATGAGCCAGGGATTCTCTCTATTAGTACTCCTGTCCTCTTCGTGGTGGGGATTATTCACCCTCCCCGAGAAAGCTTCAACTTTTATTGTGCTAACTTTTGGGACGTCTGTGCTCACTCCTCCAAAATTCAGAAAAGCAGTAGTCAAGACATGTGTTGATGGAGAATCTCCAGAAACTGTAGATTCTTCCTCAACAGGCAAATCAGTGACAGGGGTTTCTGTCTCCTCTGTCCTGCCTGTTACCAGCCTGCCAATGTGAGGAGTACTTTCCATAGCTGTGCTTTCTGGAACAGACTCGGGAGAAAGCTCCAGCAGAGAAGACTCTGTTGTGTCAAGAAGGTCTGTAGTGCGGGGTTTATAAGTTGCTGCAATATCAGAACTAACCTCTTTGAAGGCTCCTTCTGATGAATGATTGGGCTCATCTGAATTCTTTGCTGCTGCTGTTGATGTACTTGGAATGATTACCTCAGGATACTCAGACACTTCATTAACTAAATGAACAGTTACTGAGGATGTTGGTGTAGGAGTTTGAGGGACAGAATGAAAACTCTCAGAATCTGTTTCCTCATACTCTGCTGATGCTGTTTTTGTGTTTATGTATACCATGGTGTGATTTTTTGCATTTTTGCTGGGTGATACAGTCACCAGCTGGGATGCACGCTGTGTGGTGACAATAGTCAACTCAAGCATGTCAGTTGTCACAGGGTTTTCTGGCTCTGTAGCTAAAACTGATGTAAGAGAAGGAACCACAGGCTGATAATCAGTCAGTTCTTCTTGGCCCATTCCAGAAAAGCCAGACACAGAGATTGTTTCACTTTGATCTGCTATTACTCTGTTGTTTGCTGAAGTATTTGGCTCATAGCTGCCTTCTGTGGTGGTGGTTACAACATGTTTAGACTCATAGGGCACCAGAGGGATTGCCAGAGATGGTACTGTAGGAAGGAAAATGCCCAGTTGAGAGAGTTCAGTAGTGGTGAGAGTTTCTGTTGCAACATTCATGGCATTCCCTGAACCCAAATCCATGTCATCTGATTTTGGTCTGCGCCCAGCTGTTACCAATTCTCCGCTTGGTGGACTGGAAGTAGTCAGAGAAAGACTATCACCAGATTCAAGTGTCTTCTCTTTGATTATGGAAAATTTGGGTGTTGAATCATATTTCTCCCCTTCAGCTGTCATATTATCATCATCATTGCCATATGTTGACTGTGTAATAGGATTTGGCATTGTGTGCACACTTATTATATCTTCAGGCATTGATTTTGAGTGATCCATGTCTATAATTGTTGTGTCTTCTGATGGGATTTGAAATCTCTCTTCAATTAAAGTGATGTCACCATAAACAGAAACATTCAATATAACGTTTCTTTTGTCATCAATCATGGGAATAATTTTCTCATATATCCCAGTATCACTTGCTACTTCTTCTGATGTAACTGCCTTTGGATGAACAGTAGATGGATTTGACACAATCTTAGTTTCTTCAGTAAAAAGGGATGCTAGTCCTGTTATCACAGTCTGTGACCCATCTGTCGGTGCCTCTGTGGTCATAACTTTGGAATAAATATGCCCAGGAGCACTAGATGAAGCATTTAGTTCTACTTTTGATACTGAGGGTATTGACAGATGAGTAAACATATCAGGAGAAGATGAATCCAAAACACCAACCCAGCCAGATCCTTCTCCAGAGCTTTCAGGTAATACTCTGCCTGGTATTTTTATTGTTGATGTTACAAGAGACTCCTCTGCTTGAGGACTGGGAGTTCCATTCAGTATAACAGACACAGGGGTTACACCATCTTTAGTCACAAAATGTGAAGTTTCCTCTTGTGAAACAGCTTTTGAAGTAGCTGTTGTCCCGTCTGTTTCATTTTCTCCTGTACCATAACTAGTTTCCCAATTGTGAGGTCCTTCAGTTGCCACAAAATAATGGGTCGTCTCTTCCATCTGTTTGGAGATGAAGCTCTTGGAGGTGGCTTCTGCTAAAGCTGGGGAACTGGTGAACATAGAGGTGGGGAACTGGTCTCCAGTTTCTGAGAGCAGCTCAGTCACAGCAGTTGAAACTTCTTCATTAACTTCAGCATTTGCTTGTGTACTTCCTCTTTCAAAGTCTTGTGTCTTGACAGTTGAAAATTGAGGTCCCATGTTTGCAGGATGAGAAGTTGGAGGACTTGAGGTACTCTTGATTTCTTTGACAACCAATGGCACTACAGAAGGAATTACATCAAGGTCATCTCCTGATCCCTGTCCTGAAAATAATGGATCACTAATATACTCATTATTTGATTGTTTTTCTTCCTGAGATGTCAGCAATGTTCTGGAAATATCTTTTGTAGGGAAAATGTTTTGTACCAACTTCTTCTCTTGTTCTGTATCTGTAACTGGAGAGCTTATGTATTTCCTTTCAATCCTTACAAGCTCAGTTACTCTGTCATCATTAAATGGCAGAAGTACTTTCTGAACAGGTTTGGTTTCTAATTCCTTATCTTCTGAATAAGGACTGACAGTCGGAACATTTGAAAATTCCAGGTGTTCATGGGTAGTCTGTGTACTTTTAAAGAATATGTCTGTTGCTGCTTTTTCTTCAGAAGATTCTGTAGTTTTTGGTGAAATTTCCCTTGGCCTGTCTTCTCCAGAATACGAATCTTCTACCAAGGGAATCTTCGTTGAAAAAGCTCTCACTGTCAATTCATCAGTAGTTTTCTCTTCCATTCTCAGTTCAGTCACAGTTTCCATGGTGGTTTCCTCATGTTCAGGACTTGTGACTGGCTCATCAGGATTGGTGGTAAAGGCAAGATTCACAGACAATGTGCTGACAACATTATGATTGTCATGCTTCTCCCATGTTTCTGGGCTCCCAGCAGGTGAAAATTCTGGTTTTGCAAATGATCCAAAGGATGTGTCTGGTTCTCCAGACCCCTGATCTGTGAGTGAGAAATGACCTCCAAGTATTTCTTCAGTGGGTCCATTAAACATCAGTTTTGTGGTGCTGCTGTCATCTTTGAATTCTTCTCCAGAGCCATGCTCAATCAGGAGAATCTTGCCAAGTAAGACTGTGGAAGAACCAACTCTAGCATTTTTGCTTTCTGTAGATTCAGCTACTGCTTTTACACTGGCAGTACCATGTGTCACCACGCTGTCATGAGGGCTGTTACGAACCACGGATTCTGGAGATGATGTGATTTCACCTGATTCTGAACCTTCAGTTTTAATTTCTGGTGCAGTATGAGGTATGACCTCCTTTATAGAACCAGATCTTATGTCAGAAGGAGCTGTGTAGGTTGCTTCTGTTGCCATGTTTTTTTCTCCTGGGTTTCTTGTACTAAACACATCCAGGGACACCTCACTTGCTGCTCCAGATCCCTCTGTGAAGCCATCTGACCCAGTACTTGAAACTGTTACTGCAAATTCACCTGTTCTTGCATGTTTCCCATACTCTGTTTTTGCATCCTTCAAGGAAGCATCATCTGTGCTGTAAACTTTTCCTTCATGCTTTTCAGTGTGTGTTTCGGTGACAGGCCTTAATGGAACCGAAGTCAAAGTAGACTGAATGATAAGGTTTATGTCTCCAGAACTTGGATCAAAAAATGGGGAGTCAGTACTTACCACTTTTCTTGTGGGACCCCCTGAAAATAAGTCTGCTGGTTCTTCTGCTGATCCTTCATTTATAAAAAGCTTCTTCTCTCTCAAGAAAGGAATGGAGGTGATCTTTTTGGTTTCAGAACTTATGGTACCTGGTACTATTTTACTGGGTAAGGTGGGCTCCTGACTTACAGTTCTAACTTCACTTGTAGTGCTCTCAGATTCATTCAACTCCAAATTTCCCTCTGCAGCAGTTGCTGAATTTTGGTGACCTGAGTAAACAGTGGTCTGTATTTCATTTTCATCATTAATATTCTTTTCAGTTACAAGAGAGCTGGCAACTACGTTTTCTGTAATAAACTCAGACACAGAGTTGGTGGCAACAGGTGCTTCAGGACTTTGATCAAAAGCTGAATAATGAGTTATACCCCTGGGCAAAGCAGAGGTGATTCCTGAGGCAGTTACAGAAATTTCTGTTGGCATTACCATGCCAGAGCCTAAAGAAATATACTGCATTGAAAGTGTTTCTCTTACTGCTATTTCCCCTGTTGTTACAGTGATGCCCTCTTTTTCATCCCCAGAGCCTTCCAGAACCATAAAAGAAGCAGCATTCATCTCAGGCTTTGCTGTAGAACTTGTTTCCAGAATATTTTCAATGGGGGAATTTGCATTAAGTTTAGCAGTTGATTTATAATGATCTCCTGGAGCAGAGGTTGTCTCTTCTGGAATAGGGTCAGTCACACTTTCATCTGCTGTAGCAGAAATAAAAACTGCATCAAGAGAAGCAGTTACAGCAGAACTTTCCACAGTAAATGCATCAGGAGCAGAAGTTACACCAGAGTTGTTTTCATCATCTTCCTTACTTGTCATTGTCACAACTTCTAAGGCAGAAGTGGATAGATCAGACTCTGTGGAGCCATCTCCAGAAGATTCACTAGTAACCAAAAGTAAGATTTTGGCACTCTTAGTGGAGTTCTCCTCATTTCCATTCCATGTTATGGTCTCTTTATTGCTTTGCAGAGACTGCCTGTGTGAAGAAGTAATGGCTATTGATTTATCTGTTGTGACAACTTCTGACTCACCACTATAGACAGGCTCTAACATTGCAACATCTGCTGTTGACTGAGTAACTTCGAACACCCCCATCACTTCTCCAGCTTTGCTTGGTTGCATAGTACCAGAAGCTTCAGATTCAGATATTATAAATGTGTTTGTTTCATTGATTTGAGCAAAGGTTACATTTTTGGAATGTGCAACACTTTCAATTTGGTCACTTCTCGCTTCCTCAGCCTTTGTGCTCTTAGGGGCACTGGTAACCTGCTGCTTCCCATTGATGAACTGCAAAGCTGGAGGAGTTGTAACATCTGTAGTATTTTCACAGTCTTCCTCTTCCTCAAACTCTATATAGTTTGAAAAGAAAGGATCCAATATTATAAATTCAGACGAATCCTGCACAGAGTCTGAGGTACAGGGTTCGGTCTGAGCTGACTCTGCATCAATGTGGGTCTCATCTATTGCATGGGGGAGCACGTGACGATTGAACAGATCCAAAAATTCATTCACCGGATGATCTGCAAAAAAAAGAGAGCTTTTCATAATCCCTGAGTGACAGCAATGGTTGTGCATTACAGAACACACATGAAGTACAAGCAACCCATCAGAGAAAAGAACAAAAAGAACAAAAAATCCTTCAAAATTAAACAGTTTGTTGTAAATTCAGTGTGTTCTTTTGTTGACACAAAGTTAAACTCAGCCACAGTGCGTGACTTTCTAGTTGAAGCCTTTCTGCATATTGAACACATTAATTATTTAGTGCTGTTTATTGTCACATGTGTTTGGTCCCAAACCCACACCCAAGTCATGTCATCCTATTCAGCAGAGAGGAGAAATGGACAAGATGAAAATCATTTTTTAGACCAACCTGTTGCAACTGCTTCCATGGACTTAGACACGATTACCTTTACCAAAAACTCAACTTAGACAAAGCTAAACAAGGCAAAGTCTAAAATAAAATAGGACATACAGACAATCCCTCTGCATCTCTATTGTTGCTTAGTATAGAGTAACACAAATTACTAGGAACACCATAAAAACTACATCAATTTTTCTGTTCATTAGACTTGCACCCTGGGTCACTGAATAAAATATTGCTTTCCAAAGTTGTTGCTATTTGGAATTTTAAAGCATTATGAGGCAAATATGAAAAAAAATCCCAGACTCAAGAATCAATCGCCACTCAGGGAGTAACATGAGTAAAGTCCAGCAGTTGTCTTCTGATTACCACTCACTCCAAGTTATTTATACACTCCCACAGGTCGCAAAAATCTCAGATTTTTTTCTAGGTGGCCAAGCAGAAAAGGAGGAGGAAAGATCTAAGAAGGCAAGATTTTAGCTGCAGAAAGCCTCATGCGTGCCTCTAATATTCATGATCTCAAACTCCATAAACACTTCTTAAACTTGCCCTTTGAGCACTAACATTATTGCAAACCTTCTCTTCCAAACAATAGATGCTACCCCCATTAAAACAAAATTAAATAAATAAGTAAAGGAATAAATATTTTTTTAAGAAAAGGATACAACAGACTCAGCAAAAAAAAAAAAAAGCGTCACATTTCCAACTTGTCCAACGGACTCAAAACTGGAAAACTTGTGTTGAAATCTTATTCCATGAGAATTTCTTTCTTCTGAATCTATGTTTATATTCATTTTGTTCAATGGAAAATTATCTTTTGCTGGTACAAACTGGGGCAGCCAATGGAGCTTTGTCCACATCTGTCAGGAGAGGATCTGAACCAATTAAAGTCACTCCTGCCTTCCTGTGTTGTCAACAATGACTGATCCCCAGAATATATTTTCAGAATATCACAGACCTTGTTTTTTTAAGCAAAACTTCCTCATTAAAACTATTTACAAGACATAAAACAATGAGAATCTTAGGCAAGGTACTTCACTGTTTCAAAGTAATTCCCATACCTGTGAAGATCATTTAACCTCTATGACTACTGAGTCCTTAGAGAAAAAGTCATCAGGTGATCATTCTGGAAAAGAATGTATTAAGTCATATTAAACTGACACAGAGCACTGTGAAAGGCTTGTGATTCCATGGCTTGGGCTGTTCTGTGTGTGGAAATTGACGGCAACTTGGTTTTGAAAAGGTCACTTCAACTCCACTGAGAATTAATGTCCTAATATCTCATGCTGTATTTACAGCTAAACACATAAGTGTTACTGATTCTTAGCTTTGCTAAACTTCCATCTGAAGAATACAGAGAATAAATCACTTTCAATGTTATTTCAATCACAATGTTCCATTTGTACAGCACTAAGTTCAGCACTCCCAGTGCTAAGAAATAAAGGTTGTTTTAACCTCAATTCTGCCTGACTGTTCTACATTGCCCCAGTGAAACCTGATGTTTGCTTTGTGCTATGACAGCTCTATTAGACGACTACAGAACTGAGATTTCTTCTCTCTTCCCTCACCTGTGCTTGTTGGGAGTTATTTTATACAATGCCTGTAAAGGGAGAATTTCTTCCTCCAATAAATTGAAAATATTTACAGAGGCTGCGCAATACCACAGATAAACAAAATTTTATTTGAGCTTCCCTAGATCTCTGTGAAAAGCAAGAATTTGGTAATCTGTCCAAGACTGGCAATATGACTTAGCGTGTTTAACAACATCACTTTCAGAATCCACAAATTTTAGCAAACAACAACACCAGTCATACTGAGAAAACCTGTTTTCATAAAAGTAGAAGTTCTAAACAACACAGAATTGAATACCTTTCTTTAGAAATTGTGAAAAATGTATGGGAATTCAACAAGTGAAAAAAGAATGGCCAGGCAAAGCTACCAAAGAGCTCTGAGAGTTTCTGATTCTCAGTAATTTTACTAAGAAATAACTGCACCCACACACAGAACCAGAAAACTACACCAAAAATGTGCATGGGCAAGAAAGATGTCTTGTACTGCATGCACAGCTGAGGGAAGGATATGTACAAATAGCCTGGCATATAGGCTAGTGTGCCATAAAGATTAATTATGATTTCATACACAGCAGTTGAGTTTTTGTGACAAAGCTTGTAACATGCTTTTGTGCAGAACTGTACATTAAAAAAAAATAAAATTATAAAGCCTGGATGGGGCTGGGTAGGCTATAATTTGTAGGAAGGTGCCCTGACTAACAAGTTCTGACCAGCAGTGTAGTATTTTTGCAGCAGTGCACACCTGGGAGTCCTTCAAATTACTGACTCACGTGAAGTCATTTATGGTAGGTAATAAATTTAGTGAGCAACATCTGTTCCAAATTCACCTAGAAGACATATACAAATTCTAACATAGACAGAGATCTCTATCAGACCTTACTTTTACTTTGTTAGCTTTTTCAAGATCTCACATGCCACAAAGATCCACATAAAAGAACCTTAGCTAAAAGTATGATATTCTGATAATAAACTTTCAGGAGGCTCTTTCATTAAATAATAGGTGTCTTTGGGGGTTTTGGATTTTCTTTTTCCCCAAGGAAAAGTAACCAGCTTTTAGGAAGATTATGTTGCCTGTTCCAGCTGTCCATTCCAGCTGCAGCTAAAGAGACACAGACCAAAGACTACTAAAAAGAGATGAAAATAGGACTTTAAGGAAAAGGAGTTTGGCTACTAAATATGTTTGTCAATAGCTCACACATTGTCATGGAAAACCAGCCAAAAGAAGCACTTTGGAAAGTAAAAACAAGTAGCTAAAAAGGAGTGAAGCCAAGGGTTGTCAGCTCAGAATGCCAATCCAAACAAGCCCTGAGGGAGATTTATCAGTAAAGCCTCTTCTTTTGAGGGAACAGATGAGGTATGCACTGGAATAGAGATGGAATGGATAGGTGGATGAGTGTATATGCAGCATAGATTGTTTCTTAGTCCACCTGTCTAGGTGTTTTAAATTACCTGTATGGAACAGGCATCTACCTCAGCAACAGTAGCTGTGAGTAGGAAGTGGAAATCCCTCTAGCTACAGGGTGCTTTTCAACCTGCTGCTACAAACAACCACAGAGCCACTGCGCCAGGTGGCACCAGTTTTCATTATAACCCTTCTTCTAATCAGTCACAACTGGTTCCAAACCCAGACCAGTTTTTCAGTCGATCACAGAAAAGTTCCCTCTCTGCTCCTGATGCACAAGCTGACTCCTGCACACATCCAAGTGTGTATCACTCAGTAATATTGTCTCTTCAGAAGACCTAATATTCTACAGAGAGCTATTCCAAGGCTATTTTTGAGTGGGCAGGCAGTAAAAAGCATTTTTCTCTCTCAAAAGACATCAGATAAGCAGTTGAAGAAGAACTAGTAGGGAATTAAATAGAAAAAAACCGTGCTCTGATGTTTTCCAAACTTTCAAAACTCAAAATATTTCATTCATTAGATATGAATTTAGTGTAGTTTTGTGACATTGTCATTCAAAAGGGGGCTGTTAACATCTAACCTGGCATCCCTCAGATAACAGAATTTCACCTGGAGATTCCTGTAGTTTGTTTGTTGCTTCAGAGCAAACATGCTGAGTTTGTGAGCAATAGCAGAGTTCAGTCTTTTATAGAAGGGTGAGAGGTCTGATAAACCCATGAAATTCACAGAAAGGGTCACAAAATGTTCTGTGGACTTTAAATCAGGCCCTGCATTTTGATTAGAATAGAGCTAAATAGAAAGGGAAAAAAAAAAAGCTTTTAAGAATAAGACCAAAACCATTTTGGACTGTCTGTTTCAAAAGTATTTCGTTGCACAATGTGATAAATGTGATACTATCACAAAATCCATTATATTCATTACCAAGAACCCATAGCCATAAGATAGGGTTGCATGAAAGACCAAAATAGTTTGCATTAGTCAAATTATTTCCTGTGCTGGATAATCAGAAGGGGGTTTTTTGGCTTCAATAGAATTATATCTGAGTGAATTAAGACTAAAACTTAATTAATATTATTGGTAGATTGAGGAAAGACTTAAACAGCTTTATGTCATATTCTGACTCCCCTGAACTTATCTCTGTCAGGGACCAGATTTGCAGTCTGGGTGGATTCGAGCAGTTTTATGACTATGGTTTGCTGAAACTCTTCCAGCAAAAAACCCCCCAACTTCAAGCAATTCCACAGGAATGAGCCAGTCTTGTTGAGTATATTTTGTTTTAAAGGCATACTGAGAAAGTATAAAAGTGATTTGACAAGCTGTTCCCATAAAACCAAAAAATAATTTAAATCTTCATATTTAGTGGGGTTTTTCCCCCTTAAAATATTAAATTGGAATAGAAAAGTTCAATTTTACAGAAATAAACCAATCTGATAACATCTTTTGGGCTGCTCCATAGAATAAGGATTTTTTTTAATGTTCTTTTCATCTCATTTCAAAAGAAATAAGATTTTGAAATACAGAGATTTCCTGCTGAAGCAAAATTCCAAGTGTCAGCCTCTGATATATGCAATTCCTCCAACTTGTGCCATCTTGTAACATTATTAACCTACCTAAGCACAGTCAAAGTGCAGGAGTGCTCCAGGCATATCCCATGTCCCCTTCAGGAAAAGGTGGGAATACTGCCAAGGAGCTAGTTGAAGGCATTAAAAAACATGGCTACTAATATATACACCTAATTAAAAAGCAAAACAAACAAACAAAACCAACAGTAACAAACAAAAAACAAACACCAAAAAAAACCACACTAAGAAATGTCCAGAAATAATTAAATTTTTGATGCTTTTAATCCTTCTACCTCAATTTAACATGACTAGTTTATATGACTAGGTCTAGTAAAACCCTGTTCTTGATTACTGCTCAGTCTAAGTAAACAAAAGGTTTTATTTAGTTCTCTTTACAATGTTTCCCAGCTGGGTATGTATTCCTAAAACTTTTGTTACTTTGGCTCTGTTTACAACTGCTTAAGGTTGTAGGGCAGGTTTCAATAGACCGGGGGTTGGATTGGTTTTTTTTTTAACCCAAAATTTTTTTTGTTATCCCTCTGAATGTCAAAAGAGACAAATGCATTTAGATAGATAAAGATGTATAGATAAATATATACATATAAATTTAGCTTGCATAAAAATCTCAATGACTCAAGTAAACTTCTGGAAGAAAGTCATTGTAAAGGGTGATTTTTACACAGCTGGCTGGGTAGAAGTTGAAAGCAATTCAAGGTGGGTGGTCAGCCTTGCCTACTGAAATTCACTTATCCAATCATCTGCTTCACCATATTTAGGAGTTTCCATGCAAAATACAGCCCCATTGGAAACCTGAGCATCAATTTCTGGCACATTCCTAAATTGCAGCCTTTTTACAGCCACACCAGTCCACCAAGCTCCATCCTGATGGAGTTTTTGGCTATGACCAGAGACACCTGTGCAAAATGAATGTTGCTGAGGTGGAAATCTGCATTTCACAGGGCTTTGGGCTCCATGGATGTGCTCACACATCCCTGCCAAACCTTAAAGTAATAGACATGATTATGCAGAAAGCATGTCAGAAAAAAAGGTAACTATTCTATTATAAGAGCATAACATGAAGACCTGTGGCAATCCCTGGTGTTTCCCTCAGCCTCGTGGCTTCCTTCGTTCTGCCCCCCTCCCTCCCGACACAGCAGTAAGTTGTTAAGGAAAAACAGGCTGAGTGAAATGTCAAGTTGTTAAAAATTGCAGTGTCAAGGCTAAGCCCCAGCAGGGGCAGGATACGGTTCCCTGGGCAATGCCTGAGTGTTTGTCATACAATATGTTAAGGACAGTCATTCCCACTTACTCTCTGCTCCAGTATATCCCTAACAAAGCGACACTCCAGCTGCCTCTGAACAGTCCTGGACATAAGCTTCCTTCCAACGACAACATTTCACTGGCTGCCCACGGAGAAGACAATTCTAAAGGATGAAACAACCCAAACCCAAACAACTGGCACACACTAAATCATTTTCCTCCAGGTGGAATCCCAAACAAAGCAAGGAGTCAGACTGTGCAGCTGCATGGTGTCTGAATTAGCTGGTGTGTTTGGGTGTGTACAGGGGGAAGTCCAACTCTAGGGGGAAGGAAGGGGAAAGGGGGAAAGGGGAAGGGGGAAGAGGGGAGGGGAAGGGAAGGGGAAGGGGAGAGAACATACAATCATTTTGTCATGGCAAATCCATTTTTTTAAGCTTAATTTTTTTTCAGTGAAATACCACTAAAGCTTTGCTAGAATAGTTCAATGTGGGCCAAAACACCCTTGTCCTAGACCCATCTACTTCTTCAAAATGACTTGGGTTGCTGCAGCAGTGTCAGTGATAACTGAAGTTACTACAGGATTTTCATGACATCTTAAATACAAATATGTCCTAGAATATATAATTAGGGTGGTTATGTACACAAATATTGACATATATGGCACACAGATTTTTGCACATAAATCTGAATCTTCTGCTTTGCAAATATTACACAGAAGACACAGAGTGGATTCAGTAATTGCAATTTTAATGGAGTATTATTAGCATCATCCCCTGATTTCTGAAAATAAAAATAAAAAGAAACAAAATATTTTAAATTTAGCTATAGGCATTAGGAAATGAGACTGCTTTGGATATTAAGTAAGCAAAGCAGCCCAGGGACAAACCAGATTCTCAGTTAAACAAATGTAAGGCTGTAAAAACCCACTGCTGCAGATGGAATGACACAAGTGTGACTCTCTTTCAGACACAATTTCATATAATGCATACAGAACATAAGCATCTTTTTAACCATATAATCACGTGAATTTTGCTTTTAAAAACAGAACTTTTTTCATCCAAGGTCAGGTTTTTTTCCCTTGGCAAAACTGAAACACTGTTTTGAAAAATTGTTTATTTATTTACAGAAACACTTGGGGTTTTTTTTAAAAAAGTTTTTTTGAAAAAGACCTTTTTGTTGGACAATACCTGAGAACAAAGGTTTTTAATCAGCTACAGATGAAAACAGGTGCCTAGCTGTGGTAAGCCCAGAGCACCAGTAAAAATCAGCAGAGGGGGACATATTTTTGACTATAAACCCTTTAGCATAAACTCCATCCTGTACTAACATGGTGACATGACTACAGAATTAGTTCACATTTGAGAAGCTCTGTATGTGGGCAGAATAAACTGAAAAATGTATGTAAGACAATAAGTCAAAAAATTCAATTAAGGTGTGAACAAATACATGTTTGAGTAACATTTTGTGTTAATCCTTGCCTGTCAGTTGGACCAAGTGTCCACAGCATTTCCAGAGTACTCATGAATTTTCCTTTTAATGCTTAATATTTGACTAAACACATCACTGGAACTCACTACAAATCCATTTACCGGAGTAGTAAATATATAAGTAACCCCAGAATCATTTTAATCATCACTTCCAAGAAAGAAAAAAAGTTTTTAGACAAGTGCCAAAATAAAATATGATCAAAAATCCCTATGCTGCTCTTTGTACATATAGGCATATTGTTTGTTGTTATTTTATTAAAAAAAAAAAATTACATCAAATATGTGGAAATTCTTGTCCTAATGCCAAAAAAACTCCCACTGAAACTATGGAACTCTTGTTTGATGAGGTATTGCATAAAAAATCCAAGATTATGGTTGAAAGTTAAAAATTAATGTCTCTTATGCAATCTTTGAGCTAATGCTGGGTATCAAAAAGTTAATGAAGTGTAGCAGAGGTAACACCAAAGCAGGCAGATAAGATACCTCCTGACCAGGAATAAAATTCCAACTGCATTTCTACTCCTCAGGAAGTAGAAAGTTCTCACACTAAATTATCCTCATTTAAGCAAAAATAGTAACAAACTACTGGTCAGAAAAGTCCTAATTCATTGAGCAGTTAAAATAAATAAATTAATTGCTCCATAGAAAAAGATCAATAACTTCAGTGTCATGTTCCCAAAGGAAACAGAAAACACGCAGCAGACACTTTGTGCACATCCTTGCTTGTGCCAGGAAAAAATCCACAAGTATCCTGAAAAACACCACTGGGTATATAGTATATCATTGATCAAATTTATCGTCTAACCACTTCCAAAAAGAGGGAGATAGAAAAAGACTGGCTAGATTAGCAAGGATTAATTCAATCAGTAAATCTAAAAAGATGAGAAGAACAACTGCAAAAAAAAAAAAAGAAAGACCACTGAAAACTACATACTCAAAAAGTTAGAGTCTGAATACATTCAGAAAACTTTGGTGCAGAAAACCACTTTCCTAAACAAACAAACAAAAAATTCATATTGCATCACCATGTAAAAGATAGTTCATCTTTTCTGTATTAGGAATTCTTAAGGCTTTCTCCATGTGCAAACAAAACTTCTAAAAGGATTCCTGTTCCTCATAACAGAAGTATGAAAAACCACATTGTACCTATGACTAAAAATCCTTCATTTCTCTCATGAATAAACAAAGAGCTATAAGAAAGCTAGAAATGTCTAATCCCTATGTCTAGATCTGAGACGTTTCCTTGGATACAGTGCAAAAACAGCAGGGAATGTGTAGGCATCCTCTGAACAGTGTTTAATGTGAGGGCACTGTTCCTTGGAGGTCTAGAAAGGAATGTGGAAAAAGAAATTATTGTTCTATAATAAGACTTCAGGAAGAGCCAGAAATAGTGGCCTGAATATCACTTATTAATTCAGTCTAAGCTTCTTGTGAAACTTTCTAAGTATCAAGTTTCAGCTCTGTGGGATATAGGGCTGGGCTTGTTTTTTTCCTTTTTTTTTTTTTCTTTTCCTTTTTTTTGGAGAAAGAACAAGTGTGCAAAAAGCTTGAATTTATTAAAATTACCTGTTTATTAGATCTTGCTTTCATAGAGGGCATCAGTGTTGTTTTATTTTAAATATGATTTATGTGAGATGGTGTACAACCTATTTTAAAAAGCCCTCCACAGTGAAAAATGAGTGTTCTAATATAGAAAAACTCCTACCAGTTTAATTAATCAACAGTTCTACCAGTTTGGGTTGAAGGTGTGACTATTTTTTTTATAATCATAAAAAAAATAATGATCCAGGAGCATCATAAATGTTATGAATACATTCTGACACCTACTATCCCCACATCCCCACAGCAATTCTGCCCTCAATCACCTCATTGGAATTACTATGGTGTAATTACACTGGGGAAGATGATATCAGAATCTGGCCATGTTGTTTGGAGCTTAACACTTCAGTTGCTTGAGACATAACAAGGGGAATGTGGCTGTCCCTTTGCCAGGTTCTGTGAGTAACATGGAGAATTTGGTCATTCAGGACATGAAATGCCTGTCGGACACTGACAAACCTGTATTATTTGGAAATTACAGTCAATAAGGACACAAGCCCAGCCCTCCATTAAAAAAGTAGATTTTATATTTAATAAGATAGGAAACTGGCTCAGCCCACATGAGGCCACTTTTACTAATGCTTCAACATCCACCAGAAATGAATTCAGGTCAGCCTACAGTGTTTCCTCACAGTAAACCTTGATTTGAAGTAGGTCCTATGAATGAACAATAGGCTTTCAGTAGCATATGCTCTTCGTTTGAGAAAAAAAAAATGGTGATTTCAGCAAATAAAACATTAAGTCTCCTCTCCTTCAGCAGAATTCTCTCTAACACTGTAATTAATGCTTGTACTTTTTGAAAGGTACACCAAAAATTGAACCTTGCACATGTGTGTACACCACAAAGAATGATATCCAGATAGATTATTTTCCATAAGGCATAAATAAAAAAAGAGAGAACAATGTGGGTACAGGTGCAGACAGATCCGTGCTCCGAGCTTCTGAGTTGTCTCTATTGGACATGAGGTGCTGCCTGGAAATGGCATTTTGAGCCACACTGCTCCTATCCCTTCACATCCTCATCTGCTCTAATCATCCCAATACCTACAGCCCCCAAGACAGAGCCAGCATCTCTCCTCCCAGCACGGCACTAGTGCATTCCCACTCTCCCACGCACACATCCCCCTCAGAAGTGAGCAAACTGAGGGCTGAAAAAAGGGGACATGGTTATTCTCTAAGACTGAACAGAGAAATAAAAGTATCAAGGGATAAGTGTCAGGAAGAAAAAAGACCTATTCAAGCTAAAGACAATGCTGGCAAGAATAAACATGGGTATAAACTGGCCAAGAAGCAATTCAGGCAGATATTAGAATCAGGCTTAAAGAGAGCCATGACGGTCTTTGACAGCTCTCCAGAAGGAACTGTGAAGACAACAGGATTAAGTGAATTTTAAGGCAAGGCCTAAGATGGACCTGAAAAGACTCCATTCTACCTTCTTTGTTAAGGTTTATGACTATGACTCATTACCATTCTGCATTTTATTCAAATTTCACATGCCCTCTCACACTGCTAAGGCAGAAATATGCATGTCAGAGAATTACATGTCGAAACACAAAGGTTTGTAACCTCTTTCCATAAAATTTCACATCTATAAAGCACAAGTTCCTGCAATTTTGTTCTCTTCAAAGCTGGAAAGGACAAGAAACCAGACAGAGCTGGTGTGAGTCCCAGGGTCCAATAAGCACTTTGAAACACATTTCCCTAAGTAAAGACTTTTAAATGTCTCCAAAAAATGCAGGTGTGCAAATTACTCCTGATACAGATGGGAGTTATGTTTCCAGCATTCCCTCAACCACTGTTAAACAACACCCCCACAAGCATTTTTCAGCTCATAAAAGCTTTATGAGCTGAAAAGTTCCTTCAGGTTTGGGTTTGGGTATTTTTTTGTCTTTTTCCCAGCTGCTAATCCAATACCTTCCAGCACCAGCATCAGTCCTCACCACTACAACACACGGAGCTGTGGGGATAAAACAGGCACAAGTTGGCAAGTTTTGCATCCTCGCAGTGAAAGACAAACTCCTCTGTTTCCTCTGATGCCATGGAAAACTGTTCAGGTGGTAACACCTCAGAGTGCAGGGGATATTTTTGTTTCTGACTCCCACAACATGATCACAACCTGAGGTAATAGCCTTCCGTTCCACCCAAGTGGATGAAAGTCCCAAGTTCCTTCCATTATGAAACATGTCCTTTTTGTGACGTAAAAAGGGACATTTCCCCATGTACAAATATATTTTCCCCATTAATTGAAACACCTGCCCATGTGCCATAGCCTGTCAGAGAAAACACATCTTATTACCCTCATTAATTTGCGCACCTGCCTCAAGCTTGCCCACATGGAAATGCATGGATTGTTTGTACAATACATTTCCTCAGTGAAAACTGCTGTATTTTTAGACAAATAAGCAGCTTAATCTATTCAGCTCTGTGTTCTTTCTTATCAGCACTTGAAGGCATTTTCCAGAATTTAAGCTAATGAGCTTGACCTTCCACCAGGACTCCAAATTACTTCTATTTCCAGGTTGCTTTTGGGGTTTTTTTTAAATCTAAAAGTAACTGAAATTTTCTTTATAAACGTTTTAATTGATTGAAAGAACACATTTTGAAAGGCAGGAGTATAGCTATTTACCACTTGGGTAAGGAAAGTAGTCCTCTAGGAGAAACTTTTTCTGGTCTAATAAATGTAAGGGCTTAATGTGCTAAAAAAATGAAAATATTTAATATCAAGTTTCAGCTCTATATTGTCCTACTTCATACTAAGGAGGATGTGCGTCTAAGACAGACTAATACACTTGCCACCATATTTTAATTAATTTAACCCAGTCAACATTCAACAACTATCCAATGCAGCTTGAGTCTATAGCTATAGTGAGGAATAATATATCCCCCACATTCCATACATCCATAACAGATTAGCACATTCCAGCCAAAAACTTCAACATATCTCAGCAAAGTTGGTGCCAGTTTAGGGAGGGTTTGAGAATGAAAAGAAAGGCACAAAAAAAATCCTTCCTGTTTCTCCCTCTACCTGTGCTTGGCCACAGGTGGACTCGCCTGAGCAAGTGCTGCTCCCACCACACTCCACAGGAGGTAGGACACTCACCAAGGGCAAAGGGCCTCCTGTTCTCCATGGGATACCCTCTGTCCTGCTTGCTGGGAACTGCTAAAATGTCTGCAACCTTCAAAAATCCACCCATTTACTGCAACCCTCTGCTTCCATGGGGAATATAAAACACTGCTCCTGACTAACAAAGCCTAATAGCACCTCCATAAAGCACTTAAATATTATTGTGCCTGAGCTACAGATGGCAAATGGAGCTGCAGAGAGCAATATTCAGCTGTGCTGGTGTAACAGCAAGTTTTTGCTGTAATTGAGTGACATGGCTAATAGGAAACAAACTGCAGTGCTGAATTTCTGCTTCACCAGGAAACTGTTGCTCCTGACAAAAGCTGGATAACATGAAGGTGAAGAAAGAAGGGGAAAAGTAATCTCTTAAATAGTTCCAGCCCTTGTGCATACACAGAAATGAAATTATTATATTAATTTATAGACAATACCATCTATACTGCAAATCTCTCATTATTATTCCTATTTGAAATAGTTGTTTTTTGAAGGCCTTTGGAAAGCAAGCTGTCTTTTCTTAGGAGGCACTTTTGGACTCTTGACTCAAAGATCAAGAAGATCTTTGCATATAACATTCAGTAACTAATTTTAAGAATGCTATATTACCTTGAAACATGACAAAGGAGGAAAAACCTTTGTTTTATCAGAGAGATGTAAGGATGAAAACCATATTTCTAGTTCCATCCAGCTGACAATAAAAAGCCAGAACTACATAACTACAGGTTATGTAGTTCCTTATGAGGGAAGAGCAATTCTCAAATAAAGAGTGATGGAATAGGAAGTTGGACCATGTCCTAGTGAAAGTCATATGTAGTACTACTTGCCAAATTCACCCCTCTTCATCACCTCCTAGACACATTTTCTTCAGCACAAAGAAAAGTTTATGTACTGAGGAACAATGAAGTGAAAATGAGTTTGACAGGATTTTTCAGATGAAGTCTTTCATTTCTGTAGAAATAAAAGAAAACACCAATTCAAATCCTCAGAATAAACCTTTGGCCTCTCTGATTTAAGCTGTGGTAAGTAAGTAGGCATAGGGTGCCTTTTCTCTGTGGAAGAATAAGTGGTGGAATTCTCACTGACGGAGTCTGAAAACAGAAAAATAAGGAAAACTCCATTTTAACCTTGCACCGGATAAATGATGAAACTCTCAATGTTTAAAGATAACACAAATAGCGTCATATTGAGAATTAATAATATTTCAAGAAAATTAGGGTTTTTTCCTATGCTCATAGACTAAATAATTCTTAAAGCACGCATGTAGATAGGAAATGCATGCACAGCTTTGAAAGTTTGTGAAGATGAAGAAGGGAAATCCTGGAGAAAGTTTGGCCTAAAGACCTGATCACTCAAGGGAAAGGAAGGGTAGTTATGAAGAGGATTTAAGTATTGATCCACTGTCCTTTAGATTATCCAGTTTGAACTAAATCCTGATTTAATGAATCACAGTACACATATAATTCCGGGGAAAAAAAAGTGTAAAATAAGACGGTCCTTGATGTATATGCAGAGAAATCCTACATCAACACCCTTTCAAATCATCCTCCTTCTCTCCATCTCCTTGGAATATACAGCTGCCCAGCACAACTCACTCTCCCTTTTGCAATAAACTGTAGTATAACTCAAAAATCTAACTGGAAAAACTAGTTCACTACTACACAGTGCAACTATTCATTTTTAAGTCAAATTAATCAAATTTCCACGGGTACAGAAGTATTTATCATGTGGCTTAACTCTTGTCTTCAGAAGTTCCCCTTCTGCTCTGACCTGCAGGACTTGTCTCATTTAATGGAGACTCCCAAGGTAATGATAACACACAAAGCTTCAGACAAAATAATGATAATATACCACAGAAACAAAAGGAGTATTTAAATGTTAAGACAGCAGAACTATAATTTTCTGAAATAGAAGGCTGTTGATGTAACTTCTACAGATTTACAACTTTTAAATATAAAGTGGGATAAAAAGCATAAAATGAATAAAAATACAAAACCACTGCATGAAAAGTTCAGCCAGGATATGGCACACCTCAAGGAAACCACTGCTGACTTTTGATTTTTGAACAGAAGCCCAAACCTGACGAAACCATCCAAAAGAGTCGCATAAATTATGGATTCTGCTGGATGAGTTCTTCAGAGACCAGTCAGAAAACAGTTTCTTACATAACCATTCAAAAGCAGTGCATGTGGTTAAGGTATATAAGACATAGGATCCATTTTTACTGTCTTCCTTAAAAAAAAAAAATAAAGTATTATGCAGCTATAAAATAATTAAACAGAATAAAATATTTAACCTAACAATATTCTGTGCTTTGTCCTGCTTCTCAGTTCTTTTACATTTCATTTTAAAAAATAAGGTTTTACCAAGACATCTTTAAATAGTAGTCAGTTAACAGGCCTCTTTAATGTAAAATTGCATAGGTTTCAACTATTGCATTATGGAGACATATTCACCATAAAACTCAGCAGTTCATTACTACTTTAGAAATTTCTGTTCTGGATACCCATGGAATTGAAGCTACATACACATGTACAGAACCATCAGCCAAAAAATGTGGCAGAATTAAAAATTATGTCAATTTACATCACATATTCTCTAAAACCAATTTAAAAAAATACTATTATATGATACAAAAACATGAAAAAAAACCCCTTCCCCCAAATCACTGGAGGCAGTAGAGTGCTTTAACCATTTTTTAGCTGACTCCACTGTACATGGCATTGTTAATTGCTACAGACTAATGGAATGTTAAAATAATCTAGTGCTTCATTTAGGACTAGTAATGCATGGAATGGAAGCTGTGAAATTAAAATGCTTGTTTCACAGATAGCTGAAGTTAAGTCAGTGACTTGACAACATTAAATAAGAAAACTGGACCATAGCCATCATGACTTATATGAGAAAATACAACAGTTTCATATTCATTCTTACATAGAAATTACTCTTACCGCAAAGCAAATGTAACATACATTTCTGAGGGCTTTTTATTGGATAGGAAAATAGACCTACCAATATTCAGTAAGTTGCTGTCTAGATAAAACTGGTACTTTGCATCCTTCAGTGATCCAAGCAACACCTCCAATATATCCTAAAGGACACCTCTTTGTTATGACAAACCGTCCATTCTGGTGGACTGCAGGTCTAAAAGGCAAAATCTTACCTGTGTCATTGCCTGTGATTTGAATAACATACATTCTTATGTCATTGTCAGGGTGTGAAGTAGGAGACACCTCCTGATGTTGCAAAGCCTCTGTGGCCTCCTCCACTCTGGGTGGTGCTGTTGGCCGTGCCACTGCCGTGGCCGTGGATGCTGTGAAATACTCCTTGTCGATCTCTGGCTCTGATGTCTTTCCTGTCAGATCCTCATCAGCAGTGGCTTTACTGGGAGAAACAGACTCATCAATGATGATGATGTCATGGCTCGTTACATCCTCTTCTTCCTCAGGGATGATACGGGGGGACTTCTGAGTGACTAAATGTTTGGATGCTGATGTGGGCTGAGTTTTGTCTACAGCACTAATGGAATGTGTTACACCAGTGAGGATTGTAGCCTTATCTGTTGCAGTAGCTGCAAATACTGGCTTGATTTCTTCAGGTTCCTCAGTCATTCCTGAACCTTCTGTGGTTTGGCTTGGAGAAGCTCCTAAGGTCAGATGAGTGATGCTTTCCACAGTGGAAAGGCCTGTCAGCACTGTATGGGGAGGCAACACAGGTTCCCAGCTAACTGCATCCCTGTGTTCTTCCCTGCTGGAGGTTCCTTGGCTTTCCAGGGTACCAGCTGTTATTGGCATCACCTCAGTGACCTTCTGCTCTCCATCAGTAGCAGTTTCAGCTTTCGGAGTCACTGTGAGATGCAAGGTCCTGGTGCTGGTTTCATCAGGTCCCAGAACTCCTCCATGGTCTGTGAACTCCACTGCAGGCACTGGTACTTCTCTTGCTGGGTATGTCTCATCATAGGCTGAACCTGTCTCGTCCTGCTTCTCCTGAACAGGTGTTGGAGATGATTCAGATCCTGATGTTGTTCTTTGTTCATGTGGTTGGACAGGTGTCACAGATAAAATTGGCTCTGTGGCAGTTCCTGGCTCATCTTGATCTTTCGTGGAGAGTTCCTCTGGGAACACCTCCTTATATTTTGCAGTTGTTTCTGTATGAAAGATACCATCAAAAGGAGTCTGATCAGTAACTAGCATATCTCTAGTGACCTCACTCTCTACAGTAACTGGGACTAGGAAAGCATCATATTCTTTCTGTGGGATTGCAGTATCTACCTCTGTTACATCTGTAAGTACAATAGTTCCCTTTGTCCCTGATGTTTCATCTCCTTCATGCTCAGTTACCCCCACAGCTGTGGGCATAGCACTTGGCCATACAGTAACACTTGAGGAGCTAAAGGACCCTGTTGTTGCACTAATTTCTTCCACTGGTATTTTGGATCCTGTGGTCATTTCCAAATCCAAAGAGCTGCTTGTGTGGGAGACACCTGTAGTATGTCTACTCTGACCAAAACCAATTGATACCACTTCTTCATCACTTATGGTCTCCCCTGGCTTCATGCTTGTCTCAGTTTCACCTGTAACTGCTGAAACTGGAGCTCCTGGGTTCACTGTATATTCTGCAGTTTGCCCTGAAAATGCTGTAGGCTCCATTCCAGAGACACCCTCCTCTATACCTAACTCAAGGATTCCCTCAGTGTGAGACGACTCCTCTGTCACGTAGCCCTGATATTCATCTGTTGGCAGCCACATTTCAGGAGCTGAAGGAGCCTGTGTGAAGTTCTCCCTTGCAGAACATCCCTCAGACTCTGCTGAAGCACAGGGAGAGATGATGGATGTGGCAAGAGGGGTCTTAACATCCATTGTTCTCATTTCTGGCTCCTTTGTTTTTTCCTGCTCCTCTGAAAAAGCTGATGCTTCCATCTGCTGAGATGAAAGGATAACAAATGTGCTTTTTCCAAAGCTTGATGGGGAATGAGTGCTTCCTGAGGCAGGCTCAGATTCTGTTTGACCAACAGTTGATACAGAAAAGGATACAGGTGTTCCAGGTGACAGGGTAGGCTGCACATCTCTCAGGTCCTCTCTGCTTCCTTTGGCCGATGCCTCACTATCAAGTGCCGTTGCAGAACTAAATTTAACAAATGGTGTTGACCCACTTGCTGAAGAAAATTGTCCAGTGGTTACTGCATGCTCATCTAAGAGTGTTTCTGATGCAGCACGCTCTTCTGACTCTGGGACACTACCCGTAGCCATGCCAGAAACTCTGACAGGCACAACGGTGTGCGTGCTCTCACTGCCCTCCCCCTGTGCAGTAAGATCATATTGATCAGTGAGCAAAGCTTTAGGGTTTACAACAGTTGTAAATTTCTTGTCAGATTTTGCCTCCATTGATTTTTTAGTGGGTTCCTGGGTTGAGTGGGCACCATGATAAACATTCTTTTTTGTTAGTGAAAGTGAAGCCCCTGTCCTGGGAGTCTCTCTCCGGGAAGTCAGTAACAAGCTATCTGTAGCTGTCATCACAGGGCCCACTTCTATTTGCTCAGTCTGATTATCAACACCATGTTTTGGTGCATCTCCTGTGTCAATGTCTTCCCAAAAACCGGTAGAACTCTTATCTACAGCTGTGCTATCCTGAAAAATTATAGAGGTCAAGAAAGCGTCCTCAATGCTTTCAGACCTACCTTGTTCCTCGGGCAGTTCTGCTTCAGAGTAAGTGTGGTCCAACTCCAAAGCTGCAGATGTGCTCTCTGTTAACTTGGGTGAAACATCATATTCAGTCCTTCCCAGTGTATAGTAAGTGCTTATTTCGCCGTCTGTAACAGTCTGAGGTAGAAGGGTGGTTAACTGAATGTTCTCCATAAGCACCTCCCTCTCCTTTTTTTCTTCAGCCAGTTCAGTAGTCATTTCTGTGTCTTCCTCACTCTCTGGGGTTGTTTCCTCCCAATCAGGGGCCTCTGTTAGGGTGTCAAGCACTTCAGTAATCAGAGTCTCAAAGACAGGAGGTTTAAGGGTACTTTCAGCAGGTGGCGATTTCACACTGTCAATTTTCAGAGATGTCACAGGCTCAAAAGTTGTAGGCTGTGTTGTGACTTTTTTACCTTAAAAAAGGGAAAAAAAAAAAAAAGAAAGAAAAAGAGTTAAGGATTCATTCAGTCAGAACACAAATGACTGTTACATTAATTCAGTTTGAACATTCCCGACAAAAACTAAATGCCACACTGAGAAATAAGTGTAAAGGTCAAAGGCTTTAGATAGTTGTTAAGAGCTTTGAATGACACACAATAACACAATATTAAACTGCAGAACATCTAACAAAGTTAGATGAAATGAGAAGAGTAGCAATATTCTTCATATTATTTGTTTATATAATTACTCCTGGAAGTCCTTGTGTTACATGAGTACCCATCAGACAGCACAGTGCTGATCTGGGAATATAAAACTTTATTTCATGACGCCACGAAGCTGCAAACCTGTGAGTTTTCTTCAAAGTTTGCTGCAGCATCCAACCCAAATGCATAAAGAGAGTGAAACACTGCTTTAGCTTATTTTCAACACATAATTACAAATTGCGAAAAGGAACCCTCACAGGAGTGAGAGCGTGGCTAATCTGCAAGATCAAGCATGCCATCAAAAAGTACTGCATTTAAATTTTGCTGAGAGAAATTTATTATGGGGAAAGGTGAGAACGGTAAACCAGCCATTAAGATCATAAACTTAATACTATAATGATGTTGATCTTTGGAAAACACTTCAAAGATCTGAAGTGTTCCAAAACTACTCCACGCACAGAAATGTTTCTATGGGAGTGCTGGACATGAAAAGGCAGAGTGTTGAACCCTCTGAATGGTGGGCAGAGTAAGGGGGTAGCTGTCCTAGACCCACAGGAGACACAAAGGAAGGTCCTTCAGTGAACCAAATTGAGATGTTTTAAAGAATCTTGTTGCCTTACTCCTTGTCCACTCCTTCTACCTCAGATTTCCATTACTATCTGAGGAGGAAATGTGTGCCAGCACTGCAAGGCCTGTCAGCAGATTTTAAATTCCTGAAAAAGGTGAGTCTGTGCTCTGAAAACAGGTTTTACTTGGGATAAGACCAGGGTGGGAACATCCTCCCTTCTGCCAGTCTTCCAAGTCAGGAATCTTCAGAGGGGCAATAGGAGTATTCAGGTGGAAGATGTGAATGTCTTAAATCAGTGCTGTTAATTGCCAAGTGGCTGAGAGCCAAATACAGTTTTTAAATCACACTAAGCATATGAAGAATGTATTAAACAGGCCATGCGTATGAAGACATACTGCTTACCAGACAGACACAACTACATCTACAAATTCTTGCAAAATAAAATATCGCTCATCTTCTAAGGAAGCAAACAACTCTATTCCAGTCACATGCAGAAATCAAAATAATTCCACTGTTTTACAATTTATACTCAAGCATAAGCAGCATGTATGCACAAATCAGCTCTTTTCACACATCCGTGACTCATTAGGTGCCCTTTTGACAGCTGTAGATATGAATTCCACACATGTAAGTCAGAATAACACAAATATTTGTTTAGTTTCACACACCAAGCTTTGAAAATGTCACCTTTGCAAGAGACCTACTTGATTTACCCTGGATTAGAAAGGCTTGCCAGAGAGGGACTGCTTACAGGGAAAAAAGAGTTGATATTTCAACTTTCATGAATGAGAAGTGAAAGTGAAAAGGAAATTGTGAGGGTAGGAAAATATGACATTGCTGTGTTTAGAAGTGGTGGTGATCTTTGCCAGCAGAAAAGAGAGTGGATTATTATCCCTACTATATGTAAAATCTTGTTGTGGTTTTACATAGAAGACTTAGCTACTTATATAGAGGGATTTTTTTTCCCCCAGTAAATAAAAACATTCAGCTGAGTGAAAAGGAGTAAAGCTGCTGAAATCTCACCAAGCAAAAGCATAGCCTTAACAAAGAGATTTTTGTGTTTTGGGGTTCTACCACCTCAAATAGAACTTTGTTGTTTTCAGTGCTGATGTGATTCAAGTATGACATGGTGGTCCCAAGAATCAAGAAATCCTCGCAATTTTCCCTCCCCTTTCTGCTTGCATGAGGCTGGTTTAAACCACACAAGTTTTACTTCACAACTGGGGAGCAAAGGGTGCACACGTGCTGTGTGCTACTGTAGCTGTTAAAATTTCTACCAAAGAATTCACCAATTTTTTTTTTCCTTTAACAGCTATTTTTTTACGGCAAAAGGGAAAGGAAACAGCCTAGTCTCAAACTCTCCCTTCTAATCATGGGATCAGTTTTCTTAATGCAGATGGAATTGGTTTTGCAGCCAACACAAACACTCATTCAGACCCCAGTTGCCATACTTTAAGTGACTATCCAGTTCACTGTTTGAAGGAAAATGAAAACGTAATACCCTCTCACAGAGCTAGAAAATTAGGGCATGGGAACAGACTTTAAAACCTGTGGAAAAAAAAAGGTAACTTTATTTCATCACTGCTGGGAAGTCATGTACACTTACTCACAGCCACTTATGTAGCTTCCAAATTTCCAAGAAATGCTTGGAAGTCCCAAAAGTTCACATTTTATGCCTGAGATGCAGTTATTTATTGTTCATGACTCATTATCTACTAATTACTTGACAAAATAGGTATATATATTTATTATGCAAACCTGAAAAAACACTAAGTGTATTTGATTTGCTTATATTAAGAAATGAATAAATAAATATTAGTTTTACATAGTGGTATGAAGCAAGCCCACATTTTCTAAGAGTTTATCAATAAACAGCCAGATTTTCCCATGGAAACTGTGTGCAGTTCAGCTCTGGTTAAAATCAACTAAAAGACCTCTAAAATCACTCTATCATAAACATGATATGTAAGTTTTTTTCATACAGGTTTGCAAACTTATTTGAGTGGATCAAAAAAATTATACTGTTTCAATAAGAAATCTGTCAGTGTTATATTTTTTTTCTGTGGGAAAAGAAAAACAAAACAAAGAGGAGGTTGCTTTTTTAATAGGCAACATGAGTTTGAACTGCTGTCTGCTCCACCCAGATGTTTTGCATTACTGTACTCGTTTCATCATGCATGCAATCTTCTTTGTCCTCCTCCTGATTCAAGACATGAGGCAGATTTTCCTAATAAATTTCATGAACATATTAGCAGCAAGAAAGCAAATTATCTCACCAACAGCTGCTCATATCAAAGACTGTCTTTTCTTTTTTTTTTTCTTTTTTTTTTTTTTTAATCAATTCCTTTTATATTGAACAACTTGGATGAAGTTGATTTTGGAAAGACTACATGACTTTGCAGAGATACTACATTTTTTTTACTCTCTATTTATTTATTTTATGCTTTTACTGTATAGAATTTTCTTTCTCTTCTCGTCCACTGTAATTTAAATAAGAATTCAAAATAATGAAATTAAAACAATATTTTTTTCAAGGAAATCAAACTGCACAACTTTAGACAGGGTTTTATTTTGCAATTACCAAATAAGGATTTTATTATGTTTTGTGCTGTTTAATAATAATTTCAGGATATATGGGTGTACTTTCTGGAGGAGTAATGCTTATTTTTAAGATTATATAAATATTAAAATTTATATATAAGCTTTTTCAACATTACCAGTTCAAAAAAATCTTTACTCGTGTACCTAACTTGAACCACATGAGAATTTTTCTGCACTCAGAAATATTGTGTGTTTACATTCAGATATTTTCCTAAAAATCTGGCAGAAAAACATAGACCCTATAGTCAAAGGTTGCTCCGAGTCATTGCCAACAGCCAAAACAACAAAAAATTGTTTTAAGTGGGAACAAAACATGAAAATACTGAATCCTTCCTGTGAATTACAGACAAAATAGTTAGAAGATATCAGTAAAAAATAATGGTTTAATATCTTCCAGCCCAATTTGAGCATGACGCCTATGCAAAAATCTGCCCTGCTTAGTTTTTATGTATTTTTTGTGTTAATTTTTTAAGTTCGTTCTGTGTGTCTCTCTCTTCTCTGCTACCAACCCTGGCAGAAAGGACAGTCTTGAATGTTCGTTCCCTTGACTCCAAGAGTTTTGCCAGCTGGAGTTTAAACTACTGGCAGAACATTCCAAACTGGACTAGTCTAAGATTAAGAACAGACTGAAAAATAAAAATAAAATAAAATAATAAAATAATATTACAATAAAATAAATAAAATAAAATTGTGCTCTGAGTTACAGACTGAGCAAGAAACCTCTGATTATGACACTGACTCAGTACCTGCTCCTTCATGCCTTTCCAGAAGCAGATTGGTGTACAGGGAATGTGGAATTTTGTTCATAAATAATGAGGCCTTTGGTAGAATAACAAGAATCTAAAATCTGACCCTGCAGCTGTAAGAATTTTTCTCTAACTCCAGGTGTATACTCCCACTTACCTACACTGTGTTTTTTGATGTCAAAATCAAAAGCCAAATGTAATGAGAAAAATATGAAAATCTAAATGCAGTGTCCGTTCCTCCTTACAAAATATGAGCAATATCAGAGAAAACCAGTAGGATTCTTATAAAAGCACCAATTTGGAAGCTATCAGTCTATCTTATCTGTAAGACAAAAACTTTTAATGAACAGTCATGCACTGTCTTCACACCATTGCCCAAGGTCTTTTCTTACAGCTAACAAAACAGCAGAGGCAGCAGCTCTTTTAGCTCTGTGAACACAAACACTCTTAAGTAAAACCACTTGTTATTTCATAACATCTGAAGTCAGATGGTTAAAGGGGGAAAGATATGTTATCTCCTGGTTTCCCCACATGCAACTATAGTTCTCTGAACGAATTGTAACCTGCCAATCTGCCCACAAAGGAACAATAGCAAAAAAAAATTTCTCTTTCCTCATTATTTATAATAAAACTGCCAAAGAGGAAAAAAAAAAAAAAAAACAACAAAAAAACCCAAACAAACAGCAAGCCCCTTTAGTCAGCTCTTCCTAATTAAATCTGTATCCCAGCACCAAATAAAAGCAAAAATCTTTGTTTCATGACTGCAAAAAAACAATTGAAGGAAAAAAGAGCCAAGATTGTCACTTGGGCAAGAACTGACTACAAAATTCTTGCTGCTTTGTTCTCCCTACCTGGTGTGAAAGGAGAAAAATCACCCCTAGTGATGCCCTGTCCCTGCAGCAGTGAGCAAAGAGCATAAACCAATTTATCTTTCCTGCCCATGAGCACCTAAAGGGATGGATCTCTTGCTTCTTTACCTTGTTGCTCCTAATCCTGCCCTTGTTACCTGACCCATTCAGTGACGTGAGAGAATGAAAGGAAAATGCCTCCAACTGTGTCTTCTTCTCTTTCCTCTCTCCCTCTGGGCACAACATTTGCACTTAGAGGTTACTCTTAAAGCACCCAGTTTGGAAGCACTCAGATAAAAGCAAGTTCACTTGCTCTGGCAGAAGAAGCATCTCCTCCTCAAGCTCCACCTCCGGAGCCTCCCAGCAGTTGCTCTACACATGTCAGTTAGATGGATAAATTGGGTTTTCTAAGTTCTACATTTAAAAGGTTAAGCTGCACCCAATCACCTCCTTCTCAGGGTGAGGTACTAGTGAGGTGTTGTAGCACAGTTGTTTGAAGTGGATTGAGATTTTTCTTTCTGATTTCAGCATGGCTTGGCTGACTTCTCAAAATCCCAAGGCAAAGTGGGGTGAGAAACGTGCAGTGAGCTATCAGTGTATGCAGCCTCTGCAATGTTTGCCTGTTGCTACAAACCCAGCAGGGACCTGCAGGGACTTATTACTCCCACACCTAGTTCAAGGTATTACTGAGGATCTCTGCAGCTATAACTGCATATCTGAGAGAAGCACAGAGATCTACCTTCTTAGGAAAGTAATAAAGGGCTGGAGAGTTGTTATCTGGCGGTAGCTGTCTCAGTAAGGTGGCTTAATCCCCTTGCATATCTTCACCTTCAGAGAGGGGAAAGGCAGCCAGAGCAGAGCCAACAGCCTTGTACACATTGCCATCAGTGCCATGACCTTGACGTGTTTGCCTGCTCAGAGGCATCTGCCCATTCTGATAATGGGTTGTGAAATGGTGGAGCACACTGGCTTTATTATGTCCAGAACTCCACTGCCTTTCATATAAGATAAAACTTCTCTTTTTGGTTTTCTTCCTCTCTTCTGTCAGCAATTTTGCTTCCCGGTTATCACCACCACACCCTATGTCTTCACTGTTCTGTGGTTATTTCCAAGCTGATCAGAAATCCACAGATCTCCTGTAACGCAGCCCCTGACATCAGGCTGGAAATAATTCCCTCATCCAGGAAATAGCTGGGACACGCAGCTACCAACGGTTGCTGTGGAGAAGAACAAGACTCCTCAGTTATTCAGTTTTCCAGGCTAAGTCACATGCAGGAAAAGGGAAGACTAGGTTTCCTTTGCCAGCTTTTGAGCTGTGTCTAAGAGTCTTATCCTTCCTGCTGCCAGACAAGCAGGAAGGATAAGACTGTGGATGTTTCCTGAGGCTCTGCCTGCAGTCATGGTGGCTCTTCCTGTAGGACCTCTCAAAACAGGGGCTACATATTATGGAGATCATCGTTCCCTATATTTCTTCTATAAAATCATGCTCTGATTTTGAGCTTTAGGTGGATGAAGTATCAAAGCCAGAGGCCCTCAGTCCCAAACAGTTGTTAACTTGGATACACCCTTGATGATACTGTGTTGGAACAATCAGAACCATATGAACTCCATTCCCAATGAATACGCATGGAAACACCATCCTACAACTGGAATTTCCAGCTAAAATGAAATCATGGTGCCAAACCAAAGTGGTGTAACCAAAGAGAAGCAATAAAGGTGCGTGAAACTGAGTCAAAACGAAAGAGCAAAATGTGAGAGGAAAATGGGACCAATCCAGAGCGAAACAGTCAACACATGTTTTGAGTCAAGTAAAAAAATGTTTTGCCAAAAGGTCTGCCAAGATCAATACAGGTCTGTGAAAGACTTCATAAATCAATATTTATCAGCAAAAAGGGGATTTACATTTCAAAAATTCAACCACTTCTGTGTACAAAGCTCATCAAATTCAGTTTTGTTGCAGGTAAGGAAAAAAACCTTGCACACATTTTGATTAGTGCATTTCTAGAGTGCAATGTGTCCTGCAGATGCTGCAGGATAAAGTGGCCCATCCAAAGTGGCCCATCCAAAGTCAGCTCAAGTCTAATTTCTACTCAGACCAGTGAATTAGATCTGAAAAGTCTGGGAGGCTGAGGGATTGGCTTAAATAAATACCCTATAGCTTTCTGCAAGAAGTATTAAATAGGTACATATTAAAGAGGATTTTTTTAATGATAAAATGTTTAAACCTATTAAAATTTAACATAAGTGCTCAGCACAATTGTTCTACTTTTTTCTAAAAAAAAAAAAAAATTAAATACATTATTATATTACAAGTCCTATATGTTAACACTTGAAAAACCTCCTCTCTGATGATGCCTCCAAGGAGCTGCAAGTCCTTAACCATATATCTAACCTGAACCTTTTTCAGGCCTCATCATATACAAGACTAGGTATCTCTCAGGAAAAAAAAAAAAAAAAAAAAGGTCTGGCAAAAGCCTTGGAGGGATGAAATGAAACACACAGATAATGTTTCAGAAACTCAGAGCCATGTGGTTTCTGCTGAGTGGAAAGCACTTTTGATCAAAGAGAAAATGTTTTCAGGTTTTTTAACAAGGCTTTTTGATTTTAAATCATGTATTATTAGTCTGGGCCACTCTTATTTTCATAAAGTCAAGACACTTCATACAACATAATTTTGTAACCAAAACGCTGCTGAAGTTAAAATCCTGAACTTAACTGTACTGTTAAAAGTTGTCCAGGTTGGCTGCTTTACTGAAGCTAGTGCATATCATTTTTAAATTGAATTTACTTCCTGGATCTTTTGTGTATTTTAATAAATATGATTCCTTTTAAAAAGTAAGCAAATGTTCAAAATATGGATTTAGGTTTCTTTCAACTGCAAATTAAAATTAATATTTTGAGATTTTTTTCCACCAAAGAGATTTTTAATCACAGAATAGAGATGAAGAGTTTAAGCAAGGATGAAGAAGGAGATATTCCCCTTCTTAAATACATGGTTTGCCTTTGTGATACTATAACAGGTACTGAGTTTGCCACAAATCTGTTGTTGTGTGACTGGGCATTCAGGTGAGGAGGGAAACAGCAATGTAATATGAGACACATAATTAAGGGCTATGAGCACTTGGTTGGGGTTACAGGGAGAGCCAAAGGCTTGGGGAGCACAGTTTTGTTGTCAGGCACTGTGGGAATCTCTCTGTAAAAGCTTCACATTGACCTAAAAGCAGCCAGAGCTGAGGTATGGTGGGTTTCATGGTGGACTAACTCACTTAAACTTTGAAACAGAGATAACAGGAGGTTTTGGAAGATGCTTTCAGACAAAAGATGGTTTGAAACAAAGACTTTAAATTCAAGCCTTCTGCTCTCGCACAGGACCATTTTTTTCACCCTTTCCCTTCTTCTGCCCCAAAAGAGGGACTGGGTCCAAGGCTCCAGTGGGAGAGAGTGACTCACTCCAAAGCCACTGCATCAGGCAGCTGCTGGAGATGTGGAAGACCAAGATGCTGGGAAGTGAGTCTCATTACTCACCACAAGCATAAATCTTTTAGCAAAAGCAGTGAAGAGTCACAGCTGGTTCCTGTGGGATCCCAGGCACCTTCTGAGAGGAGGAGAGAACTTTCAGTAACTTCTGAAATATGTGGCAGACAGGCTCCCTGAAGGAGGGTACATCATTACACTCCTGCATTTCCCTATGTAAAACCAGATGTATGGCACAACCTGAGTCATGCAGCTAGCAGTGTTTAATTAATTCTGATGTAATGTTGCTTGTAATTAAAATTCCTGGAGAGCAGCTCACTCACTCTTTACCAAATTGTATTGGCCCTGTTTAGTCTTATTGTGTCTCATAAAAGAGTTGATAGTCCTACACTGTCTACTTCCTGGGCTGCAAAGTGATGAAATATTTATTCTTCATATATCAAGGGCAAGGGTTTGCAGAAAAGGCAACAACCCAATAATTATCAAGGTTGTTTTTAGAACAAACGGTCTGTTACTAAAATTTGTTAACTAAAACTGCTAGGAAGAACATAGTAAAGGCACACACTGCTTGAAAGGGGTGAAATTCCCAAAAACAAATAGCAAGTTGGAATTTGTCCTAAGTAAAGACTAGGTTACAGGCAAAATGTCCAGTTCCTACTCCAATCTTTTAGAGGGACTGATGAAATTCACCCCCATTAAAGACTGTTTTATCCACAACCCTTTAAACAGACCATAAACGGTTTGGAGGAGGGACAGGAGGAGTGATATGACAAAAATCTGTCCTGCAGGATCAAGCACAGACCCCTGAACTTAACTAAGTCCTTTTTCTTGTGGCCAGTTCCCTTGAAGTCCATTAGTACTACTTCCACGTGCAAAGTTTTAGAACATCATACCCACAAACTATAAAGGAAAATTAAAACAACAAAACAACAATGTCTGAGAACAGCCAGACTGCAACAGATGTTGAGATTTGTTCTAAAACAGTAAGATTTGTTCATAAATAGGTCTTCAATTCCTGAGCTGGAAAGATCAGCAGCTGCAGTTGGTTCACCATCCACAAAAATGAGGACAGTACAAACTGCACACTTCAGGCAGTTCTGAGTTAGAGGCACAGGACTGAGTTCAAAAAACCTAGATATTCATAGTTATAACAAAACTCTGCACTTTTAACTCAGCACAGTTTTGCTATTTGCAAACACAGGAATTTCCTTGAGCAGAGAGGCCTGCAGGAAAATTGCTGGACTGTCCAACCTCCCTGTGCTGCTGAGGGAAGTAGGAGATTCAGCTGGGAAGCTGGTGAACCTTTTGGGACCATAGGAGTATGTGCAGGGATAGGATGCACCATAATAGCAGAGCTAGGCAGCGGTCACTGGAGATAGATGAGGTTGCAGGGGAATATTGAATCCCAAAGGAAAGCTGAGAGGTGTGGAGGACATCTAGTTTAGATTGATGCAGTCTACCATGTGAATGTGGCAAGTGCTTGATGTGCCTCTGAAAACAACAGGAGGGAAATAAGCAGCACTAAGGCAATCTAGAAAATTTACTGGGATTGAGCAAGTAAGAAAAATATTATGATGGTACAAAGTGCCTGGGATCCAGAGATAGCCCCAAAATGAGGGACATCTCAGAGACCTGAAAGTGACCAGGCTTGTACACAGTCTGTAGACAGCCTCTCTTACTTCCATCCCTGGAGACAGAATACCAAGTTAGATGATAGTCATTCACCTGATCAAATAGGACATTTCTCTTCTTATCACAGAATCACAGAATAGTTGGGGTTGGAAGGGACCTCTGGAGATCATCTAGTCCAATCTCCCTGCTGAGGCAGGGTCACCTGAAGTAGGGGATGCAGGAACATGTCCAGCTGGGGTTTTGAATGTCTGATATGTCTTGTGTCCATTGACATGACACAAGGATACCAGGTTGTGTACAGGCACCAAAAAATGGAGCATCTACAAGCTCAGGGTGACTATGGGCATTTGAAAATACTACTCAGGCTGAAATCTTACCTTGAAACCTTGCCTGTCTTCATCTGCCAATGTTACTTTTTGACATTTGGTTTAGTTTGACTTTTCTCTTTTTGGCAAAGCCACAGTGATAAAACCAATTCTTTTAAAAAAACACGTGTGCTGCAAGAACCGAAATAAATATTTAAAGAAAACAGGGTAACTATAACAAAAACAATAACTGAAAAAAAACCTGCTTACGTTCATAGCAGTAGGCATCAAACTTGCTATGTGGGTAAGGGAAGCCTGTCTGGTTCTCATAACGATACAGGGTTCTCACCCCAAGCAACCCTCCTCCGCACTGGGGCCGCGCCACGGAGGCTGGGTAGCGCACACTGCCATCCGCCAGCCACCCGTAGTCACACTGGTCAAAGCCATTCCTCCAGGCCACATACAGGTTCCCCACAGAGGCCAGGACACCCCCTCTCTCCTTGCAAAGCTCCTTGGCTTCCTCGAAGGTGAACTTCTCAGGGGCTGAGACATGAACCACTTCATCTGCAGGAAGAAAAGAGAGATAACAAACACTGAGCACTGTCAACGCAGCTTAGTTCCCCTCTTCCAGTCAGTATCTGCAAGTTTGGGGTTTTTTCCCAAATATCTTTTTCCTTGGAAAAAAAAAATAAAATCAGATAGTTGGAAAACAAATGTTTCACATTTGAATTTGAAAATTAACCTATCTCAAAGCACAAGCGTTTGTAAGCAAACTTTATGTCATGAAGTGCATGGTGGGTGGACACTGAGTCTCTCCCTCAGTCCCTGAAGCTCCCCTGTTAGACTTTTTTAGATTCCTCTGTAAGACTTTGCAACTCAACTGAGCTAATTAAACCCAGCTCAAGACAATTTACTTTCTCTGTAGAACAAATCTTTTACATTTGCAAGCATCTTACCTGACCTTTTTAATCATCACTAGAATCTCATTTGAGACACCTCCCCCCCATAAAAACAGGTAAATGTTCTGCTGTTCCAGAGCAACTTCTAAGGTCATATTTCTGCCAGCCTTCACCTTGCTCCACAGGGAAACACACGTGGTGAAATACAACAGATATGTTGCATGCCTGCACAAAGTCCTTTCTGTGTGAAGAAAAGCTGAATTAGTCTAGAATGTTTTTAGTATTGTTTAGCTTCCATGGACTAACAGTTTGTGAGTAACAGCCATTTGGTTTGAAACTGAAACAAAGCGAATAGCATGTGTAATATTTTACTTTCAAGCTAAATCACCCTTGTGCAGTTGTCTTGGTTGCCTCATTCACCCAAACACTATTAAAAAAAAAAAATAAAATCAAGCCTCTAATGTTCATGTCCTGGGAATGAAGCCATAAACTAACTCTTTCTCAGTTTTTACTCAGACTTCAGACAGAACTGATGAGACTTAAAATCAGTGCTTTCAAATCAACAGCGCAAAATTCAAAATATTTGTTACAAGACAGCAATTCCCTTCCTCAGATGGAGTAGGCCAGAACACAGCAGCCAGTGTTGCAGGAGAGCACTGCTTTTTCATACTGGACATGCAATCTGTCTTAGCTCTGCACTAGTCTAAAGGGAACCCAGAAAAATGCAGACAGAAACTACATCACCCCAAGCAGTTCCATTCACATCAATATTACACTTATTTGGGGACTGAAAGGAATGTAAGTGTGAAAGGAGGCAAAGTGCCAGCTTTCTTTTTTCTCCCAGGTAGAAACTCTTGATTTGTTATTACAGCTGTAATACCAATTCCATAGTGTAAGTTTCTTTATGTATGTTGTGTGGAGCTCCCAGCTTAGAGGTAAAGGGCCAGAGCATATCTATGGGAGAGGGACAGATAAGGAAAGCAAAGAACCATTCATCCTCAGAAGCACCAGAATGCTTCATTCAGCTCTTCAGACCACACAGATAATGAACTCTTCTTTTCATTAAACCCTTTTGCAGATGGCAGCTTTTTCTGCATCTGCATACCAGCTTGGGTGTCATGACCAGCACAGAATGACAGATACAGTCATCCCACAGTCCTGTCCCAGCACCAGCATAGTAGAACAATAGGGTAAGGAAAAGCCTCTCCAGAGCAGGCCCATTCTGCTTGGAGGATGATTCACTGATCCTCTCTCACAGCAGCTATGACATGTATGACAATTAGCAGTTACAATGTAATTAAATTGCAATTATACAGCAGTTATCAGTCCAAATAGATAAGAAAATGAGACAAGTAAAGAAGAACAATGAATTGTCATGATTTCTAGATGAAAAAATGGATCAAAACCTAAATAATGTCAGACAATCCCACAACATTCCTTCCAGGGGAAAATCACTGAATAGACAGGAAAATGGGTAAACATAAAAGATTACTAGAAAAGCAATTTTTCCGTCAGCTGATCTGGATCACTGGCTCCAAGTGCAGCTTGTGCATAACATCGTTAATGTTGGTGTTATTTATTCCTCTGAGGTGTCATCTGCACTCAGTTAAGGCAAAGAAACTTAGGGAATGGTCATGTCTTGCTGTAAGATTTTGAAATGCAAGGTTCTTTAAGAGAATTCATTCTGCAGAGGAATTACTTATCCAAATTGCACAGCAGCATTTCTATAGGGAAGTCTGCCTCAAATTTGTCTTGGGGTTTGCCTCTATATGAAGTATTGATAATCCTGCACATTTAAAAGATGGGTGGCATATCTTTCTTTGTATTGAATCTATTCTACTGACCCACACATATTTATTTTGTTCCCTTAAAACTCAGCAGCTGGCATACAGATACTATCTTTGTCAATGTTTAAAAAAAAACAAAACCAAAACTGTAAAAAACCCATGTGTCTAAGGCAAAATGCATCCTAACCAGAACAGTAAATGAAATCCAAAGTATTTGCGACCTAAGTGGTATATTAAAGAATTTGTGCCAACAAACTCACAAAGAAGGCAAAAAAGCAGCAGAGGAATCAGTAAAATTCCGTCATATACCAATTAAATACTCATTTATTTCACAAATTCTAAAGATAAGATAAAGCATAAAGATGTTTAAAGATGGTGCCTTGCAATTGCTCTAGTTAAAGCACATTTTTCATTGATTTCCACAATTATTATTTTTTTATAAAACAAGTAAAGTGCAAAAGTCAGATTCCAAATAGCAGTCATTTACTGTAGGAGTTATGGCTCCACAATTTGTCTGTCCAGTCTGAAAACAAATTGAAGTTCTGTGTGATTGAGTCTGCACTTAGTGCGCATAATAATTATTGGAATGAGATGTGAAAAACAACGCAAGAGTTTAATAAGGGCCTTGCTTGCTATATAAATCCAGAAACACTTAGAAGTGGTCCTGGAATCTTCTAAAATCACCTTACCATAAAAAAGTCTTATTTTTTTTTCTTGAGTGCATTCACTTCCAGTACATGACTGAAACATCCCGACTCATTCAAAGTACCAAAAAGACTTGACGCTTGTACAGAAACTTCTTCTAAAAACCAGGAAAAATAATGCTGAGGATAATAAAACTTATTTAATCCATGAAATCTCTAAAATTTGGTTCTATTTTTAAAGTACAGTAGGTTCCACATTTAGCAGAGGGACTGATCCTGTCAGGCTCTTACAAGTGTTTTTATTACAGTGACTGAAAGCACCTCAATTTCCCAGCCAAAAACACTGAAAACAAGGAAATTAAGAGAGAAAATTTTTCTGGTCGATAAACAAATGACATAGCCACCAGCCCCAAGCAGGGCAGATCCAGTTCTATGCCTGTTAAAGGCAATGTTTTTATAGCTGGAGTACACTCCGAGTAACTGAACAATATTAGGCAGGCAAAGCTCAGGGCTTAGACCAGCAGATGAGGAAAAACCAGCCCTGTAGTACCAGGGGGTGCGATGGAGAACATGACAACGTTTAGACTGCCAACAATAATGCAGGGTAATTTTGCTGGCTCCTATCTAAAACCAAGCTCCAGGCTGATGGACGAGCCTCAGCTATCACAGCACTTGAAGAATCTCCAGGATTTTCCTGTCACATGTGCTTGTTTTGCTTGGTTAAAAGAGATACCTGATGAAAGTCATGCTTTTTCCATCTCTTTCCAATTTATTAGGGCAGAGGAAGAAGTCAGGTTTTCCTTTGGAAGACAGAAGCTGATTCATTACGATCCCTAAGGAAAAAGTTAAATATCTACAGGCTTATCAGCCGGTTTTACAGCAAGTTTCATCCCTTTGATTCACTTACTTTCTCCCATCAGGAGGTGTCTCATTGGGCTGGGTGTATTTTTTAGATGTGAATTTCATGAATCACACATCTTAAAAGCAAGATGAGAAGAAGGGCAGGCTCAAACCATGGCCAGGGTCAACACACAACATGTACTGACTGGAGCAGACACAATTAATCTGGATTCACTTCAGCACAGAACTCGCCAGTAATGTATTTTTTCCACAGAAGAAGCCAAAATTAAGGGATTGGTGGACTGATACACCCTAGAGGACACCTTTGAGCCTGACTATGTGGCACTCTCCTCCCAGAGCAAAGCATCATCTCCACAACTTCACTTACCACAGTGCCAGGCACAGCAAAATGAACCACAAGTCCTTTGCACCTGGGAAGTGCAGGAACTACATGCAAGTCTGCAACAAAAGCTTTACAGAAGTCTGAATTATCCTCCCAAACTGCAGAGAAGGTAAAACTCAGGAGGTAACCTGTGAATCTCTGGCCAGATGCTTTTAACACTTCTGCTTTTGACCAACTGCTGTGGATGGTGGCTGATCAACCATCGTGCGTTCAGTGTCCTTGCTATTACTCACTCCACGTGAGGGAATGAACACATAAGGTTTGAAAAATTTTTAGTCTCTTTCCCCATTTTGTTCTCTAAGGAGCCTTCATTAGGACACGGTTTAATGGTGAATCTAGTGGTGGTGCTGGGTTGGTGGTTGGACTTGATGATCTTAAAGGTCTTTTCCAAACTTAGTGATTCTGTGATTATTACTGTCACATCTGGAATGTGGTGTTCATGAGCTTTACCTTGTACTTGGGTGCTCAGATTCCACAACCTTCACTACCTTCAGTGTCAACCAAAGACAGACATCAGAATATTCAGGGTGATATTAAATGCACAAAAACCTAATCATTCCTGTAAATGGAAATGCTTAACTCTCATGCCTTTAAATAAAAAGAGTACAAAGTTTCAGTGCCTTTTCATCTTAGCTCTGTGATGATATTCTTGTTTGAGAAGAAGAAACATTATCTTCCCACTAAGAATTTGGCAGCTCCCTTTTTTTTTAATGTGCCTGTGTTGAACTCCCGACTTGTTCATAAGCTGCTTCTGAGAGATGGTGGAACCCATCAAATTTCATAAAGCAAAGATGCCCTTTGGGGGTGTTAGAGCTCCAGAGTTCTGTGACTGCAGTAGCAGATCAGGATGCTCTGGATCAGGTATGAAACATGACTCAAAGGGACAAAATATCATCTTTTCCAATGTTATACAGAGCATTCTAAGGATATTTTCCCACCTACAGCTGTAATCTGTTGTTTCTGCTCCTCATAACTCTTTGGTCACAGCCACATGGTTAGCAGGTCAAAGCCCAAGCAGTCATGAGGCACTTCCACCATGACTTTCTTTTACTCAGAAACATGGAATCTGCTCAAAACTTCAGTCTTAAAACCCTAACAAGTATGCAAAGAAGCAGGAATACCATGGGGACTAAAGCATTCACCCTTGCACCTTCAGGACAACATATCCCAAGAAATTCCATTTCCTCCTCCTCCTCTCTTTCTCTGCTGTCTGTGTTCTCTGACACACCAGAGTAATAAAGAGGTGTCCTAAAAAAGTCACTAATTAATAGGAAACACTTTCTAGGACTAGAAAACCTCTAAGCAGTTTGGTTCAACCTTAAAGCAGACGGCTAGACAAGGTGAAGAAGCCTTTTTTTCTTCCAAGTGAATTGATTCCTTTTGATACACATCAGCGATGGTTTAATTAAACTCTCCTCAATGCCTTCAGTCTATTCTGTGCTGAATAGGAATCCTCTTGAGAACCCTTAGATCCATGAACCCTGCATGATGTCACACAATCCTAGGCTGGATAAGTCTCCTGGATAAGCCAATGCAAAGGCTGTGACTCTACCACAGGCCCTGAACTAGAAAAAAAAAAATCCTTTTCTCTGTGTTCCACTTTTAAAATCTAATCCAATTGCTGCTCCAGAATCAGAATGGATTCCAGAGAGGATCTTTAGCTGCCCAAAACACAGAAGCAACCTCTCACCTGAAGCCATATGCTAGACTGTGACTTCTTTAATTATTATTATCAATCCCACAGAAATTTCCATAACTGTGGCAAAACCTCATGAGATTAGGTGGAAAGTATTCAAAGGACATCTGGTTTTGTTTCTTGTTTTAATTACGTGCACTCACTGTAGGGGGGAAATGGTGCAATGGAAGGGAATCTGTATCATCTTCTCCAAAGACACCCCAAAATAGCTTTCTTAGCATGAGTCCCCATCTGCATACGTATTAGGGTTGTTAAGCAGATATGGGTTCTCATGGCTTTGGCCAGAAGACAGTTCTGACAGGGTAGTTTGTGCCTTGGCTCAGCACCACACACCCCAGGCCCTCACTGGGCATTTTGTCTCTGTCCCTGACACCACAGTGCTGTCAAATCAATCACACACACCCTTTATCTGATGGCAGGATGAAAACCCTTCCTTCCCCAACGCCCACCTCTGTTCAAGGGATTATTCCATGGATATTGGTGCTGACACTGCTTCAGCTGGAGGTGTTTAGAAAACCTCAAGAGTTAAACCCAAACCTCTGCTGCTCAATCACTTTAAACTCTTTAATAGCAAGTCATCTCCTGAAGTTAAAAGTATCCTAAATGTTTCTGTTAATGCTCAGTACACTGAAATATGTGATAAAATATGAGGAATGTAGATCGGTTTGCAATAAGAGACCATGGCCAGCACCCTTTTAATATTTTGACTCCAGATTCCCATTTTTATCACTAGGAGCACAGAAAATTTAAATCCTTCCCATAGTTATTCTTCTGAAAGCTTTAGCAAAGCTCAATATTTAAATTAGAATTTTGCAGCCTTTAATGTCTCTGGCTTTCCTCAGAACAAGGAAATGGTAAGAGTTAGCCTAGATAACTGGTTTTAATTTAAGCTAATCATCTGTGCTTCAAGGAGAAATCCATGTCTCTGGCTAACTTCATGATTTCACATGGCCAGAAAGGAATAAAATTGAAATGGATTTGCTCCTACAAATCCTCAGAACAAATACCAAAATTAGTACTGCAAATTCAATGCACATTTATTTTAAAATGTATTGCAAGAATTCCTATCACCATTTATGGCCTTCTGGGTAACACACTAATAGCAGCCAACAGATCAATAACTGTTCAATGGCTTCCATGGTGACATCCTTGCTATGGCCCAGATTTTTGTTATCATTAATCAAGCACCATCTTATTCCATGAATAGTCATTCCACTGATACAGACTCTCCAAATAAGGACCTATGTAGTGCAAGTAAGTCTAATAGGTTTGGCATTGAACAAGAACAGGCTACACAAATATAACCTTTCAAATTCACATGGAAAAAGTCATGTTTAAGCCTCGTTCTACAGTACCCTCAGTGCCATGGATGTCCTTTGTTATGAGTTAAGTGTTGGGAGTGCTCATTACAAGAGAAAGGTCATACCTTGCAGAATCAGCCTTTAATGGACAGAGCAACCAGGAATTTGGCATGTGTTTAAATCTTGAACTGCAAGTTTTCCACCAGCACTGCAATCTAGTTTAGTGCAACCTTCACCTTGCAGTAACTTCACTGACATTTTGTCTAAATGTCTGTCTTCTGTGGGTGAGTGGCTCTGAATTATAAACTCAATAATGTTAAGTGACTTCTAACAAGGTCTTCCTTTGAAATTAACTTTAATTCTCACAGAAATTGCTTCTGTTGTACAGAAAAAGCTACCTTGGCTCCTTAGTCCCAACTTAAAAACGGAGTCTGGCTCAGAGGCTCAGGTTTCAGTGAAGGCACTGAGGAATAATTTATCCTTCACTCTTTCATGATATGTCTTCCTAGCATGCACCTGTTTCTCTTCATCCAAACAGAATAATTTAACTTCTCTGTATGTCACTATAACATGCCTACATCATTCCTGTACCCTATATCCATAAACCATCACTCCTTCTGGAAATCATAGAAGTTCTTTTCACACTCCACATCACTTGAAACATTCTGAGAAAATAGGAAAAAAAATATAGTCACACAATTGAAAAAAGGAAAACAAACAAACCAGTGGAAGAAAAAGGGGGAAGTATTTTTGGCTACATATTATAATAATCTAGCATTAAAATTGATCAATAAATGAATGTCCTTATTGCTACCTGGATTGATAGACCAAATATTCCCAATATTCTGTCCTAGATTATATTTCTTAAATGCTGAATATTTCATATCAAGCAGATCACTTTACCACAGTACATTTGATAGGCCACAACAACAGGCATGTGCTTAAGCAAAGCATCACCCACAACAATAGGACACAAATTTAAGTGTATCCAGAGAGGAAATCCGGCTCAGAATTCTTGGTAAATGAAATTTTATAACAAGGAAGAACTAATTAATACCCATGAGAAACTGAAAATCTATGCATATGCGTCTTCGCCCACAAAGACTGCACAGTCGCTGCAATCCCTTTGAGCCTCACAGTCTGGTTCCAGGTTGTTCCAAGCAGAGACCATAAGCCTCAGTGAAAAAGACCCTGAGACCATAAGTCTCAGTTTTTGCTTATTTTAATTTTTATTTTTGAAAGCTTATTAGGAATATTTGACCTTGAGAGAATGTTGACTCACAAGCATCCAGGATAGGCTTCTCTGTATTAAGTTACACTCCTCTGTTCTTAAAGAGAGAAAGGAACAAGGAAGAGCCCTTCCCAGGAATGAAACAGATTAGTCAAAACTTCTTTTTGTAAAATAGGAAAGACCCAAACTGAATTTAACAGTCTTGATTCAGAGGTGATTCAGAATTCAATCCCATCAAGGACTGATGAAGGATCAAGTGTTATGAACTGATCCAGGAGTCCAGGAGTGCTGCTCACCAGCATATATAAATGGGACATAATTAAAATTAAGACAATGAAGAGAACTAAAAAAATTTTGTCACTTAAGTTTCAGATTTCTCAAGCTTATATATTTTTGAGGGTTTTCAAGGCTTGTATTGCTTGTACTTTATAACTCTCCAAGCTGAACATAACCTGGGCCAGATTTTCAGCTGCTGAAAGTAAAACATGTATTGATTTCAGTGACTAAAGCAACTATAAATCATCAGCAGGAGAAAACTTTGCATGATCTAAGCTGTTGCTTCTCTAAGACAGACTACAAGCACTGAGCACCTTCATTTTTCAATTGCTTGTTACAAATATATGTACAGAAGCCATGACTGATTTGTTGTTCTGCTGACAACAAGAGCACCAAATTAAATGTATAATGGTCAAAGATCTTCCCAAAAGATGTTTAATTAGGAACTACCAGGGTTTCTTTAGAATGAAACAGTGAAACTGGTATGGAATATAAACTTGTAAAGGCAGAAGCAGTGCGACACACTCAGACCACTGTGGTAAATTGAAAATGTACTTTGGTCCTGGTTGAAAAGTAATTCTATTCCAGAATGGGGTTCCCATGTGTATAGCCAGGACAAAGTAAAAAAACCACAGGCTACAGGACAGGAAAGGTTATTTCTGCATTTATATTTTAATTCTATGTATTTAACTAGTCATAGTAATGTCTAAGCATAAGAATATTTGATGTTTGGAGTGTATCTATGGGCCCACTGAAAGGAAATAGTTAAATTCACTTCCAGAAGGGTGATTATAAAAAATTATTACAACATCACACCTGTAGTATGGAAATTTGTCCACATGGGCTAAACTGCTTTATCACAGGAAAATTTACCATATTTTTCTCTTCGTCATCAAACCCTTTGTTGATTAAGGACTGATCATAGATCCCAACAATGGATCACAAGATACCACAGGATTCACAACATGATCCATGGCTCACAGTCACCATATGGTAGAATCATGATCACTTACAAGAGCCCCTTAAATAATAGATTTTCCAAAAACTATAGTTATACTGTGAAGTGGCAAAGAATGTTACTAAAGAAGGTCCAGATTCCTCACTAGAAAGTGTTTTTTTTGATGCTAAAATGCTCCCTTTTAAAAAAGATATTATTAAACTTAGATGGCAATTCAATACCTAATTTTATGCCATAAACACATAAAAAACTTAATTACATACCCTATGAACTATAATACAGTAAGCACATGTACTATGTCCACTTTTATTTATATATATACATATTTATATATAGTTTGTCAAACATTAAATGTGTTTCTTTGAAAATACTTCTATAACATTCAAAAAAACAAAAGAAGCTTCAACAGCAATTTTTGTGAGATCTGCTGCACTAACTATAGCAGCTTTAACCCTGACTGTCTCTTTGCAGGCTCCACATTTGCCTTTAATTAAGACCTACCAGACCACAAACTGTAGGTTCGCTCCATTCAGCGATTCCCTACAGATCCAAAGCAGCCAAAACTTATTTTAAATGAGTTATCCTGTTTCTTTGCCCTTCCACATGAGGATCTGAAGCCCAGATCCCATGAGTTTTGCAGATCCATCATACCTTCCATACGCTCTACGTAGCAATACACATCATAAGTCTCGTTGGGGAAGCGGCGCCCGTATGTTCTGACTCCTTTCTTTCCCATCTTATCTCCAAAGCAGCCAACTCTTGGATGCCTAATTGGATACCTGGAATGCAACACAGTCAGATTTATTATTAAGGCAAGTCAGCAGTTTAAGCCTGCACAGGTAAAGCATACAGATTTTGGGAAAACATATTAGGGGGATGTTTAAATGCCTCACCTCACAGTCTGGTCAGACACCCAGCCAGCGTCACATTGCTCAAACCCATCCTCATAGGCAGCTTTCAGTTGCTCTGGGCTTGCCATCACAGCACCGTTGTCCTGACAGGTCTGGTGAGCCTGTGTGAAATTCAAGGTGTACCTGCTGGTTGCTGCACGGTAGTGAAATACAACACCTGAAAAAACCCCAAAATTTTTTGTGTTAGTGACATGTTTTGTGCTGTTCCTGCAGCCATCATTGTGTTGTAACTCTGCCTAGGTTTTGTTAGAATGCTGAAACAGATGGGTAGAATAAAAATAGTAAAAGGCTAAAAGACATATTTGATATAAATGATGTTCCCCCTCTAGTGGCTGATACCAGGTAATGATAAAATACCCTAAAAAAATGTGCTTTTGAAGCACATCGGTTAGCCCTGATCTAGTTCTATAATCTGTTCCTAATACATCAAAGCTTACTACAAACACTAAATTTATAAATATATGGCTTTTAGTCAATTTTTCATAACCATATTTTCCTGCACATGCTCTGAATGATACAGACAAAACAAATTTTGCTTTTATTTGGGGTCTTTCTAGTTCTGGAAAGATACTTGACAACTTCAGCTGTTGCTGGATATTTCGAGATGAGGCCTAGAGTTAAGATGGTTTTGGTTAAGACAGAATCTGTCTAGAAGCCACATTCTGCTTTCTACATACACATAATTCCCACTGAATTTGACAACAGCTGAAACAAACCAAAAAGGGCACTGAAGTAGCAGGAACAGCAATTCCACCTTGCAAAATCACTTCCCCCTATTGCCACTGTCTTTTACAGTTTACCATCAAAGGGGTGTCCCCTGATAGTCTGAAAAATAACATCCAACCTCACTTATTGCACTCTAAATTCTTCAGAAACCATTGCAACACCATAAAAAAATCCACAGAATGGCAATAATACAAGCAAAGAAAAAAGAAAAAATCTAAACCATAAAATGTTCCTTTTCTCTGATGATTTCACTGGAGTACTTCAAGATGAGGCAATAACATACTGTAATACAGTTTGGGAAAATGGTGACATTGTAGCAGTAATGATTTTTAAAGTATTTGTTATTAGAGCATTGTTGAAAGATGGAAAATGTCTGCTAATTTACAAGTAAAAAGAAATATGCGTCACGTAGTGAAACAATGCAAGAGGTTGCAACATATTTAGAAATACTTCTCTCTTGCAGACAAATTCAGTAAAATTTTGCCACTTATTGAAGGTCTACTTATGGTCAATATGCAGAAAACATACATTTTTATTTTTGTTGTGATGGAATAAGAAATTAAAATAGAAAATTTTATCTGAGAACTACTCACAGGTAGCTTAAACCTCCGCCATCAGACATAAATTTTACCAAAGCTACTTGGAGAGAAACAGGAAATGAAAGAGGAAATGGTGGGAATCCCCATATTACATCATTTAATGTGGAGTCATACACCAACTGCAGCCACTAACTGGAAAGTTGCAGACCACAGGCATCCCTATAAAATGCCTTTTCAGAGCCACTGACAAAACCCATCACAAAGAGCTTCTTCCAAGCAGTGATGTAATTTCACCTTTGAATGGACCCAAGCGTTGTTTGGCAGCAGTGACAAGTGAAGAATACACCGTGAAAAATTATGGCTGTGTTTGTATCACTGAATTAAATATCTCAGGTGCCTGAAGTTTAGTCTTTAAAGGTGTTAAATTGCTAGATTAGTTCGCTGCATTATTTGGCCCAGGCCCCATGACACTGTTCCAAGGAGTTTCTCAGCTGATTTCAGGGACTAGTAGAGAACAGGGACAGCTTCCAAAGGGCATCTTCATCCTTTGCTTGGAGCCAAAGGAGCATAACAGGGTGGATGGGGGCCACAATGCCCCAGACAGCCTTGTTGCATAACAAGTCAGGCAAGACCAAATAACCACATTAGGCATTTAAAAGCTTAAAATAACAAAAAATATTATTTGGAGGGGGTTTTGTTGTTGTTGTTGTTTTGTTTTGGGGGTTTTTTTGAAGATACTGTATGCATTCAAATATTTATTTTAATACATTCAGAATTTAGTAACATGGGCTGACATTCTGAGGAAAATACCCACTGGTATAAATGAGCATTGCTGTATTAGTAGTACAATAATAAAAACAAAGGTTCAGGTGACCTGCTTGGTGTTCTGAGTCTAAAATTAAAAAATGGGCAACTACTGCAGAGCTCACAATGGAAGCAGATAAAATATTTACCCTGAATCTCTACTACAACCCACAAATCACTACTACTCACAAGCTGAGCATCTGACTTTACTCCATATTATTGTTGAATATAAACAAACTTTTTAAAACTTTCCTTTTTTAGGGAAACACTGGTGTTTCTGTAATAGACAGTGTTTGGTACCAGCTCTGTAACTCAGCATCAAACCAGAAACATCAAAGTATGTGAAGCAATTTTTCAATTTGGTTTTATGTTAATTGAAATGTATTTTGTATTAATTTAGATTAATTGCCTCCTTTTTTTTTTCTTTTCCCAAGATTTCTTAACTGATACTACATGACTTCAACTGGGCACAAGAGCCCTGCTTCTCAGTAGAGCCACAAAAAGCTTCATTACCTTAGCAGGGATGCAAAAATATTTCTCTGAAGTTGCATTTTTTAAAAAACAGCTTCCTGCTGCTTAAATATATGAGTGCATTCTCCACAATCAGCCATCTCACCTCTCATTTCTTCTATATTGGAAGTAACTACTGCCCTTCCTGTCTGGCATGTGCTTGGGATATCCCCGTGACACCTGAATAAGTCAGGACTAGAGAGTTAATATCCTCACCAATTTAAAGTGGATTTTGCAGTGAGCAAAGAAGAGCCTTTGGTCAATTGTAAATCCTGGAAAGGAACTCGGGGAATGCTTTGTTCTCCTCAGCCTGATCCTAAAGGTAAACTTCACCTATTCTTAAGAGCTGGAGGCTCTTCCATTTCCATCGAGGAGGAGCTGATGGACATGAAAGAGCCTCCAAGATGAATGGGAAGGAGGACATCACTATGCATAAGCCTGTGCAACAGCTGCAATAATTAGAAGACCCCCTGGGGCTAAGAAGATTAAAGTGCAGGACTTTCATTGTTTCACTTAGACAGAGAGAGGGGCAAAACCAATTGTCCCAGCCTTTGCACTTTAAAACATTTGTAAAGGGGGTTTTTTTTATTCCCCCTTTGTCTATAGACTCTATATCCTCCCTGAAAGAAAAAAAGCAAAGAAGGAGTTGTCCTAGGAACAAATAAAGCAACTGGAAAACAGACTAGAGCAGTATAATGTTGTCAGTGAACATCTGGCAAACAAAGTCAGCGTAATTACAGGAAAAAGTCGCAGCAAGGAAGAGCACTCACAGGGAAGTAATTTGTAGCATCCAAAATTCACTTCTGTCAGAGCAAGAGTGATTGGCTTTTAATCATTTATCTCAGACCAGAAAATGAAAATGTATTTAACTTTTAACAAACAGTTTTCATGGGTTAAAGTCTGTTTTTGTGTTTCCACATCTCTGGGTTGCAACTTTCCTGTACTACTTGCCAGGATATGGTGCACCAAAACCTTGTGGAACTGCAGGGGAAGTTAGTTTATCAGGTCCTGGTATGGCTAAATAAATTACAGTTCACTCTCATTAGTGAGCTCAGGCTGCTGCCACATGCAGTGTTGAATGTGGCCACATAAAGCCTGAATTTCAGAAGTTGTCTCATACAGCAAAGAGAAAAAAGGATAAAAGATTATGATGGTAGTTGTTGTTATTCTGTTGATTTTTGCCTTTAAAAGTTGGACACTGTGGTGCAGATGCTTGAAATAAGCCCCAGCCCACTGCCAAAACTGCCACACAGTTTGATGACACTCCTTGCCTTTAATGCAGAACAAAACTTACATCACAAATACACCCCAAATAGAGGTTACAGGACTGGGCACTGTATGAAAGGAACAGGGCAGGGTTTTCAGCTTCCCGCTTGACTAATTCATGTATGTCCCTCATTTGAGGTTTTCCACCCATCTTCTGCCCCCCATCTTAATCTTTGGCAGCAGGCTTGCCCTGCATAAGCAGGAGCTGCCTTGCCAAAGCCTCGGGGAACTCACTGTGAGGAAAGTGCTTTCCAAGCCCTCTGCCCTGCGCCTCCTGCCCTGTAAGGACAGATTCCTGGCACTAACTGTGTCTTTCTTACCTAGAAATAAATTTCCCTCTCCCATCCTTCAGTGGTGCTCTTCCCTTCCCAGGGAGATTCCTTGGGATCAACTGTGTCTTAAAAATGCAGAAGGCCGCCATAATTTAGACAGAAAGGAAGCACAGAAGTTCAAAATCAAGAGGAGATGAGGTTTCAAGACAGGTAAGCCTAACAGATTAAATAAAATCATCTTTTCAAACACTTAAGAGATAAAGCAGGGGAGTTCTTGTGGAGGGAATAGATCAATTAGGTTGTCAACATATAATCTCTCAGGGCTAACAACACTTTTGAGTGACAGCAGTCCCACATGGAAACAACTTTCATTTATTATCATTATAATGTTTGTAAGAAAGATGAGTTTGCATAAACATGAAAATGTGAATTGCCATCTACCCTGCTTCCCTAATTGCTGCTTCTTTCCATTAATAAGATCATTATTTTAAGCCTAGGATTTTCTTTACTGCTTTTAAAAAGAAAACAAAAAAAAAAGTTATGGGGACAAGTCCCCCAGCTTTGCAGCAGAATCAAACAGAAACTACCAAAATGAGGTCCACAAAAACAGTGGACTCCCAAAACATCAGTAAGAAAAGAATAAAGTTCTCTCATCTTTGGGAAAAAGTATTCACTGAGAAGCTATGACAAAAGAGTGAGAAAACCGGAAGGATTCCCTTTGCTACTTTGATCCCTTGAAATCCAATTATCTCCAAGAAAGATAACAAAAAATCAGCTCAAATGAGTGCTTCATTCAGATTTAGGTTTTTTTAATTACACTGGGTCATACATGTTATTTTTTGTTGTCCAATATCATAGCACCACACAAAACAAGAATTTAATTAAATATTCAGTTATGTTCCAGAATGCAGAGTACTGTTCCATTTCACTTCTAGGTCAACTTTTTACAACGTAGGTCAAATATATATTATGCAAGTAGACTTCATTATAACTAGAGAGAAGGAATAAATGTGGACATAGAAAGGTACAGCAGTACTTCTTACAGAATCCTTTCTGGGATTCAACTCACCAAAGCTGGCTTTGCTAAAGGTTAGAAGCCAAGTCTAAAATCGTCACCTGTAAATCTCTCAAATCAGTCACCAGGGATATGGAATGGCTCATCTCACCCAAGAACATTCAAAAACTGTGAGGCCATGGACTCCCAATGGGAGACAGTTTGATCTGTGGGTTTAATAACATCAAGAAAGGCTGGAAGAAAATCTCAAAGCACTGTAGAAAGGTGAAATTACAAAAACGGACAAAGGAAGATTTCCTCCTGAAACAAGGAGAAGATTTCAGAGGAACATGCACAGAAGGCAGAGAAGAAAATACATGGAATTAAAAATGAGTGTGAATGATTTTTTCTGTATACTCAGGATTGGACTTTGATGATCCTAGTGGGTCCCTTCCAACTCAAAATATTCTGTGATTCTCCATTTCTCTTCTTGTAAGGAACTGAGGCCTCTTAACACTGTGATGTTGTTGGATCTGTTCTGAACACCATCTATCCCTGTCTGAGAGGTTGATGTAGTTACAGCAACAACCAGGGTGTGAGGAAAGCACTTCCCACAATTAGAAACAGGAAAGAGGGTATCCAATGGGACAAAACTGCCCCTCCATGGGCACCATCCCCTGGCTCAAGGACGGCTCTGCAGGTGCAATTAACAGGCAGGGCAGACATCTGGCTGTCCTGGAACTTCCTGCGTGGGCTAAAATTAAGTGTTTCCCCTCCTCTCTCCCTTGCACTCTCACCAACTGCAAAATGAAAAATAGCAAGACTGATCTCAGAGGTGGAGTACGGGAAGCACCTAATCCATGTGAATGGGTGTTCCCAGTTGATTTTGGGATTAGTAAAAGCAGGCAGCTCTGCACATAGTGTGGAGACTCACAATGCTGAAGGAATGAGTTCAAGGGGCCCAACATGTCCTTTCACTTCTACTTTGCTATGATTTTCCTGTCACTCTTTGGAAAGCTTTTACCTGACAGATGTAGCAGAGACATGCAATGCAGAAAAAGAGGCAAAGTGGGTGATGAGAAATGTATCTTCCTTGTGAATAATAATTAAGATAACCAGCTGTGCTTAAGGGGTGGCTTAACCAGGAGTTCAGCTATGGATACTAAAAATCCACAGACATTCAAAAAACAAATGGAAAAAAACATATCTGCTCAAGACTAAATAACATAAAGCCTCTGTGTGAGTAATTCCATGGGTGACAAGTTTCTGACAGTAATAGAGTAAATATTTAGGTTTGCCCTTTGATATCATCTATTGTTGCTTTGTTGGAACAGGACATTGGGACGGCCAGATCTTTTGTCTGAAATGGTACAGACATAAGTTTGTTGTTAATAACGTATGATTATGACTTTTCAGAACTTGAGAAGTGCATTTGGCATCCAAAAGAGCAAATTAACTGGATATTGGCATGCAAATGATCAAATTTGTCAGTTGTGATAGGGAAGCAGAAAGAAAAAAATAGATGCACAAATACACAGAACTTTTGTAGATGGTCTTGGGCTTGAGGCTCTGGCAAAAAAATAATTAGGCATTAAAAGTTTTACTTTCAATGCCTAATACCAACAATTCATCTTGTACAGCATAACTTGAGAAAATCTATATGCTACAGAGAAAGTTACTCTTCCTCAGAAATCCCATTTTTAGTTCACAATAAATTTCATCACTGGCAAAATGCATTTGCTTGATGCACAGTGTGTTCAACAGCAGTTTTATATATCCAGCATACCTAAAGGATAGAAACAGCAATTACAGTAATTTTATTCAATATAGCCATTGCAGATACCTAGCAAAGGTTAATTTGAAAAATAAGCAGGCCAGTTGTCGAAGCTTATCTCCCTGGCTTCATTGATTCTCAACTGTGCTTTTTGTTCGAAGGTTTCAAATTAGGGAATGTCTATAAAACAAACAGAGATCCTGAAAATATCTAGGGCACAAGTCCTGAATTGGTTTAAAAATACCCAAATACACATACAAGCCTAATAAATCTATTATCAAGGCAAAAGAAGAATTACATCTACTTCAGAGCAATGCTGATATTTTTAGCTTACTTCATGTGAATATAAAATGTGCAAAATAACAAAACTAGTGATAAATTTGCCAGTACTTCATGGGTCACCCTGCAAGCAACAGCCCCAGGTCCACTCTGGAGAGCTGACCAAAGCAGGGTGCTGAACCAGCCCTCAGCTCTGGAATTGCCTCAGTTGACATGAAAATACCCCACCAAGGACAGGCACTGCAGAGTTCACAAAGGGAGTGTACAGGAGATCACATCTATCACTTTGGGGTGCAGATTCAAAAAGGCAACACAATGGAGATAATTCGCTTTGGGGACTAATGGTTTTTGTTTTCACAAATAAAAGCTGAACTCATAAGAAACCATAAAGCCTCACTGAAGAGGGGGCATAAGATTGGAGCAGCAACATTCACAAGAAATTCTTACGAATCTGATAAATGACAGTTGTTTACACAACATTGTAGAAAATTGAGAATGGAGTGCACAAATGACAGTCTAACAATGTTATTTTTCATTTGGGTCAAGACCTATTTTTTTCCCCTCATGAAATTTTAACATTAAAGCAATCATGGAAAAGAACAGTCACAGAAAGAAAGTAGAGCATATGAAATTTTCTTTGAATTGAAAACATAAATATAATCAGTTCATCACTTTGCAGTGTTTTTTAAGGAACACTAACTACAAAAGCTGAATATCATCAGATATTTTATTGTAGTAAAAATCTGCTGCTCTTGGATATAGATATGTAGTCAAGGGAGCACTAGAAAAGGAGTAAGAAATTCGAGGTACCCTCGTTATTAAAAAGTAATGTTTGAACATTATAAAAGGAAACCAGGATCCCTTTTGCTTTTTTCATTAGGACCAACAGTTTATGAGGTTATGCACGCATTAGTGGCAACACTGATTTATTGCATTTCCAAATTAAGACCACACCTTCAAATCCTTTCATCGAACCCATGCCAACAGACTGTTTATGTTAGGTAAGATATATTGGAAGAACAGTGTTAAGCTCACCAAAAAAATCTAAGCCAAAGCCATAATTTCCAGCAGCAGATACTAATGTTTGTTTTGGGATCCAGTCATTTGAGTAAATACTGGACTTCCAAAAAACACTGAACTGCAAAGGAGTGGAAGGCAGGTTCCAAATCAAGGCTCCTGCAAGGAGATACATCCACACAGCCCAGTGTTGTTCTAAGCACATGCAGTAAACCTGGATCCAGAAGTTGCCTATGCATGGCACAGAGCCTGGGCTAATACGTCCTGCCTTTCAGCACAGCTCTGTTAGCTCAGACTTGGTGCAAAACTGACAGGGCTGTACAGCACCAGGCTCTGGGGCTGCTGCTGTGCTGTACTTACTGTGCTGGGTAAGTGGCTCTTGGGAGAAAAACACTTATAGATCAGATACGCCTTTTGCCACTTTTTTTTTGTAACTCCCTGCAGCTCCAGGATGAGGCAGAGGGGCTGGAAAGATGGAAAAGGCCCTGAGAGTGCTGTCCCTATGCTGGGCATGGCTGGGGCCACACCTCGAGTGGGGACAGTTCTGGGCCCTTCAGACAAGAGAGACATTGAGGGGCTGAAGCAATGAGGGAACAGAGCTAGGGAAGGGTCTGGAGCACCAGAAGCAGCTGAGGTAACTCGGGAGGCTCAGCCTGGAGAAAAGGGGGCTCAGGAGGGATCATCTCAGTCTCTGCAACAACCTGATGGGAGGATGGAGCCAGGTGAGGATTGCTCTCTTCTCCCAGGGAACAAGGGACAGGATGAGAAGAAGAAGTTTCAGATTGTGCCAGGGGAGGTTTAGGCTGGATATCAGGAAATACACCTTCACGGAAAGGGTGGTCAGGCATTGGCATAGTCTTCTTAGGAAAGTGGGGGAGCTGCCAGCTCTGGAAGTGTTCAAAATATGCATGGATGTGGCATTTGGAGACATGATTTGGTGGGTGAACATGGTGGTGCTGGGTTAATGGTTGGACTTGTTAATCTTAGAAGTTTTCAACCTCAACAATTCTACAATTTTGAAAGTCCTGTCTCTTCTGTCTCTCTACAAGCAGACTTCTCCCCCTCAGAATTTTGAAGGCTATTTCATAATAGCTATGGCAAGCAAACTGTTATCACTAGACACTCCACATTTAGCAAACCCCTCCCCTAATTGTTTTCCTGTAGCTTCTGTCAGATGAGTTTCCCTCTGCCTATACAACCTTTAGAACTGGGTGGAAAGAACTTCCTTTGTGCTTGACATTCCTGCCACAGAAAGATGGTTCTGATGGCAATATGAAGACGGGCCAACTACAGCTTCAGTTGCAGGGCTGTTGCTTCTTTTCATCCTATGCAAACAGAGGCAAATTGCTCAAGATGCTCCTTTAAATACCCCCAGATTCTGTGTTAATTACTGAGTTTTACTAATTTAACCAGAATCAGTGTTGGTTGCAAATGAAACAGACAAGTCCTTACCCTCAACAGTCAGTGAGACAATGCCTTGTGTGTCCTCCACCCCATACATCACGTCACAGCGATAGACTCCGGCGTCGCTCGCACGCAGCTTCGAGAAGGTCAGTGAGGCATCACCAGTCTCTTCTGAGTGGGTCGGGACAGACACTCTGTCCTTGTAGCTCTGACCTATCTTGATGTTGCCGTTCTGGGCCACCAGGACAGTGGTTTCTTTTGCATCTTTCCCGCTTTTATCCAGTTCCACCTTTGACCACTTGATCCGGAGGTACTCGGCTGCGTAACTGGAGGCTATGGTGGGGGTGGTTGAGAAGAAGCATGGCAGCACTGAAGTCCCCGAGAGAGAACCCTTTACCATGGGGTTTTTTTCTGCTTTAACTAGGAAAAGGGGAGAGAGGGGGGAGAGAATAGAGAAATCACAAGTGAAATGGCAAACTGAGAAACAGATACATTTCGCTGTTATTTAATAATTTGCTTGCACAAGGCCTGAAACACCTGAACCTTAGCTAATTTGACTGGTTAGGATAAGCTAAAAAAGTTTTTTACCAATCTTGAGCTGCAGCTGAGCCCTTTTCTCTTTGGGTAAATTTAATTCTGATTTATTTTCTCCATTTGTTACAGTCACCAAGTTATTGACCTTCGGAAACTGGTCTGAAATTTCAGGTGACAGATGAACTGCATGGGCTATTTCTTCAATTGACAGGAAGAAGACCACTTTGAGTGAAAGATGATGAGTTATCTCTCACCTATTGCTGACCAAAACAATACATACATGGGAGCTTACTGGTGTTTACACCTTGCCTTTCCTTACAGCAGCTTGTTCATGTGCTCCTGTCCTCAGAGGAAAGCACAGCCCACGACTTTGCCCACATGATATCCCTGACTCCTCTGTTCTTCCAGGGGTTAACTCTTTTTATTGCAGACATGCTGAAACAAAAGCCTTTTCAATGAGATTCCCCCAAATAGTCACTCTTTCAAAGTTGTTTCCTTGTAGCCTCAGGGTCTTTAACACATTGCAGAAATTAATTAGCTCAGGATGTTAAAGCAAAGAAGGAAGTAAAGCACAGAGAAAGTCCCTGCTTGGCTTAGACTTGACATGATAAGACCTTTATCATTTTTATGACATCTCCAGCTGCAAACACTTTGCAAACACTTCCATCTGAAAATATCCTGAGGGAGAAGTTGACTACTGTTCATCCAACCTGCACACAGCAATTGGAGAGAGGATTTCTGATGGATTTGTTTTTTATGTGCTGTTATTCATCATACATGGTGGCTTAATGAACATTAAAAGCTGATGCACAACAGAATCTATTTCATCTCTTTCACTGTCCTGCACTCTAACATTTTTTGAAAGGTGAAACTTGGTCATCATTATGATGAACTAGGAGCCATAAAGTTTAGAAGTGTAATAAATTAATATACTAGACACCGACAAAGTGATACATGAAGTAGGAGACACCACCACATGAAAATTATCTAGCTATTTATCTATAATAAAAATATAATCTCTCCATCTCTCTATATAGACTAGAGGATTGGACGAGGGAGGGAAATTAAAGAAGAGGAAAAGGAAAAGGTTTTTTTATATTTCTTTAAAAAGAAGGGAAAAAAGAAGAAAACAGGAAAATTCCTCATTAAGTTGATTATTTTAATAGAGACAGACTACTTTATACACAATAAAGTACTAACAGTATTATCTAAAAAGATTCAATAAAAGAATCAGCAGCTTGATGCCCAAGCATTTTAATAATAAAGGACTAACTAGAAAAAGAGCAAAATTAACTCATACAGGGAATCCCCAGAATTCTGAATGGAAGTTCTCAAGTCCTTTCCATCCAGCCCCCCTAACTAGAATTCCTTAGGAACACAATTCAGATAGAGTCGAGGTGATGGCATCAAAACTGATTAGATCAGAGACCTTTTATATCACCTTTAATTTCTTGAAACTTTCCTGTGTTACAGTAGGTTAGAGATAAAGAAGGAGAACAAATTCTCAGTTCTATCAGTTGTGATGGAATTATTGCCAAATTTCACAGGTGGAAGATTAAGATCAGTCTCAAAATATTTAGTATTTATTATGATCTCTTATCATCTGTAGACATTACAGGAACTTTCTTCTTAAATGAAGAATGACCTAGTTATAATTATTATGACTGACAGAATTTTAACAAATGTTTGAGAACATTGTTTCTGATTATGAGTGATCTGCAATATCAGCACTGAACCCTGAGGAAATTTCCTCTCTTTAAAACCTTCATATCAGCTAACTGGCACCCTTGGCAAATAACACGTATCATAATGATATGCAAACTAGATTCAGCCTAAATTGTGTTACATCCCAGAACAGGAGACTGTAGCTAAAGACACATCTCTCTAACTCCAGAAAGCACCACAGAAAACACCTAGTTGTTTTGATGAGAGGAGGGAAGAAAGAGAAGAAGGAAGAGAAGAAGGAGAGGGAAAAGGTGGAGAAGGAGAAAGAAGGAGAGGTAGAAGCTTTTTCCTACTAAAAAAAAAAATAAAATTGTCTGATATGGTATCTGAAATATAAGATTGATGTCCTGCGCAATTCTGAAAAGCCTGATTTCCAGCAGTAGTCTAAACTAGTTAGTCTGGCAGAATTTACTGACCAATGCAGAAAGCATCAATGGCTTATATTAATCCACATAGCCCTTTTTTTCCCTTCAGCATTTTCCCTATGGTATACTCCATGTCATCCACTTTAAATGGTATGTGATAGACTATTTAGAAGGGATATGGAGGGCAAAAATATGACTAAAGCATTAAAGTAACTCTTTGTAAATTGGAACACAAGCTCAGAAAATCAAGTATTTGCCAACACTGTGTTCATAACAAGTTTCCACCTCATGTAGGACCTAGAATACTTGTGACATTTGTACTCCTAAGAAGAGAATGGTCTTGAAATTACTTTGCTTGTTGGCAATTAATACAAGCATTTTCCTCAGTTGCTGATTAGTCTGTATCACTCAGGCATAATTAATTTATTAGGGAAAATGCGCAGACAATAAGGAAATAAACACACAACTAAACCCAAATTACCTGGCCACAACACTTATTTCGGCGGAACTCCCAGCAAAGTCAATGAGGGAGTTGTACAAAATGGTGGGACCAGAGTTGGTACAGTTGTATTTTGGGCAGATCCTGGACGTAATGTGCGTTACACATTGGGGATTTTTGTTGTCATGCTTCCGCAGTTCTTCCCAGTACACTATTCCAGCTGCAAAGTCAACTCATCCTACTGATGACACATAGCTTGATAATTTCCTTTGGAGGTGGAATCAAGGACCTCTTGCTTGAGGACAAAGCCTCTTTCTCTAGAATTTTTACATTTCTTCTGTGGTAAATATTACAAAATTCTTAAAGTGTGAGTCCAAGGAGATAAAAAAAATTACAGAATTCTGCCCTTCTCTTTCACATCAACCATAATGACCAGACTAGTAGGTCTGCAATGGACAAAGAGTCTGAAGAAAATAATGTCCTACATGAGGAGTGATTTTCCTACAAAATTAAACTTAATTGAACAGAATGTTGCTACTGACTATGCAGACAAATAACACATGCTTAAAGAATAAAAGATACCATTTATTTTTAGCTAAATTTATAAGAAAAAAAAATTGCATCTCATTTTTAAGTTTATTACAACAACCTGCCTAGACATATGGTATATTGCCCTGCCTAGCAGCAGAGATAGAAAGTATCAAAAAAATTATGTGTTTTCTTAATGCAACCACTAGCACTGAGCCTAAGAGAAGTATTTTCATTTACCACATATCTTTT
>JAWWLV010000100.1:9302551-9313583 GCA_035041135.1 Platyrinchus mystaceus | reverse complement strand
AAGAAAGAAAGAAAGAAAGAAAGAAAGAAAGAAAGAAAGAAAGAAAGAAAGAAAGAAAGAAAGAAAGAAGAAAGAAAAAAGAAAGAGAAAGAAAAGCCATCGGGGCTTAATCCCGAGAGCCGGTGCCGGGAGGGAGGGAGGGAGAGAGAGAGAGGGGGTGGCCGGGAAGACGTGACCAGGGGGACAATGAGGGCCGAGGCCGCCCTTTGTGTGGGGACGGGGTCCGGGACCGGGGGAGATGCCGAGGGTCCCGTCTCTCCGCACACACACACGCTCCCCCGCTCCTTCCCGCCGTCCGAATTCCCTCAATTCTCTCCACGATGCTCTCACTTTTCCTTTGTAACACAAAGGCGAGATCCCCGGGAGCGGAGGGGGAAGGCAGTGCCCGTGCCCCAGAGAAGCTGGACGCGGGATTAAGAGGGGGCGTTTTGCTCCACTGACCTCGCGATCCTCCTCCTCCTCCTCACCCACCGCCCCCCTTTCCGCAGTGAAAATGTGGCTCAGGGGGATACGCTGCTCTCCAGCTACTCGAGAGAGAGATGCTGAGCACCTCTGCCCCGCTCTGCTCTGCTAGCAGCTTTCCAGGAACATCAGGGGAAGAGACTAAAAGGGGACCAAAAAAATAAAATAAAATGAGGGGAGCACACAAGAGCGGAGATCGAGCACACGCTTTTCCCAGCTCTAGAAAAGCCGGCGGCTGAAGAGAAAGGTCCGTTCTGGTCGCTCCTGCCACACGGGCGCTTTGTGTACTTAACACCCGTACGGAGCAGCTTCCTCCCGTCTCCCTCCCGAGCCCAAGGTGCGGCTCTGCCTTCCCAGCCATCCAAACCACCAGCACTAAACACTTCTGCAAGGGCTCCCACCCCAAAGTCTTTTATTCCCTAGTTTTCTTTGTTCTCCTCTTTGCACTGGATTTTTTTTTTTTTGTGGGTCCCCGAGCATCCCTCCTTCTCTCCCTCTTGCGTGTCGTTGAACTTACCCCAGGTTGTTTAAATTCACCAATCATCGCTCATTCCCTCCCGCTTAAGATCTGCAGTTCAAACTCTTTGTTGGTACAGCAGTAAAACAATTGTTTTAAATCTTATACAAGGTGTTTTCTGCCAATCATAGGTAAAGAAAAGGGGGGGGGGGGAAGGGAAGAAAAGTACAAAAAACCAACCCGCAATAAAAGAGTTATAGTTACCTTAAAAGGTAGCGTATTGCAGAGATCGCAAAAAATCACAACGTGGTGGCTGGGCTAGTCCAGAGATCCCAGTGGCCGCATGAAAGAGTAAATCCTCTCGCTAGTGCTGGAAGGAGCCGGTGGATCCGGGGTCTCCCCTTCTCCCAGAGCTCGGTCTCCCCTCCTTCCCCGCCCTCCCGCCGGCGAGCACCTGACTCCGGGCTGCGGAGCCGGGACCGAGCTGTGGGCAAAGGGAGCTCGCCTGCAAGTTCAAATGCGAGCCTCAGCCACCCATCATTATTATATCGTTGTACCGTCAGCGCTGCAGAGGAGGGGCGCTGGCTCGGGGAGAGGAGGGTTCACAAAGCTCTGCGAGAGCCTCCCTGCAATTTCCAAAGCTCCCGCAACTGCTAGGCGCAGGAGAGCCCCCAGCGCCCGCCTGCGCCGAGCGGGGCCCCCCTCTCGGCCCCCTCGGGGCGCTCCCCGCACCCCAGACCCGCAGCAGGACCCGCAGCCCGGTGCGGCGGGACGGGCACCAGCCCTCCGGAGAGGGTGAACAGGGCGCACAGGGCGCATTGTTCCCCAATTAAACAATTAACCGGGAAGAGAATGCAGAGACCTCCTCTACCCTGGCTCCCAAAGCCGACTGAAATGAGGGAAAGTGACTGGGACCAAAATCCTTTTTTCTTCCCTTTGCCTCCCCAGTCTCAGCGGAGGTTGCAATGAAAGAATATATTGGTTCTGGCTCCAGTCTTCCCCCACCGATGCTAATTCACAGGCAGCCTTGCATCGGCAGCCTCCCGAGCCAAGCTTCTCCACCCTCGCTTTACGCATCTCGAGCCACTTTTCTTTCTTTTTTTCTTTTTTCTTTTTTTTTTTTTTTTTTTAAGATTAGACTCTGCATTTGCTGTCCAAACTTCTCAGGGATGAAGTCATAAGCAGAACTATAAACCACGCTTTTACAAGGGACTTTCACCAGTTAATAAAGGGTCTTCTGTGCTCTCCAGAAAGCTCCTATCCCAAAATGTTCCTATCTCAGTCTGTGGGAGACGCTTTAGACACCCTATCAAAACGCTGGCAGTAGTGATGCCTCTGGCGTGCTCCTTCTCAGACCACTGGATGCCACAAGCCCCCCTCCTCCAGGGAGGTCTAAAGCCCAAGTCAGAAAAGAAAAGCCTGGAGGAATAGGTGTGTCTGGTCGCACTGCTCTGGGCATGTTTTCAGCAGCCCCAGGTATGACTGGAAGAGGCAGAGGAGGAGTTTTCCTTCAGCACCTCTTGCTGTTCCTGTTCCAGATGGTCTGTCCCTAGAGTTACGCTGACAGTGGATTTCAGAGAAGCCCAAAGCCCTCATTTCCAAAGACAGAACTCTATGCCAAGTTGGAGAAGCAGCAGGTGGAAGAGATAACAGACAAACAGGGGGAAATGGAGACCTGGAAGCTTAAACCAGGCCAGGTTTGTGTGAGCTGTGGCCTGGAGCTGGAGTGCTGAGTGAAGTGCTTATCTCACCTACAAAGCTTGTTGATCTTTCCTCTTTAAAAAGGGTGAACCCACAACTGGTTACTTAGGGTGCTGGAAAGAGGCTGCTCCCCTTCTCCCATGTGAACACAGTGTGTAGGAGCCCTCTCACCACTGCCAGCCCCCACCAGCACCAGTCCCTCCAATTCCCTATGCATGGAGGAGTACCTATATGGCACATGTGCCTCCTGTGCGCTGGACTTGCCCCATGTTGGGATGCAGATTTCTCAATCCTTGAACCTTGTGTGGTGGAAGAACTGACAGAAATACAACTCTGTGCAGGCACGTTTTTGAGGAGGTCTGATGCAAATTCACACAAAGGCTTTGGAGTTCCTGTTTTTGCCAGCCTGGCCTTCTCTGCCTTGCCATGTGCAGTGTCAGTGCTGAGACGGTACACACTTCCTCTGCACAATGTTGTGATGAAAGGAGAACACTTTACATTGAATCTCTCCCACATTGATTCAAAAAAGCCTCTTCTGGTCTTCCAGACATAAGGGGGTTGTGTGAGACACATGGTTAGGGCACTGTTCCTTCTCCTTATACAGTCTTAGCCTGCTCAGGCTGCAGACAAGCCCTTTGAGGATATGTGCATAAGACAGGAATCTCTCTGGATTTGTCCTGTCCTTTGCACCAATTCTCTTTTCTGGATGAAGAAGTGGGAGACTACCCTGCCACCATCTCAATCATCTGGAAAGGAGGACAGGACATACCCCACGGTGTTGGGTATCTCCCTATCTCCAGGCCACCCTCAAAGACAAATTATGAACTTGTAAATGACCAGGCATCACAGTCAAACTGAAGTTGCCCCTCTATCCTTCACCATCCACCCCCACTTTCCAACTTCATATAATCATAGAATCAGCTGGCTTGGAAAGGATCTCTGAGATCATCAAGTCCAACCCTTGATCCAACACCGCCGTGGTTACTAGACCATGGCACTAAGTGTCACATCCAGTCTCATCTTAAAAACCTCCAAGGACAGTGAATGCACCACTTCCCTGGGCAGCCCATTCTGATTACTCTCTCTGTAAATAATTTCTTCCTAATATCTAACCTAAACCTCCCCTGGCAGAGCTTAAGACAATGCCCTCTTGTCTTACTGATAGCTGCCTGGGAGAAGAGACCGATGCCCACCTGGTTACAACCTCATTTGAGGGAGTTGTAGAGAGTGATGAGGTCTCCCCTGAGCCTTCTCTTCTCCAGCCTAAACAACCCCAGCTCCCTCAGCCTCTCTTCATAGGAATTGTGCTTGAATCCCTTCACCAGACTTGCTGTTCTCTGGACTTCATCTGTTTTCACCCACTCCCTGCCTTGGCTTCAGGCAGAAGGGGTGACCTCTGATGGAGCAGGAGCCACCTCTGCAGCCCTGGTCTTGCTTCTCCATCATCTCTTCACTCTTGTCCATTGGAGATGGAACAACTGCTCCTGGCAAAGGATGGCAAGAGGTGATTCTGCTGCCCCAACCTTTGGAGATCTATGCTTTGCTGAAGAGCATCTCCTTACAGCCATGACTGCCCAGGGTGCCAGAAGGACAACCCCGAGAGGGGAAGTTGGATGTGTCTCTTCCCACCGGGACACCTGCTATGCTGGCTATCCAGCTGAATTGCTGGCCAACCCTGCTGGGGATGAGGAGACAGCATGACCCGAAATTTGGGGAGGGGGTAAGGTGGGCTGGTGGGGGGTGCTCTCTGCCTACCGACACCTATAGGCACCACCAACAGGCAACGAAGCAATGAGGAGCTAAACACCGGGGCCAACTCAGCCTTGCCTCAGCCTTGCTGCTGGCACATCTTTTTTTTTTTTTTTTTTTTAATTTTAATTTTATTTTCCCACGATGGGAAAGAAAACAGAATATTTTTCATATTTTTCTAAAAAGAAAAGACCCTCCAGCCCTTCCCTTTCCTCTCCCACCCCACGCCAGACTGAGCCCTGATAGAAATCGACTGGCCAAGCTGCTCGATCTCGGAGCCGGGACGAAAGCAGAGGATGCAGAAACCACCCCTTTCCCCCCTTCCCATCCCGCCCTCCCCCCGCCTTCCTCCCCCTCCTCTTCCTCCTCCCCCCCCCCTCCCCCCCGGAGGAGCTTCTGAAGCCCCGGAGTCTTGGGGCTCGGAGCAGGACGCACCTTCACAGAGGGGAAAAGAGAGGGGGGTACAAGGAGAGGAGGCAGACGGGGAGCTCTGTGCTTCACCAGCGCCCCTCATCCGTTCACTTCGCGGTGGGATGGGGGTTTCTGGGGGGGTGTGAGACTTGGAGGCAGAGGGAGCGAAGGTGGCAGCAGGGATCCCCTTTCCCTGTGCTCACCCACTCGGGTGGGTTACACGGGAGACCCTCGGAGCACTCAAGAATGGCTGGGGGAAAGTGAAGAGCTGATCAAGCTGCAAAAACAGACCTCTGCAACCCCTCGGTGTTTTCATCCCACTTTATTTAACTCTCCCTGTCTTCCTCTGGAGCCAAGGTTTCTGCACTGAACCAAGAAACTGTCTAGAAAGGGGATCTTCTTTCCTCCTCTCAGAGAGACCACTCAGGCTGCCTCCATGGATTATGTCAGAGGCCTGAAACATTGTCTGACTTACTGTGAATGTCAGATATTTTGCTTTGTAAATATTTTAGGAAAAGTAGAAACAGTAAACCTTTCCTCAGGCTGCCAAATGTCTCCCATGACAAATCATTGTTTTCAGATGTTCAGATTTGTGTGAGAAAATCCAAGAAAAGGGAAAATGTTTAGGCTTTGTCTCCATCCTAAAGCAATATCACTGGAGAAAAAAAAATAATCCTGCTAGCTACATCGTAGGCCAGAGATGAAGAAAAATACTATTTTCATTACACACTTTTAAGCATAGGTTTTATGTTACAGGCTCAACAATGATTATAATTTTAAATGTGAAACACAGACCCTAAATGGTTCTTTATGAGAAACCATTGTTTTGAAATATCTGAAATTAATTAGACCATGGGTACAGCCAATGTGCAAATATCAAACCAAACATCTGTGGAAAAAAAGAGCTTCCCATCACTTGAAAGAATACCGTGAGTCTGAAACAGTCTCTCAAGGAAAAACTAATTTGTCTGGCATAAGTTCTCTTAAGCCATCTTTTGTGGCTTCACAATCACCTTTTCTTTGTCTTTTCTGTACTTTTTTCCTCCCTTTTTTTTCCTCCTGAGTCACTATATGTGAAAAACCTTACATAAAAGTAAAGGGAATAATTAATGTAATTTAGGTACCAGCAGCACTAAGGTCGGTTTAGGCAAATCAAAGATCCTTGCAAAGTTGTTCTACTTGGCCACTATATCTGAAGGTCCAGCTTTCCAACCCCATCTCCTTGCAAAGGGCTGTGCCATGCCAGATGTGCTGAAAAACAGTCCACTGGCCCAATTTTCCCCTTTCAGAGGTACAGAAATATCAGCTGCTTCCTTATTCTGCAGTGATTCAGTTATCTAAACCCCAGTGTGCTTTCAGAAACCACAAAATCTTTCGAAACAATAGACTTCTGCAAGTTCTTGGATTCTGTGTTTAAGAAAAGCTTTTCCCAGTCCTTCTCTTTCCTATCCTTCAAGTCAAATGTGTTTTCAGAGGCAAATTAAAACTCTTCAGAGGAGTCAACCTTAGCAGCAGCAGTAACAATAGTGTATACAACCATTTTCTCAAACAAAACACTTGATGAGTTATGTCAATGTTTCTTTTGTGGCAAAACCCTTCTCCACCTATTTTTGCTCCATATTTCTTCAGCGGACAGGAGAGCACTCAGCTATGAATAGAGTGTTTCATTTGGTAACAGAACAAGCCACAATTGATGGTTGGTATTATTTCTGCATTAAATGTAATGATGTAGACATGGCATTATCTACACTGAGATAGTGTGTTTCCAGGACAGGATTTATCAGGAGTAGGTCCAGGCTTTCAGCAGCGCTGGATGGTGGCAAAGACAATGGTATGTTTTCTTCCTGTGTTTTGGTGCTGCCTTCTCTTCTGCCGTAGTGTTTCTGCCCTGACTCCAAGGACAAGAGGCCAGACTGGGATGTTTTTTGTTCCCATGGCTAATCCCCCCCCAAACCTGCGTCAGAAAGCTGGTGGTGTTTCGTTCTGCCTGGTGTAAGCCAAAATATCAGGCTCTGTCTTCAAGTCAGGCTGAAAAAGCAGTCTACATCACGCAGCCAGATCTGACCCCTTGAAGAATAGTTGCTTTGTAATTTTGGGCAGGAGTTGTCAGTGTGGGTAGGTCACCACCAAGGTCCTTCTCAGTGTTGATCTCTATGAGGACCAAACAGAGGACAAAGCAAGAAAGGGGGAAAGAAACCAAGAAATTCATCAGCACAGGATGGTCTGAACCATAGTCAAGTGTTGTGCTAATCCATAGTGTCCCGGGCTTCCTCTGATAAACTCCATCCTGGGCATGAATTATTTTTGTTTTGATAACTCCATGGCTGTATCATAAGTTTTAGTGCAGAAGTAATCCTGAATAATCAAATGTGGGTTTGTTCTCTTACTGTTACCAAAATAAATGAGTCTTTCATACTCTTTTAATTTATTTTTTTCCTTTATGATACAAAGGTACCACCATTGTGCGAAGAATAAACTTGCTGGGTTTGATTCCACACTGACAGGGCAAACTCTTGAAATGGATTAAGAGAGATTTTCTTAACTAATCTCTTCTTCCTGGGCCTTCTCATCCTTGGCTAAAGGAATAACAAACATTCGCAATGTGATTAATTCAAAGCCCACTGAAGTCACTGGAAAGATGCTGCTGACTCCACAAGTGTCAGTCAACAGTTGCTTCTCCTTTGACGTGTGTGAAGGGGAATCAAAGAAGTGATATAGATCAGAAAGACCCTAAAAAGTGGGGCAAAGGGAGCATTCAGGCTTTTTTTTATTGTCCTCCATCGAGCACAAAAATCTCTACTTTTCTTCCCTGAAGACATATTTTTGCAGATCAAAACAGAAAGGTGGAAACTTGGTAGCTGTTAGCAGGCAAGGAAAGATGAAAAGATCCATATCCACAGGAAGAGTCATAACCCATCATGAAACAAAGAGTGTAAATGGGCTTAAAGAGCTGATCCAGGCCTATTCCTGGAATCTTATGTTTTTTGGCTGGCTCTCAGACATGGCCCACAGATAGTATCCATGATAACATCATTTAAAATAAGCAATAAACATATAAACAAACAAACACACAAAATGAGCTAGAGGGGTCTGCAAATACTTCTTGCACAATTTGCAAGATTCTTGGAGTAGTTGTAAACATTTGCCTCCCAAACAACTTATCACTAGGAAGTTATAATCTTTTCAGTGGGGAGATGATGGGTATAAAAGCAGAGAGAAGTATTTGGTTACCCCCTGTTGAAAACATTGCTCTGTTGAATATTGCTCTGATTTTTAATGCTTTTCTATTATTATTTTTCTGAATGTCTATGGTTTTTAATGCACTTTTAAAATTTTTATTTTGAAGGCCTCAAAGCAGGAAACGTAGTACCCATGAAGCTCATTAGCCTTTAACTCAGAACATGAATTGTGGTGATAGCAGAGAAAAGTTTGATAAGAGGAAGCAAATTCACCCTGAAGACCCAAACAGAAAATAAAAATAATCAGCGACAGAAAAAAAACCCCAGAGACACCTCCCCAGGTGAGCCCTGAAGGCCAAGCACCAGGCAGTGCTGCTAAAACGCCTCTGCAGACTAAACCAGGGCACTCTGCCCAAGGAACCTCAAGCTTTGTGTTCCCCCCACATCATCCCCAGCTCTCCTCTGTGACCACGTAACCCCAGGGATACCAAGAATTCCTCACCAATTTTGGTGAAGACATGTGCCATTTTTATTCTCCATCTGCTGAAGGAAGGAAATGTTTCTGGTGTCCTGATATTCAGTGAAAGATTTTTCTCTGTTGCAGTGAGCAGAGTCTCCCAGGATGAGGGAGAATGGGAACAATGTTAGCATTCATAACACTGGCTGTAGGAGGTAAAAGGTGTCCTTTTTACTATAAAATCAGACAGAAGTAGCAGAAACTCTGTGAGATTTCTCTATACTAATGCAAGTGGACCTACTACTGCTGTTAGCCTGGTGCAGGAGAGCAACGGAGGGTCCTCTCTTCACCTGTCTGAGCAGAGGCTTTCAGCACAACAGCCCGAGAGGGGGACATTTCTGTGCCCAGAGTGCTTAGATAGCAGCTCCTGCTATCTCTTTGGAGTGGTGAGTTTGCAAACAGAGTCAGTGGTGTGCTCTGGAGCAGATAAGGAGCTCTCACACTGGAGGCACACTCTCCCCTGAGACTCTCTGAAATCTGCTGCCATACAGATGTTTTGTAATGGCTGCTAGTCCTTCCTGCTGGCCCTGTGAGCCAAGAAACATGGGGCTATGTGGCACCATAAATAGAGATAAACCACCTGCCTGGTATTTTATTTTGAAGGATGGGAGAGGGTCAGGTCTGTGCAGAATGGGAAGTGATATGTTTCTTTTTCTTGCCATTGGCCTCAGCTACATCATTGCACATATCCTTACAAGAAAAGCCATTTTAAAAAGAGCTGTTTGATCACTTTCTCATTTTTGTTTTCTTCCTCTGGTTCAAATGTATGAGGCATAGGAGAAGGTGTGTTTTTTGAAAGTTTCTACTGAAACCAGTAGCATTCCTAGTTTCACAGCTTCTGTGTCCTGCTCATTACCAGCATTGCAGGATATTGCACTTATTTGTTTTCAACAGCTCAAACAGCTCACCATTTGAAGATGGTTATGGCCAGGCTGCTACAACAAAGCTCTTTGAAGCACAACAACCTCACTCTCTTCCAGTTTTAGCACTGCAGACCCAGGACAGTCCAAGAAGAGAAAGGATCTCCCCAAATTGCTCCAGGGAGGCAGCTGTAAGCAGCTTGGGGTGGGAGGTTCTTCCTGCTTCTATGCTTCTATAAAAGCAAACCAGGAAATTTGAGGAGCCTTTGGGACAACAGAGACTGAGAACTGACTTGGCAGCAGCAAGGCAAATCTCTCAGAGGGATGGTGTGGCCTAATGGCAGGAGCTGCCTTACACAGCTGCCCAGGCAGAGGAAAAGGGGACTGAGGAGCAGCAAGATGCCATGAAAACAGGAGAAACCAGGGAACAGTCCCGCTGAAGGAGGACGAGTGTCAAAAAAACTTCACAGAGCAACAAAAGGCGGGGGAAAATAATGTTTGTTTTTCTCCCTGTTTGCTTTTTAATGAAAGTGGGCAGGCGAATGTTTGAGGGTTGTTAGCATTTCTTGCTGACCTGCAGCTGGTGCATTTTTCACCCACTTCTGTCAGAATTTATTTGAGTTTGGTACTGAACGCTGATCAGACTTTGCCCCTTGATTTACTTAGGCTTGAAATTGCTTATACAGCAAACACTCTCTACTAGGTTTCTCATTAATCCACTTCTTTGTTGAGGTTTCCTAGAGGAATTCCTATTTGGTAAACCAAACAGAATTAAAAGGAAAGCATCTGCACTGGGTATATCCATCTTGAGTCTCTGGGACCTATTGTCCCAGTTAAATTAGACTAGGAGTCCCCCCATGTTTGTCTGGAGCCGTGATTCCCGTTGGCACTTGATAAACCATTAATAGGCTGTATTATTCTGAGGTTTTAAGTAGTTTTGGGGAACTACAGCAGAGCGGGATATAGGATGTGGGATGCGCTCCCGTGGCGCGGTCCACTAGGTGGCACTTCCCTTCTTACAAATTACAGTAATTAATGCGAATGTCTGACGCCGCTGATGAACATTGCCCACATTATTTAATCGGCTACAGAGGATAGAAGCTGATGCACAGCATTTTGTTTTAAACGCACAGCTGGTGAATATTTTCCACTTCGGCTTCTTATCTCCACTTTTTTTTTCAGATGCTCAGGGCTTACAATGATTTCTTTGCCTCTGTTGAAACTTCTCAGCCTCCTACATGTGTGTAAAGTTGTATCCCTTCCTCCAGAGACAGTGCTTGTTATTTAAAACAGACAGTTTTCAGTCCCAATTCATTCCATCTTTGTTGCCTTGGCATCAGACTCCACCAATGTGACACGAAAGAAGGATAAGACAGGAAAGCCAATGTGGGCCTTCCAAGCTACTCCTTTCACAGCTGCCACAGAGAAAGTTTAAAATGAGAGAAAACTTCACAGCTCAGCCTAAGAAAATATATGCTTGCTTTATATATTTATATATATTATACATATATATATATTTATAAATTCAAAAAAAAAAAAAGGTAGTGCCAGGTTTTACTGTGGATTATGTGTCACTTTACCTCATGCTTTAGGTTTCCATAAAGCCCAGTTTGGGTCAAACCAATTTTTTGGCAGAAAACCAGGCACAACTAAGAGTTTCATATAGCTTCCATCTGAAAACATAAATCAAGCAGCA
>JAWWLV010000100.1:9227257-9302068 GCA_035041135.1 Platyrinchus mystaceus | reverse complement strand
GACAGCCCAGCCAAGGCTTTCTGAACCTCCTGGCCCCAGACAGTGGGGCTTTCAGTGGATGTAGCCTGATACACAGTATCAGCTATGATATGGAGATAACAAGTTTGCTTGTTTGGCAAAACATCTGGATGCGAGAAGGTAAGATAAGTGAAATGTGCCTTTTTCCAGGGCCCAGGAGATGCCCCTAGCTGCCCAGTTGCTCGTGAACAGTGGGCTCTTTTACATAGCTCAGTGGAAGCATGTGGCATGCAAATGGAAAAAGGGGATGAGGGGATTAATATGTATATATATTTTTAAAGTGTATTTATGCTGTATCATCTGTGATGCAACCAGATATCCATTCATACCTTCACACTCCCATTGACCTTTCTACTTCTGATCCATTCATCTTTGTTAGCTCCATTTTTTTTTTCTGAACTTGTAGCTTTGGACTTTGTAAAACTCGATTTTGCCAAGCCTTGCATGTTTCTTGTACTTAGCCCCTTTTCTCTGTGTTTAGCTGTGTTATTTATTCTCATGCTGTCACAAAAGAATTGAGACCTTTGTTTGCAGGGCAGGGTCTATATGTTTTTCTGTGGAGTGTCTTGAGATATTCAGTTTCACACAGGTATTTATGTCTTTCAAAAATGGAATGAAAAGACATAATTCCCTATTTGTGAAATCATGTGACAAGCACTCACAGGCTTAAAGCAACACAAAAAGAGGCTTGAAAATTTGCTCACTTTGTTATAATTTTGATTTTGTGCTCTGAAAGTCTGGTGGTTTCTAGCAAAACCCTCCACATTGTGTAACCTCTGCTCCCTGCAATCATTTTGCTCTGATTCACAGAGGGCTGGATTGTTCCTACCCCTGAGTATCCCCCAGGATTAATGCCTTTTAAAACTTCCTAACATATTCCAGCAAATTCTGCTCTTTTGAACATCTCACTGAAGACTTTCACTGCACCACTTTGTACCACAGATTCAGTGCCTTATTAACAAACACCAGTTATGTCATGGCAGTCACACACTGCAACAGTGGCCTTATATGCAGCCCAGGTGTGCAAGATGGGGGAGGGGAAATAAGGAAATGCCCAGTGCAAAATGCTGGATGGATAAGAGGGGAGAGAATTTTTATACCTACAATATTTAAAAGCTGGCAAGAAAAAGCAAGGTCCAGTTTGTGAATACAGGGCTGAAGCTGAGGAGTCCGGCATTGTTGAAATCCCTGGGAACTAATCTGGGAACTGCATCAGCAAGCTCTCCAGAGAAGTGCCCTGGGGCCAGTGGAGGTTCTAGAGCCCTGTTAGCCCCCGGTAAACCTGGTGTATTTGTCAGCAGCAACTGGAGAGATTTTTCCCTGGAGCTTTGTTTCTCCTTGAAAAGTTTGTCCAGACTCTTCTGTTCATTCATATCTTCCTTGAATGTGTAACTGCTTCCTTCCAGGGCCTCTCCTTTCCTTGCACAAACATTCCTTCCATTTTAACCCAAAATCCAAGAAAATCCTGACTTTTGGGTGGTGTTTGAGGTCCCACACATCAATCCTCACCCTATCTCGTGCGCTGGTGAAGAACAGATCTGAGGTCATGCCAACATCTATTTTCACAGGATGGTTCCTCAAATCCCTGCTGCCCCCTTAGTGGCTGATTGTGTCCCAGGAACACTCAGCAGCAATAGTTCTGTTCCTGAAATGATAATCACTTCCATCAGCACAAGGGAGACTGAATCATGTGTGCTAATACAGCCGCTGCACATATCCGCTCGACAATCTTTGTTCCTCCTAATTAAATTAGGCAACTGTGAAACTAAAGAGAGGAGGAGCTAAACAGGGCAAACACAGGAAGAAAAGATTTGTACTTTTGTTGCTTTGTACTAAAACTCTGCAGAAGCTTTTGTTTTGATGTAGGAATGGAGTAAATTCCACCTCAACAAAGAAAGCCAAGCAAATAAAGCACTTTTCTTAGGCAGGGAAGTTGAGGAAATATTTAAACTCTTACATATTCTTTTACAGATAAATTAAGGAGCTAGATCAAAAATGTCCCCAAGATATAAAGTAACAATAAGCTGTTCACTATAGTTGGGGTCACAATTAAAATACCTGTGGGATATATAAGTGTCATCCATGAGAGCTCCCCAGCACTGTCCTGCTCTACAAATGAATTAACTATCCAACTATAGATGACCCTTAGGCGCTGAAAAGCTACAAAGATATTCATTAACTGAAAATAGACTGACAGTAACCTTCATGACATGGATAGAAATATTTTCATAGGAAGGTGCTCCTACAACTACTCCCAAGGAGCCCTCACAGTCTTTATCACTGAATTTTTCTGATTTCCCAAAGAATTAGGAGGATTCTTTAAGAGTTAGTTTGCAATTTTTGTTTGTGGGGTGCATATATGTAAACACATAGTTAGAACTTACCCATGTACTTTTACCACATTTGCATTGTTTTTATTGCTGTTGTATTGGTTATTGTTAGATTTTATTTTTTAGACTAGACCAATTCTTTGAATTAAGAAAATATTGGAGGTATTTTTATCTCTTGTTTCTTTTTAGGATATATACCTAGTCCAGTCTTTTGAATTTCCTCAGGAATCTTCTGCTGAGCTTTGAAGAGCTTTATGCTCTGGTTTGTTCAGCAAAAAGGTCAAACAAAAGGAATACATTGATTGTGTTTATGCTTCTATAAAAGAAAACCTGAAAGTATTTCAATAGAAAAATGCTATCTTCCTGAACTGCATGTTTTCAAGGCCAGGAATTTAAGCCTCCCCAGAAGCCTGCAATAAGCTGGTCACTTAATATCACAATTAATTTAACAGACTCATACAGGACACCCAATTTGTGTGAGTTCATACACCCACACATACACCACAAACTCCACCTGTCAAGAGAATTCCCTGGGTTTTGTTATTCCGTGACTATTACCCTCAGGAAAAAAAAAAAAAAAAGAAAAGAAGAGAAGAGAAAAGTATATTAACATTCAGTTCAGGGGCTTAGTTCACAGCTCTGAGTTTGCTAGCTGAAAGCTGAGCCCTGGTTGGACTTGGGCTGGCTTTGAAGAAGGGAGAGATAAGGCAGTATTAATCTAAGTGAGCAGTTCTTTTTGCCTGAAGGGAGAGAACTGGAGCTCCTTCGGGAGGCCAGAGACCACCTGGGCATTCATCCTATCGGCCCACAAATCAGTGTGTTAATAGTTTGTGTACAATAGCCTGTCAGAAAGAGCAGGAGGCACCTTTGGTTCTCTTACGAAACAGCCAGGAACTGATTTATTTTGTCCCCAGGACAAGAAAAGTAGATATTACTTTGAACTCAGAGGAATATAGCCCTATGCAATAATTTCTTGGTAATTTGTGTGATTAGATGTAGGTAATCATACAAATACAATTTTGTGTATACAGCTGAAGTGCTTTTTTGAATGGAGGATTATGAAAGGAAACTAATGTAACTGCAGTTTGTGGACACAGCCAGTGCTGATGATTGATTCAGTAAAATTGTCATGATTTTAGACTGAAATTTTCACTTTGGGAGGTGGGGCTGTGCATTGCCATCTGCTCAGAGGAGACATAGGAGCAGATTCCACAGACTCCAGCCACAGTGTTCATGCAAGGACTGGCCTAACACAGGTAAGGTCAGAATGGAGAAGCTGTGACTCAAGTGCACCAGCACCACAACTCCTTGGAGTGTAGCATAAAGGAGCTTCAGTTCCACCACAGATCATGTGCCCTTCACAAGGATTTGATATTAGAGACCTTCTGCTTACATATTACCCATACATTAACATTTCTGCCACCATGCACCCAGTCAGAAAAGAATGTTTTTCTTATTCCTAACTTGAAAAAGTGCTCCCACATACAGAGCAATTCCATTATTGGGCCCCAGATAGCAAATGAAAACTCTTACAGAAAAGCACTTACACAATGACCTATTCAGATTAAAACTTATACAGGCAGACCCCTTTTTTAGAGCAACAGATACTCTGTCAGCAGCCAGAAAAAGTAAAAAAGAGCAGATATTTCAATATTGTAGCCATTTCTAGTTCGGTATGAGGAATCATTAATAAGTCTTAACATTCATTCCCAAAAACCTTTCCAATTACTCATGTCTCACTTATAGCCATACTAGCATGAAATAGTTGACCCATCCCCATGGGCAAAACCTTAAGTGATAAATATTCAGTATTTTTGTACATTGTAAAAATACAGAAGTGAATATGGCATAAAACACACCTTGCCAGTCGAACATAAAGCAATCAAGACCTCAACACCTGTCCCTTCATATCTCTAAACTCCTCACTACTATTTTTAAACTACTACTATTTTTGAAAAGTGGGGAAAGGAAGACTCTGGGAACTACAGACTGTTGAGCCTCACCTCTGTGCCTGAGAAGACCATGGAACAGATCCTCACGGAAGCAATGTCTGTGCAAGACAAGGAGGTGACTCAAGACAGCCAGTGTGGCTTCACCAAGAGTTCCGTGTCCAGTGGTGCCCTCAGAGGTCTATACTGGGACCAGTGTGATTTACTATCTTCATTAACGACACAGATGAAGGGACTGAGGGACCCTCAGCAGGTTTGCAGGTGACACCAAGCTGAGGATTCAGTGACACACCTGAAGGATGGGGTCATCCAGAGGGACCTGGACAAGCTCCAGAAGTGGCCCCTGGGAATCTCCTGAGGTTTAACAAGGCCAAGAGTTGGTGCTGCACCTGGGTCAGGGCAACCTGCAGGATCAATCCAGGCTGGGGATGAGCAGATGGAGCAGCCATGGAGAGAAGGACTTGGAGGTTCCCATGGATGAAAAGCTGGACATGAGCTGGCAGTGTGAGTTCACATCCCAGAAGGTCAAACACATCCTGCTTTCCATCAAAAGCAGTGTGGGCAGCAAGTCAAGGGAGGGATTTCTCCTCCTCTATTCTCCCTTGTTGAGACCCCACCTTCAGAGTTGCTTCCAGCTCTGGGGTCCCCAAATTCAGAAGGACGTGGATTGCTGGAGCAAGTCCAGAGGAGGCCACGGAGAAGCCCTGAGGGCTGGAGCCCCTCTGCTCTGGAGCTGGGGATGATCACCTGGAGAAGAGAAGGTCCTGGGGAGACCTGAGAGCCCCTTCCAGTGCCTAAAGGGGCTCCAGAAGAGCTGGAGGGGGACTTTGGACAAAGGTGTGGAGGGACAGAACAAGGGGGAATGGCTTCCCGCTGCCAGAGGGCAGGGTTAGATGGGATATTGGGAAGGAATTGTTGTCGTAAGGCCCTGGCACAGGTTGCCCAGAGCAGCTGTGGCTGCCCCACCCCTGGAAGTGTCCAAGGCCAGGGTGGACTGGGCTTGGAGCAACCTGGGATAGTGGAGGGTGTCCTTGCCCATGGCAGGGGGAGTAGGAACAAGATGATATTTAACATCCCTTCCACTCCAAACCATTCTATGATTCTGTGATTATCACTTTTCAATAGAAAATAGAAGTATTAGGAACTTGATGGAGCTTCATGTCTGGTGAGAGACACATTAAATAATTTTTGAGATGTGCAACTTCTATAGAGGAGCAATACTGCATTTTTTCCACTTCCCATCAATTATTTGAGATCTTGACATCTTGAATGTACAACCAAAATCAGGTCACTTTGGCCATATTTGTGCACACATAACCAGTGCTCATTTTTCTTTGCACAATGTGTGATTTCACCTTTATTTTTTGTCACACCAAGCCCGTCCTACAGACCCCTGGCACAACTTCATGGAGGTGCCACTCCCATGGCATGTCATGGCAAAGAAGTAAATAGGCTGCCAAAAAAGTTTCTGTTCTTTTCCCTTTTTCTGCTGTGTTTTTATAATTAGCCTCACACACCACTTATGGTCAAGTATTAGGTATACTTATGTAGAATGTCAATGAAACGAATAACAAAGAGTTTAGTGTGTATTGTTCAAAGAAATGTTATTGCTATCTTTCTAACATCTATCATTTTCCACTGATTTACCATGAAAACACAAAGCAAGTGGTTTTCTTACATAAAGTGCCAGCACTTTCAGTTGCTGAAGAGTCATTTTAAAGCTGGAAATGTCATGGGGGGGGGGGGCACATATTACAAATGAACATTTCAGTGTTCTTTTTTTAATCTGAAGATGAAAATAAGTTCAGCAATCACAAATTTCCTCTTTCTATCATTGTTAGAAATTTCTCTGCCTACAGCCCAGTCAACAGCAATTCAGCCATGATTCATGGTTATAAAGCCTAAATTATGACAAAAGGAGTCATAAATTGCAGGAATTATTTTACTTTAAAGATGATGGAGTATCTACTCTGACCAGAAGGCTTTTAATCTATTATATTTCTTAAATAAATATGCCTGAGCAACTAAACACTTGCTATTAGCACTCTCCTATGACCACTTTAACTAACACAACACTGTATCACTTAAATAAACTGGCAATATGCACAGGGCAGATTTATGGGTCTTAATTTCTCAGCTCACACTTGTCTCTCTTGTATGTAAAACAAACACCAGAATGTAGCTGTTGGCCAGTGTTTGTAGAATCCATTTGTTTCATATTTTGAGAGCAACTATAATATTTGTCAGCCGGTTTTGACTTGAATTTTCTGCATGATAAAAAAAAGCAAAAGCCCCCTGGCAAAACCAACCAAACCCAACTAACTAAAAAGGTAACAAAAATGCCTCTGGATAATATGGTAGCACTAGAAATATTTCTAAAATTTTTGCAGTGTCATGCTATCTATATTTTTTCAGTGGAAAAGGTTATGGCTAGTGCCAGGAAAAGTTCTGCAGCTCTGCTGAGTTAAAGAGAGTCCAGTTGGAATAAAAAAGGGCATCCCAAGGGGATCCCTGCTAAGACAAATTGGCAGATGTCCACTTGACAGAAGTCAAGTACCCAAATTCCAGTGGTTTGCCACCAAGAAGGTGCTCAAGCAGGTCACATTTTACCTGGTGTAATAAACATGGGATATCCACCAACTGGTGTCAGTCAATGCAAGTTATACATCAGAATATCAAAAAAAACCCCAAAAAACAATAACCTGTTTCAATATAAAAGCAACAGATGAAAAGTTTAGCATGAAAAAACTTATTTGCTGATGGCAAAAGATTTAACTTTTAGGGCAATTCTTCATCAGAGATTACCTCACCTCTCCAGAAGTTTCTTTGCTTCACCTTTCCTAAATATATGTCCAGAAGACCTCAAGGGCAGAAGAGGCTGCCTGGGGAGGATGAGGAAAGGTCAACCTCTCATTGCTCCCTTTGGGTAAATTCCAGCAGCTCCACTGGCATTTCCCTCCTGTTACCAGAGCTGAGTAAGGAACACATCCTTATTTTTCAACTGCTGGTTGCAAACAAACAAAATACAGGGTAAATGAAAAAAACCTTTATTTCAGGCTCATCCAAAGTTTAGCACTTTCAGTCAACTCAAAAATTACTCTGGGATTAAGCAATGTGTTCTCAATCCTAAAAGAAAACCAATTTTTGCTTTGGATTTTTAACTTGAAGACAATGTGGAACAAAAATCTAGCCTGAATGAAAATCCCCAAAATAATCTGAAGTAATGCTTGGACTCTCATTTTCTTACTGTTTCCAGTTTTCCTTGGACTTTCTTGGATTTTTTTTAATAGGAAAAATGACTTGGCAAAAATCAAATCTGAATTTCTAGAATGTTTCGATGTCACCACATCTGTATGTTCCATAGAACATTTTCTATCCAGCTCTAACCAAATAATTGATGTCCTATGGCAGTTGTAGTAAATACAGCTCAGAAAAGCGTTATTTCCCATTAACAACTAGTCCATCAGTTGGAATGGAAAATAAACTCAATTTCCCTGTTTGATTGTAGGGCAGCATCTTCTCCAAGCAGCTTTTCACTCTTCTATAATCACCGTTTTCCAGTTAAGTGGATTTATAGGGATGTGGTATGGCATCAAAAAGCTGGTGTGAACCTTCAACCTGCAGGCAGACAGAAGCGATACCTGAGAGAAACACTAAATAGAAGGTAAGAGTATAGAAATAATCTCTAAATAGAAACTAAATAGGCTTTTACTCTGACTTAAGCTTTGTAAAGTGTGGCTGTGTCTCAATGAAACTTGGATTTGGGACAGAAGTAACAAACCAGGAATACTGTCCTGGAAGGATCTCGTGGATGTTCATGTTTGGATCAAGTTTAGTGCTTGGACAATCTGACCTTTAATGCAGGTGACCCCCAGAGAATGTACATGGAGCTTGGTCATCTTTCCCAGGCACATCAGGCACTGGAATTCTTGCAAGATTTCAACAGTATTTAAACAAATTTCGGTTAAAAAAATCTCATATTTTGCAATGTCGACCCAATACCCAAGACATCTGACACTTATCAGCCTGTTTTCCCAAATGAGAAGTGCAACTGGGTTTAAATTAAGGTACCTGTTGTTGAGGAGGAGATTGAGGAGGATTAAAAACAAAAAGAACCCAACACTCAGTATTTTTATTGTCTGGAAGGGTACAAATCAGCTCTGTTTTATCAGTGACTTAACTTGCCATATATTAACTGCAGCCATCATTGAGTTCATTTCTGGTCTCTGCACGTGAAAAAGAGAGTTGATTAAGATGACAACCACATACAACCTCTTCTCTCACACACATTTGTTTTAGGTATACACCAAATCTGATCAAAACCAAGCAAAAACACCCCTATCCCCCAAAAAAACCCACAAAAGAACCAACAAAATCAGGACTGTTTCCAGCCTTGGTTTTTTTCATATATATTTTTCAGTATTTCTAGACTATTGCTATGCCTCTAACACTTTAAATTATTGAAGGCGTTGAAATAAGAGCTTCCTACTCTGTGTAGGTCTGGGCTTGTTTTGTGAATCCAGAGTTAAGATTTATCTTTAAGAGGTCCATGTACAGTCAGCACCAGTCTGGGCATCTGCTGTGATCTAATTTGAGAGAGTAAAGACATCCATGCAGTTACACTGAAATGTGTGGTAGTGCAGTCTAGAAAAGCCATGCCTTTTCCCATTCCACCTATCCCTTTCACACCACCCTCTAAAAATCATTGCCTTGGTTCTGTAGGAAGTATTTCTGCAGAATCTAAATATTCACTTTTACTTAGTTTGTGCTTATTTTATGGAAAGCTACATGTTTTCAGGTCAATGGTCAATGGAATTCTTTTTACAGCTGCCTCCTTCTGTTTATCTTTATCTGTCAGTAAAGTAAACTCTCTTCTAGTTGTTTAGAAATGAAAGTATTCTGCAGTGCTGAGTCTGTGCTGCCCATTGCAGAGGATGGGCTGTCATGGAGTTATAGGAAGGTGCCCATGGCAAGGGGTTGGAACAGGTGGTCTCTAAACTCCCTTCCAACCCAGATCATTCTGTGAGTCAGTGATCAGTAAAATAAATTCTATTAGCTCAGATCTACCAAGCTACAAATGGTATCTGAGTTAATTTCACACATCCCATTATCCAGGCTCTTTGTGCCTGGCTTTCCTGCTACTCTCTGGAACTCTGATCCACTAGCACATGGAGAAGATTCCCCCAGGAACAATCTTCATCACCTCCTACCCCCTGAGAGCAGGCAAACTCATTGGATCTCATCGCAGTCTAAGTCATTCCTTACCCCTTTTGTGATCAGTGAATTTGTGTTGCAGTGTTTGGTCTTCCCTCAGGTCTCTTCCTAAAGACTTTCCACTATGGCTGAAATATTCACAAAAAAACCCACCACTGTTGAAGCGATATCCTTACATTTTGTGAGGAAAATAAGCAGCTCACAGCATGTCTATACTTCAGTCAGCTTTGCCTTTCCCATTCCATGAGAAGAGCATCTTTGAAGGGTTGGAATTCTTCTCTTATTTGGCCATATGCTCTCACTGTAACTATGTACTTTTCATAACAACCCTACACTAACCATACATTATTAACCCCCAGAGAGAGATATTTCATTTTAACATTTTCCTATAAGCACTGTGCAAACCCAGGTTATAATGCTAATATCTTTTCCCCCTCCCCTCTTTGCTTACGCTTTAAGCATAAGGAGATGGTAAGTCAGCTTTGAAAAAAAAAAAAAAAAAAGAAAAAACCTCATCCAGTGAGCAGCATCCAAATCTGAATTATTTTCTGGTAGAAAAGAGTGTGCAGGTGGTAAAACATCTGTTCTCTCTCTGGACTTTAGGTATCCAGCATTTGGCTTGCACTTAGCAACTCCTCTCCCATATGTGTCTCTTACAGAAGGTTTAACATTTACTTGTTGGACTCTCTACAGCATTTTTAAATTCAAATCAGAGAAGGAGACGCTTAAGCAGTAAACGATAGCGTTATTTTCCAGAGTCTCTGCAATGAAAATTCCCCTCTAGGTGAGCATTTTGGATTGTGTGAGGTTCTGTGACTTGTCTGACAAAGAAACCAATGCCCTCGTTAGTCCCTTGACTGATGGACCCAGCACACTGATGTCTTTAAGAACAAAAAACCCAAAAGTTTAAGAACAAAAAAACCGAAAGTTTTTCTGGCTCTTTTTCCTGCACTTTAGGGAAAAAAGTTTATGCAAAGAGATCTCAGAAAACCCCATCATGTCTTTTAAGTCTCAAGCTGATGCCTGTCAGAGTGTAATTAACAGATGCAGACAGCCCCTGTCTTGGCATGACTAAGCTGGTTTCACACCGGATAAGCACGAATTATATTTATTTTCATTTCACAATGTGTTCATAATTCTAATGAACTCATGTGGGATATGAACAGGAAAACAAGGCACCATGACCAATTCTTCTCCCTCAGCTGTAGGGTCTGGTATGTCGATGGAGATGGCAAACAAAGCAACTGCACTGCAATCACCTTCCCCACAGATCCAGCAATGGGCTGGCACAGGGAGCAGGGCAGTATCAGGAACAGTGAGTCCAGCAGGGCCAGGGCAGGGATTGTCCCCTGTGCTGGGCACTGCTGAGGCATCTCCAGCACTGTGTCCAGGTCTGGGTCCCTCAGGCAAGAGAGACATTGAGGAGCTGGAGTGTGACCAGGAAAGGAACGGAGCTGGGGAAGGGTCTGGAGCACCAGGAGCAGCTGAGGGAGCTGGGGGGGGCTCAGCCTGGAGAAAAGGAGGTTCATGGGGGGACCTTCTCGCTCTCTGCAACTCCCTGACAGGAGGGTGGAGCCAGTGGAGGAATTTCTTGCTGGAAAGGGTGGTCAGGCATTTGAAGGGGCTGCCCACAGAGGTGGTGGAGTCCCCACCCCTGGAGGTGTCCAAGCAACATGGCACTCAGTGCTCTGGGCTGGGGTACAAGGTGGGAATCGGGCACAGGTTGGACTCAATGGGCTGGGAGGGTTTTCCAACCCCAGTGATCCTGTGATTCTGGGAGGAAGCAGCAGCCACTGGGGCTGATTCCCTGGGACCAGGCTTGTTGTTATCCATCTGTGATCAAATCAAACAGCCATAATAACAATGTCTCAAGAACACTGCATTTCAGTCTAAAAACACTTGGCTACAGAAACCAAATACTACAATCACCAGTGAAACGTGTCTCTCAGTCTGAAACACAGGAAATGTTTTTTACACAGGGCAACATGATCCAAAAGTGCAGAAAGGTAAGTGAAGACCAGCATGTTTTAAAAGGAGACGCATAGGTGAGGCAGTAAATCGAGTTAGACCTTGTCCAGCTGTGAGGTTATACAGATCCTGCTCTTGAAACTAAACCCACATTTTCCTTCTGCTGACAACAACAAGCAGCCTAAGGGTCCTCTGCACCTGCACCTGTGCCCAACATCACCCTGTATGGGCTGACAACTGTCCATGCAACAGCTGGCCAGATGTGGACCTGCACAGTGGAGGCTTTTCTCTGGCTGCAAACATACACATTATTTATAAAGGGATTGTGTGGGTACCTGAGAGCGTCACATTTAAATATCTGGAATTTTCTGACACTGGCTGAAACACAACTCACTTGGTTGTGTCAAACACCAGGGCATACCATTGCTTTAACCTCTGGAGCCTGAAGAGCTGGGCCAAATTCAGCTCCGACCTTGGATGGAAGGACAGTGATGCTCTGTGATTTTGAAAGACCACAAAATGATCCACCAAAGATCTTACAGCAGAGGTAGTGTTTGGTGGAGCAGGGTACAGGTCTTCACCCAACCCTATATTAAGCTCAATTAAATTCACAGGTGAGTTTTAATACAGAAGTGATCCAAAGCTCCCAAGTCCTGTTTTTGGCACACCTGGATAATGTAGGGCATCCCTCAGCAGTGAGAGCAGGAAGGAAGAAAGGAAGGATCCCTTGAACTGCACCCTCAAGGACTGGGGCCACTGGTGGTACCACAGGCTCCAGCCTGGGCTCTTCCCTCCTATAAATTAATATATCAACCCCCTGTTTTTCAAGGATTACCCCATTCCTCCAAAGCACAGCCAAGGGAGATCCCTTTTCATATATCACCCTAAACATCACAGCCCTCCTGTTCCTGAAGGGCCTCTGTTTTGCTCCTAGTATTCCACCTTCACCACTTTTATGTATTGAAAAAGTACTATTTTCTTTAGAAAGCACGTAAGTCACACCCTTGCTCCCCTGAAGTCTGCACAAGGTTTGGGGTTGACTACAGTGAGGTGAGGGCTTGACTCACACAACCCCAGCAAAACTCTTGTCAAGTAATTTTTTGCCACAATGGAAAGCAATTCATTACAAAAGGGGCTAAAGCAAAAATCTCGCCAGGCAAATAAAGAAACACACCACTGTCAGTAGAATTTATTGAGACATTTTTGAGGCCCTCAAAGGGATTTTACTTTGAGACAGTTTCCTATTGAAATTGTAATCACAGGGCTGGGTGTGGAGTAACTTCTTATTTGGCAACTCAGCCCCTGTGAGAGGGAGGGCAAGTGTGATACAATCACAAGCCATAAGGGAACAGAGGGGCTCAGGCTAGCCTTGTTGAGATGTGAACATCAATTTGAACATTTTCCCCTGAGCTGTGAAACAGAAATCACTGTGAGGCAGTAAAAGCTGGCCAGAATGTGCCTGCCTCTGCTTCCAACTGATTTTTAAAATTTCCTTTAAATCAGTTATGTGCTGAGGAGAAGGGACAGGATATGAAGAAGCTATTGAGAAACCCATGTATATTTTTTGTGAAATCAAACACTGAATCTTTTTTTTTTTTTTTTTTTTTTTTTTGGCTTGTGTATCTTCTTGTGCTGGTTAAGCTTAATTTCTGGAGTGTAACTGGAGTGATGAAACCAAACAGGGTCACCCTCCCACATCTCACTGTCTTGGGAAGTGCCAGTGGTTTTCATGCATCATACTCTTGTCTAGGCTGCCTAATTTGGGGAGTTTAACTTCAGAGAGGTCCCTCCTTGCAGGAATCTCAAGCAAGTCTGCATGTTTCATGGTGAAAGGTGCAAAAACCTGACCTGAAGGCAGCTGAACCTGCCATTGAAACTGGTGACAGCAACAGGGAAGGTCCTCACAGCAGTTCCACTTGGAGAAAATTGCTTGTTTCTCCTTACAAAACTGAAAGCAAAATCAAGACTAAAAAAGAAAAACAAAACAAAACAAAAAGATTGCAAAACAACAGCTTATTTTGGGCTTAGAGAAGATTATTATTGAGCAGCTGTAATAAATCATCATCCACTTTGGCTGCTGAGCCTGGATGAAGTCAAAGGGGAAGACACAATATTCCTGGGATTTGTCATGAGGAGGTTGGTCACATCTTCCCAAGGCATGCATGAGGGGGAATGAGACAGGGCCAAGTTCTGGGCAGAAATTATTTCACTTCCTCTACGTTTTTGCAGCATAAAACATCCATTGCCATAAATCAGCTCTGATTAATTTATTATGGATGTTTATGTTAAATGTCTCAATTGCTCTTTTGTTCTTGGGAAAACGCTCTTATTTTCATAGATATTTATTAGTGCAGCTTCTCTAGATGGCTGATTTCACTTCCCATCTCTTCTGGTTTTGGCTCTGTGGAAAGAAGGATGGAGTCATAAAACTAAACCACACACAGACACAGGGAGCAGGACACTGGCCCTTCCCTCCATCAGTTGTAGAAAGACAATTTCAGGAGAAGTATAGCTGTGGCAGACATTATTTTCTTCAGTTCTGAACCTTGGTTATTCAATATCAGGGTTCTACTGCCCTTGTGAGGGCATGGAAATGCTACCAGAGAGCATTGCTGATACTTGCTTTCCTAATACAGCAAGAAGTCAAAAGCTTGAGCACAATTTCACAATTAATAAATTTTTAATGACTATTTAATATAAGTATTTCTTTACTTCTCTGTCTCCTCATTTCTTTCTGGCATAAAAGCTCTCCTAATGTCTTTGTATATTTGAGGTGAACCACTTCACTGCTCTTGAGGGTGCAGAAGTCCTGTAAATGTATTTTACTACCTTTTCATGTTTTACATGCAGTTTGAGCCTGGAGGACAGACCAATCTCCAGCCTTTTCTGCTCAGAACACTGGCTTTTGGTTAAATCAACTTTTAAAAATCATCTTTCAATCACCTTGAAAGCCAAAGAGGATCTTGTAACGTCTCAGAAAGAAAAGCAGAAGCTACATGAGAAAATTGTAGGAGGTGATTAAACTGATTAAACCCAGGGCTTAACCATGGTCTCTCAGTCAATGAGAATCAGAACAATACAGTAGAAATGAGATGCACACATTCCAAATGATAAGTAAGTAAGCAGGGAAAGAAGGACAATATGATGTCATATATTTTCTCATAGCAACATAGGTATTACATGCTGTATTGATGACTATTACCTACAACAATAGTAGTTGCATAAAGCCAGATAATTAAATATGTACCTTCATGCCCTTCAGAAAGTACTGGAGTGGATGGCTATGTCTGGAGATAAATTTTCCCATCAAATATTCCTCTGAGGCTGCCTCAAATAAACAACAGCTCTATGTGAGGGAGAAAGATAATAAGGACAGCTTAAATGTGTGTTTCCTAAGCAGGAAGACTGTTCCAGGAGGACCCACTGGTTTAAATCTCAGCAGAGGCAAAAAGCTAAAGACCTTTTTTTAGTAGTGCTGGTTTTAAAAATCCAGAGAATTTCATTTTCCTAGCACTAGCAGATTAATACTGATGAATTTTATGGATGAAATTGATTTTGGACTGTAATTATAACAGCAGGGAAATCATTAAATGGTCAGAGAAGGATGAAAATTCAGGTGTTGACCAACATTATCCTGGAGATAAAAGATTTTATGAGAGCAGAAAAATATTTGGAAGAGAAGTGATGAGAGAACTGATGGTTGATGTAAACCCTCTCCTAGCTCCTCATCTTCCAGTAGGGTAACCAGCTCCTGGACATTTTTCTCTACCAGAACTGCTCGGAAGATGTTCAAATATATCACCTTCAGCCTATAAGCAGTCTGGACATGTTTTTATTACCTTGTTTTCCTTCCATTCTTACTTCACTATTCCCACACTTTATTTTACCCACAAAACCAGAAGAAAGCAAGTTTTGTCTTAAACATATAGCAGCATGTGAATTCCCGTGTGTGAAGGCTTTTTCTATCCTCAAGCATCTTCAGGCTTCTAAATCTAAGTGCAGAAGCTGTCAAAGCCAGATAGACTATACTAAACATTTATACACACAATCATTTATATGTTACAAGGTACAACGTGAGGAAGAACAATATATCCAATACACACATAGACAGGAGTGTCTACTTTTGGGAATAATAGTGAGAAGGTAGTTAAAATAGTGATATAAATTGTCAAAACATAATCTCAGAATCAAAATAAGATTATCATCCCAAAGGCAATACTTTATACAGCACTTCCTTAAGAAAAGAGGGGGATTTTTTGGTTCAGAACTTTCTTTTTGCTGTCTTGAAAATAAATATTTTTGAGCTTTGCTTTTCAAGATTTGTTGGACAAACCCAGAGTTCTAATGACAAATTAGAATGTACATTCTGGCTAAGAAATTACGTTAAGGTATAAAACTCTGGATGAGTCCAAACCTTTACTGAAAGATACATTTTTCCTCCTGTAAAACAATTACATGCTTCAAGTACAGTTTAAAGTGATGAAAAAAAATTACCTGGGAAATCATTTGCAGAGTAATATCAAAGAGACGTATTAATTAAGGATCTCTGAAATTTGATCTCTGTTTCCTAACTTGGAGTAACTTCCTGCCTTGAAAAACCCATTTGTGGGCATTTCTCTATTATGTCTTCTGTCTTCGCTGAAATATTTTTGGTGGGGAAGAAGCAACCAAGCTCCTTTCCCAGACATCACAAGTTAGTTTGAAGTGGATTTTACCTGGCTTGGTCAATGAGACCACTGGGTCTATTTCCATGCACTGGGATGAATGAGGTTGAGGATAAAGGAGACAAATGCACATCATGAAAAATTTTCACTGATTTTCTGCAGCTTTGGCAACATTGCTCTCACATGATAAAAGACCTACACAGAGTCTAAACTGGTTTTAAGACTGGTGGGTCATTTCTCTTCAAAGCCAACTGGAAAATGGAAACTTTATCTTCAGAAAACCAACAGCTTCTCACATAAATCTTCAGAAAGGAGGATTTCACTGACACTTGCCACATGGCTGTGGACATTGACATATTGTATGTAGATTTCCACAGGAGGGAAGGTGTTCCTGTGAACAAAACCAGTCTCAGCTGATTGGAAACTGACTCTGTAACACAACTGCCCTCACCAGACAACACACCTGTGCTCACACAGCCCAAGGTGTGTAACCCCCATCACATAATTTTCTGTTTAAATTACTCTATAAACCTCAAAAAAGAAGAAAAAAAAAAGAGAAAATAATAAACACTCTGGCACACTTTATTACATCTGCCCATGGCATGTAACATTTCCTCTTTGTACAACATTTTGCCACTAGAAACCAACAACTTCCTGAAAGCAGAGTTTTGTGGGATGTTCAGCTTCATTTACCTTCATTTTCTGCTGTAGGCACAACTAAACCAAGCTCTTGCACTTCGGGTTAAGTCATGGAACATTTTCACTCCAAAACTGGAACCATACATGAGCTTTTGCTGAAAGCATTGTCAGATCAGCACTTGCAGATTTTAAATCAGGCTGTGCCCATGAATGGGTGTATGAATGGGGCTTTTGTGGCCCTGTCACTTCTCAGGCACAAAGCCTTTTTAGCAAGCAAAATATTTTAGCCATTCTTATTTTTACTGTGTGATTTATAACACTGTCCCAAAGCCCTTTGTGAATTTAAAATGCTGTGACCATGTTTTCCAGGGAGGAATGCTTAAATGTAATATTCCCAGACCCTTGTGTTCCAATAAGAGTCCATCATGCTGCAAATACTGACATGGGTGCTTTTAATAAATTATAGCATGGAATTTTGGCAGAATCAGAGCCTACGTTAAGTGGCCATTTCAGAAACACCAAGTAGGTGTTTTACCAAGGACCTTTTCAAGCCACAGAGCACAGACTGCCCTCACGCACTAACACACATTGCTAACTCATGCCTTTACTCATAGTGTCTAAGCAAATAAGAACAAAATTGATATCCTTTTAGAATCCATTTTATTTTTTTCTTTTTAGAAATTACCTTAAGGAAAATGCTGAAGTATCAAAAATGACAATCTTTTTAAATGCTATGGGTTTCTACAGAAGCTTAAAATAGAGTCAATATCTACTTTAGAAGCACTTTACTTCCAAGAGCCTTATAATGCATTAATGCTGCAGAGAACCTTCAAATAAAAGGGTATTTATTTGGATGCTTTGAATCAGAAGAGACTATTCTAAATCTGCATCTCAAACAAAGCTAAAGATGATTTATCTAGACCATGCCTAGGCTGAGCTAAGAAAGGGGTGCCATATAAGGTTAAGTACAGTGGTAGCTTAAAATCTTATGTTGGACATTCCCTGTGGACATCTGGAAAACCTGAATACAGTCAGCAGTGACTGACTGTGAGGATGTAAAAAACACCTCAGTGGTGCTCTCCCTTCCCATATACACTTGATAAAAGGTCTACACAGGGGATAAACTCTTTTTTAAGACCATCACAAATCAGGTCCATCATGGTCTACAAACTCATAGTGAGGAATGGGGACAAGTGCGGTGCAAGAGGGTTTAGAGGGGTGTGCCACTGGAAACAGCTTCAGAGCATAGATCTTGGCTCTACTCTATAAAAAAAGACTTTTAGTTTTACAGCTTATCTCTGGTAGAAGCACCAGTCTCTGTCTCTCAGCCCACATGTGGCTACATGTCATCAAAGAGGTCCTCTGGCTCACAAGTGTTCTTCAGTGTTTCCAGGTTCCAATCCACAGAATGCTGGCCTGATGTCTTCTGTGAGGCCAGGTCAAGTCTGGAAATGTAAAGCAAAGGGATATGAAACAGATTTGGATACAGATATAAATAATTCCAACATATACTTTGCCAAAGTAACCCTCTACAGTGAATTCTGAGCTTTTTGTTAAGTTTGCATCTAAGAGACAAGTGTTTTTTCTAAGACCCTAATCACTTGCATAGACGGCAATGGCAAAACAGATGAAATTCAGCTTATAAATGTCACAGCTTCAGCTATTTCATCACAGTTGTTTTTTTTTTAAGACCCTGAGAATGACCATTTCACCCTGAGTTTACACAGTGAGAGTGAGGGAGGGCAGAAAAGATGCCGAAAATGTGCCAAGAGCCTATGTGCCCTATTTGTCCTCCAGCACACCATTCCAGTAAGGCTCTGCCCTTACACCTGGGAAGGTGAGGTGTCCTGTGTTTCCAAAAACGGCAGCATTTGCAACAACTTCTGACCCCTATATTAATCTTACATTAATCTTATAGGTATAGGCTGAATACACAAAAAATCTGAATCCTGCACAGAAAACTTTACTTCTGTGAGCTTAGAGAATTATGAATCACAGGCATGTGTGTTTTCAGTGACAAGACATTCCAGGTCAGCATCACTCCCTGCATTCAAAGTAAGACTTGATCTCCCAGTCTTGTCTCAGTCCTTGGATGCAGGAAATCAGGGTAGGAAGCAGGAATCAGACCTGACATGCTTGTACTGCAGGATTTGGGGCTGGCTGGAGTTTCATAAGGGTCAATGGCTTCATGATCAGGTATATTCCACTGGTGCAATTGTGACAGCAGGCGAAATACCCACACATTCCCAAGGCCAACATGTCAGCCACCAGGATGGGAAGGACTGGACAAAGGTGGTGGAGAGTGTTGCTCTTACTCTCAAGTGCTGCCCTGTGAGGATTCACAAATACAATCTTAATTTTCAGACTGATTCAAGCATTTATTTTGCCTTCAACCACTCCATGTTGCAGAGCCAAACACAGCAAGTGAAATTCAGCAATTTTTTCAATTTAGTTTCAAACTGATTCAGAGTGAAGTTTTCAAATCTCATCCCTAGAAATCTCCAGGGAGCAGAAGTCCCTATGAAACACTGTGATTTCAAGATGCAGTGAGCTCCTTAAGTCATCACGCACTGCCTCACATGACTCTGCCTCTCACACTTCTAGTTCCTCGACCCCTTGGAGGGTCAGAGCTCTCATTATGGTCCTCCCTGCTGTGGACCTGGGGAGTGAATTTTTGTTCCACTTGTGCTCCCGAGGAATCAGCAAAACCCCAGTAAATGCTGAGTCCTGGATGTTGTCACTTCCCAAGCGGTGTCCAGTATTCAAAGGGGTTTTCTCACCACTCAATCCATCACTCCAGTTCGGCAAACTCCTCTAAATTCAGTGTGTTGCTATATTCAGATTATAATTACTTTACCTGAAAGTCTAACTGGCTTTGTATGAGGACTCTTCCAAAATGTTCACCTTCAGGCCTAAGTAATTTGTGTCCAAGAATTGTTTATTTTCCTTTTGGTATGCAGTGACATCTAGACAAAGGTTTGTCTCACCAAAAGTCACCGGGATTAACTGTGAAACAGACCTGCCAGAATTGGACCCTCAGAGCACTCCACATTGTTCTGATTGCTAGAAATCAAATTATTTCTACCCTAATTTAAAAAAAATATATAGACAGCACACCCCAACAGAGAGTTACACTCAAGTTGACTCAATGGACCACTGAAGGCATGTTGTTCTTTTACTTTTCTGGGTCTATCCAAAGCATTAAGTCTCCAGTGAAAACAACATTCGTTAATCACACAGTGTGGAGCCACACACTAATAATTTTAATTAATTCTGAAAGGTCTCATTAGCAAATAAATTAGGCTGTGAAGACCTCTGTACCTCTGTATTTCAGATATGGAATCTTTTTTGGGTTTTGGAGCATATGCTTCTGTATCATTAAAGCATTTAGGAATAAAAGACTTCTGAGACCCCACATTTGTTGACTTATGAGGTTACACCTATTCCAACATTTTTGGATTTGGACATCTAAGCTTGATGGTGCTTAAGCAGTGTCAACGAGAATTTCATTCACATTGGCTAAAATAACCGTTTTCAACAGTATATTTGAGATCACACCCATAAGCAAAGTCACTGTTGGGTTTTAACGTCACACAGTGAGAACTATTAAGCTTCTGTGTCCTTGTAACAACATGGTCCTCATTTAATCTCCAAAAGATGTAACACCAGACCTGTGAATAAACCCAACTGCAATACCAGAGTGGAAACATTAGGCTCTTCACACAAAGATCACAAGCAACTTAATTTTTGGTCTTAAGACTTGGTGATTCCTATTTGCATGGCAATTACTCCCTGGGTGCCAACAGCTTGCTTTGTGCTGTGAAGCTATTTTGAATCTTGGCTTCTCAGTGAGGCTATGTTACCATATCCTGATGCATAACTGAGTTAATTTCTTCAAATTGCAGCTAGTTATATAGCCCTCTCTTGCCAAAAAGGCTGTAAGTAAGGCATTCTTCTTGAAAGTTTATTCTTCTGCTGGATCTCTTTTTGAAGTCTTGCCTTTTTGGTAAACTTAAAATCCATTAACACATCTGCAGAACTGCTGACTAAAAGAGATCATTTCATATTTCCTGACATTTAGTTCATAAATTGACACAGAGGACCAGACCAACAGCTGGTGTGAATCACTGGAGCACTAATAATGTCAGTGGAGCTCTGCTGACTTACACCAGCTGAGATCCTGGCCCAAGACTTGGAAGAAAGTAGTTACATGACTTGATATTTCTTTCCACAGCTGAGTAAGAGCTGCAAGGAACAGAAGACACGCAACACTTTGGTGCTTTACAGCACAGGAACTTGAAGCCATGCAAGATGATGGCTTTGCAGAGGAGCTACACAAATAACCATTTCTCTTCTAGAAAGATGAAGGATTTCTGCACTTTTCTACTCTTGTAGAGCCAGCCTACCACACTGCAGTTATGATTCTACTCGAGTTTTTGTCCTTGAGCAACTCCCTTGGGATTTGGAAAGAGAAATACTCTTGTAAATTAACGTAGATATAAAGATTTTCCAAGAGACTTGAGTAATCTAGGAGGCATCCTTGTGCCCTTGAACCATTGTATTATTTTCCTCATTTTTTTTAGTAATTAAAATAATTAGTTCCAACCATAAGCTGGCATTTTTCTAAGAGGGGAGATCTCAGCTCTCACTAGTGGTTTAGGAAAAGGCTGAAATTCTCAGCATGTACATCTTTCCTTATCTTGGTTTAATGGTTCACTTATGTCATTTTGATATTAATCTTAATGAAGGCTTAATAATAACAGAGGATATAATCTGATATAACAGTGTCATAAGAATAGGTGGCAGCAGCAGCTCGTAGACAGCAAGTTTGTTGTCATTACAGCATTAACCTCAAGATTTTGAAGCACCTCAAAATCTAACTAAAGCTCATGGCCATAGCTAAAATTTTGGCCTTGAATAACCGGTATCCCATGATGCTCCCAGTGCTTCTGGGAAGACATCCTGACTGGGCAAAAAGAGGAAAGTTAACCATAAAAAGAAAAAAATAAATGGATAATGGAAAAGGAGAAAAGCCTCTTTAATGCATTGAGAACACCATACACAGAGCTCTTTAAAGGGGAATATTAAAAGTGTAAGTAGACTAAATGGAAGCTACATGTGATTAAAAATATGATGGTATTCCCCCATAAAAATATGCTACAATGGCTGTAATATAAGGTAAATTATAGAGATATTTTTCTTTTTAATTCAATTTAGAATGGAAAAAGGAAATAAAATGTGTTACTTTTTGGCAATATTAAGAGTATTTGGCTTCCAGATGTAGTCTAGCCTGGCATTTATTCCTAGAAATTATATGAAAACAAGCCCATATACTTCTTAATGATCCTGCAAAATGTAAACCCCAACAAGTCTTGAAGAACTGACTGGATACAATCAGCTTCATGATCTGAAATTACAGCTGAGGGACTTTTCCCTCAGTTAGTGAAGAAACTGAACTTCTTTTCTGCCACTTTCAATCATCTGAAGAGAGTGGTGGTGTCAAGAGATCTTTAGAGCCCAACCTACACCTGGCCCCAAAACAAATTCATAGAAACACAGAAACTAAAATACTCAAGAAATAGCTGAAAAGAATGATTCCTGAGGTGTCCACATGTGGCATTTTCCTGTGCTCAGTGTACTGAGCAAACAGTCTAATCTCAGTTAAGGGCACCAGACAGACAAAACCACCACCACCTCTAATAATATTATTATTAATAATAACAATAATAACAACAACAACAATATTCAACCAGGGAATCAATGTTCCTTCATAAGCTTCCCCATCTGGCTGGAGGCCAATCTGCAACTGCACCTGCATCCATCACCACCCCTGCACAGGAGGAAAAGTCTGGAATCCCCTCAATCAACACAACTTGAGTCAAAACTCCAAAAACCAGGAACATTGCTAAACACTGTCTTCAGCTTCTGCAAGTGACACTCTTCATCCTCTAGAACCAGAGACCATCAACTGGGTATGATTTTGTTTTATATTTAAAAGTATGTACAAGTCATCTTTTTCTTTATGTATCCTCTGAGACCTTCAGAGGGAGGAAAGTGGAAGTACCTCAGACATCACATAAATGGACACAGTGATTACAGAAAGAGCAAACTCACAAACAAACCTGCTACATTGAGGAGACTCTCATTTATCTCTTAATGATACACTTTTAATATTTGATGTAACTTTCAATAACCACTCTAAATCAGCTCACAACACAGCTAGTCATTAACTCTATTTATTTAGTCCTACAAAACAGGAACTTTTTTAGAGACTTATATCGTTTCACTTGCAAATTCCCAATTAACTTCAGTTGGCATTGGTGCAGGTCCTTATTTAAGAAGAACATTCTGGCTTAGTAATATAAATATAGTCCTGGATCTTTCCATCTGATCAAACGTGTTTGCAGATGCTTACTAACAAAGATCTACTTAAAAATGTAATAATAGATGTTACTTACGAGGAAAAGCTGAAACCATGTTTGTTTTAGACAAGTGGCACACATTTCTGTGGCTCATTTCCACTTAAACTCCTTCCTGCTTAAATAAACTAGACCACATGCACTTCTAGTAACAGACTAGCACCACTGCCTTCACTGAGGAAAAAATCACAAATCTCCTAATCATAGCTGTAAAAGTAAAGAGTAAAGCAAAAACTTGGTTTGTTTAAGAATTTTGTCAAGGTCTTTCATAAATCCAGTGCATTGAATATTTATTGGCAAATATTAGGAGCCATTTCTCATGGCCATTATTTATCACATACACATTTATGCAACACCAGCACCGGCTAAACTGTGTTACAACCTTGCTCCACGCTGCCAAACCCTGGAGCTGCTTGGTCTCCCTGACCCTTTTCCATCCTCTCAGAGGGATCACAGTGCTCAGAGACCTGAGGGTACCAATAAAAACTCCTGGACTGGTTTATCACACAAGAAATGTGCATCCTCGTGCTCCTCCTCCTGCTGCCCCCGAGGGCAACAGCCCAGAGATGGCTGTTGCAGCACTGGATTGTGGAGGGAGGGGTTTTATACCCCAAAATGTGATGACTGCACATGGCAGCTACAACTGAAAAGCAAGTTGAAACTAATTACAAAAGCAAGAGCATTTAACTGGAGAAAAACAGAGTTAAAGTATTTAATTACAAGTTTAAGTCTGTGCTTGCAAAGCCACCTGAAATACAGGCTCAGCCTTCAGCTCTCTGGGGTCCATCCTTTGCATTTGCTGCTACACAGCAAAACTCCCCACTTCACACATTATTAACGTTTAAATTATTCTGAAAGAAAAATGGGTTAGTTAGCATTCATGAGAATGATGAGAAGTTCCCTCGATACTAAACTAGGGTGCTCTGATATCTTTTTTAAATTACAAGCTATAGCTAAAAACATCCTTTTCTTACAAGGCTGTAGGAGAATCCATGGACATAACCCCCCAAAAAATGATCTTTTAAAAACTGTGAGTGAATTAAGCACATTCTTTTTCCCTGCTGAGCAGTTGTACACCTTTGCACCACCAGGAGCCTATTTCTGCCTAGATTACCTATTATCCACAGATCTGTTCAGTGGGTTTTGGATTATTCACTTCAATCAGCTTATTGCAGAAAACCACTTTGGGCCAGTAGAGCATGTGGATGTCACTTAGGTATATGTTTTCTAATGGCAAAATGCACTCAGAAAGATAGAGCAGCAGTGAGTTCTTAATAAATCTGGGAGTGGTGACTTGAATAAACTGGGAGCAGGATTCAATTTACAAGCTAAGGTAGACCAGACAAAGTATAACAAGTTTCCCTTTCCCCTCTCCCCCAGTAGGTCTCTATTGAATTAAAAATTGTTTTAGCACTGAGAATTCTGCTTTCCTGTCTGCTCCTAACTCCCATTCACTCTCTTCTTATGCTCCTCCTGACTCCTCTGCAACTGCAGGTCTGAATTCATTCTTATTTTTCTGAAATAAGATCAAACCTTTGATATTTAAGATTAAATCCCCACCTACAGAGACACCTGTGAGACCTGAAACCTGTTAAAGCAGCAGTACCAAAACTAGGGGAAAACAAAACAAAACAAACAAAACAAACAAACAAACAAACACAGAAACCCAAACAAAAACCCCATAAACAAACAAAAAAAGCCCACCAAAAACAAAAACCAACAACAAAAACAAACAAACAAAAGACACAGAAAACCCAAACCAACCAAGCAAACAAAACCAAACCAAACCAAAAACAAAAACAAAAAACAGAAGAGGACACAACATATTCAGTCTGTGGAAAACACAAGGAAAGACGGAAAAATAGGTACAGGTAGACTTTGGAGTGCATAAAGTAAATGAATATGAGCTGAAAAGACTTCCTAACTCACTAGTAATACCTCTTTTTACTCTGGATATGTGGTTTAAGATGGTTTAAAAATCATCCCTTTGAGAGCCCACCTATCAAAACATCTGCTTGGTGGAGTAAAGAAGCCACTCTCAAAATATATCTTCTACTATTATAAGAAACAAGAATATCTGCAGCTTGTGATGCAATTGCTGTAAGATAGCCTGCAGAGGAAGCAAAAGCTTCAAAAGCCAGTTTTTCTCCCTCAAAACTCTAACAGGTCTCCATCCATTTGAGCTCTCAGGGTCTGCAGTAAGTACTTTACCAGGAGCATTTAACAGCAGACCAAATACCCAAGTCATTTCTTATTGGGTAAATGCTGCAAAAGTCTACAATACAAGATTTCTAAGAAAAGTTGTACTATCCTTAAGCAAATAACAAACCTCCAACTAACCAAGGGGATGGGACTGCCCCTGCATGTTTTTTTTTTGTGAAAAGTTTTATATAAAGTGGGTTTTTCTTCATAATGAGCCCCTTTATTTCCACAAATGGTCAAATTCACAGAAAGATTCGTCAGCCCTTAAATTTCCGAGATTTCAGAGCAGTTTGCATACAAGTTGTACCAGGAGCAAGGGACAGGCTCAGCTCACTAATGCACACACAGACCTCTCCAGCATTATGGTGATGAAGGTTGTGGGCTTAACTGGTGCCAAACCAGCACCAGTTACATCCCAGCCGGGATGATTTCCCTAAGGCTGGAAAGGAGGTGCACCCAGAATGGCCACCAGCCAGCTGTCTCAATTCCACAGCCCAAGCCAGACTTTACCTCCAATTGTGATCTATTAATACAAACCTGAAGTACCTCAACTAAAGTTTTCTCGTAATGGTCTGGTTCAAAGAAGCATTCAAGCCACAAACATCATAAAATTTTAATACACAGAGAGGCCTCGAAATTGTCCCGGTGCTGCACCACTGACAAATTCAGATAGTCTGCCTTCTTGTGAGTTTCAGAACAGTGCTTAAGGGAATTTTTAATCTTACAGATGTGTTAAGAGAAAAGGGAACACCACACAGATGGGCAACTGGGACTTTATTAGGAGAAGGCAGATGTCAATCAGAGTAGAGTTTTCATGGTGTATATGTAAAAAAGGGAGGGAAAGAGAAAGATACGAGTTCCCATCCAACAGAGCACATCACTGCCTCATCCCTGGAATAAATCCTCATGATCAGAATGGGCAGTTCAGACAGTACAAACGGATGCAAACAATTTGAAAGAACTAGTTGTTCAAAAAGCCTTTTATGTTTGTTTTTTATATTTTTTTTTTAAGAAATATTGCAAGTAAAAATGGTTTTTTGAAAACCTTTCCAATATATCCGGCAGACTGAAAGCATTCCTGGTATTATCAGGAGAAAAAAAAATAGAATTTTTCAGAATTCAGTCTGAAGCCCAGATTTTCAGTTCAAGCTTAGCTTAACTCCTTGTTTAATAACCAACATCACTTTTAAAATAATTCATCAACCAGCTTTCCACCAGCCACTGTGAGAAGAGGAATCCATGCTAAGTTTTCAGCTTTGGTATTGCTAATTGCAATACAATATTCAGGCAAGAGTAATAGAAACTCCTTCTAAACCTGGTGGGAACCAATGAAAGCAATTACGGTGAGGGTTTGGGACTATCAGACTGTCAAGTTTTGAGCTTAACATAATTCTTTGGAGTTTACCCTTTCTTTGCTGCAGAAGAAAAAGACTGCAGGCTGTTTTCTGCTGAGAATGAAGTGAGACCAAGGAAACACACCATATAAGTGCAGAACACCAAATCACCACATAAACCACCAATAAAATTATAAATTTACATAATAAATTGGATATTACTAGCCAAAAAAATATTACACACACTTAAGCCACTTATCTTCTGGGATTCTACAGAGCCCCAAGGCCCTTGGTGGGGTGGGAGTGAGAGAAATTTCAGAGGTCTGGAAGAGCATTCATCTAAAATGTATCAATTGTTTCTCATTTTCTAGGCTGGGGACATGTTGCATTGAGGAGGAAATAATAAAATACTATAAAATGAGTCAACAGATTTAGCCTGAATACTGACATTTACCAGCAGAACATATTTTGCCTGAAGTTTTCCCTATAGCTGCTTGCAAAGCCAGCACTGATGCTGATGCTACACAGAGACAGTGTCTCACAAGCTTCGTGTCCCCAGATAAGGAGATTTAACAGACTCTTCATAACAGCAGTAGCTCAAAAGGCAGAAGAGTTGAAAGACAAGTTATAAAGGAAAAAGGCCTCTTATTTGATTGCTAAAGCTGCTACAACACCAGAGCAGTAAGAAACACTCATGCTCCCAGACAGAACTTATATAGTAAGATGTTGTTTCTCTTCCTGTAAGCACCCTAGACCTGTTCGCAGAAAATAAGCAGATTCAGAAGTTTGGAAGTAGACTGGAGGTTTATCAGAACCACCCAGTCCTCCTCAAGTCTTTAAACAGCAGAAAATCATGGAAGGAAATACTTCTTGTAAGATTTCTCTATTACTGCTTTCAAAAACCAGAGGGAATAAAAACAGCCATCCTGCTTTTGCAGAGTGGGATGAAAAATGGGATAACACAAAAATCTAGGACAATTATTTTGAAGTTTGGATCAAAAAAAGGAATGAAGCCTCAGAGGCAGGGGCAGAGGAAGGGAAGTTACTGATTTATCATATTGAGTCATTCATCTTCAGCAATTCTGTGTGCATATTATGTATCAACAATCACAAATTAGACAACAAGAGTGTGATAAAACCAGAAAACTCTTCTTGCAGATGATGCTTAATTAAAAGGTATGGGGTTTTTTTTTTCTTTCAATCGTTGCCTGAAAAGACAAAAACTCCAGTGAAACTGTCTCTGGTGAGTAGTCCAGATCAATACAAGATGAACAGCCAGAATTAAATCAGTAGAGGGAATGCTGAAACCCAAAGACACTTCTCTTTAAAGCAAAAAAACCAGACAATTCAAATTCCCTCACAGGCACTGTCTTGCCTCACCAGAGCTGATTGGCCTCCACGGAGATTGAAGCTGATGAAACGCTGTGGTGTTAAAAACGTCTTCATCATGATTAAATGCCTGTAGAATGATCAAAACCCCAAGTGTTACAAAGTTGGGTGAGGGAGAGAAACACTTGGGTGACAGCTTTTGGTGGGCAGGAGCAGTTTTTAAAAAGGTTATGTACACCACAACTCCAGCAGAACCTCAAGTGGATGATGTATTTCCAAACACAAACCCCTGTAATAAAGCAGGGAGTTCCAGACACCAAAGGGTTTGCTGGGTTAATGTGTTCACAGTGCTTCTTTGTGCAATGGGAAGTTTAAGATACTCTTCAAGGGGAGGAGGGTAGGGTTAGGGTTAAGGGTGGTGGCTGGGATAAAATTAAATTAAAAATCCAGTGTGGAATAAACATGTTGTGGTGGCTGACCCTGGTGCCCAGCAAAGCTGCTCTGTCATCGCTCTCCTCACCTGGGCAGGGCAGAGACATCACAGGTGATCTCTACCACTCCTTCCTTCTCAGGAACACTTTTTTCCCCCCTTTCCACAATCTGTTATCCCAGAGGTGTTACCACTGAGAAGAACCACACAGAGAAGAATCCTGGTAAAGTTGTTATTGTTGCAAAAAAAGCACAATAAGTAAAGCACATTGCGTTAACAACTATTTTGCAAGGCCAAATTCCAACCCTGTCATCCAAGGGAGAAATAAAACAACCTTAAAAGAGAGATTTGGAAACAGATTTTTCCAACACATCTTGAAGGCAGTTGGCTAAGTGGCTGCCCGGCCATTCTTGCAGTCTCTGGCTCCAAACACTCGTTTGCATCCTGCAATATCTCACCTCCATAAGAAATCCAAGGAAATACCTGTGGTCCACAGGCCTCCTGAATTTGTCCCTTACGTGATAGATACTTATGGAGCTCTGCAGCATCAAAGGTATATTTCAGAGCTTGGCAATCTCACTGTATCTGAAATTGGAGGCTAATGAGCAAATTTCAGGAGGATATGTCCTTGCCAATCCTCCTTGGAATAATCTATGTCTATGAAGCCATGTATATAAATATATACATATAACTATGTGTAGGCAGTTTTGGGAATTGCCTGGCTATGTTTTTCAGCTGAATCAAAGATACACATTAAATATACATCTATGTTAATTCTAAGAAACATTGGGAAACTAGGGCTTTGGGTACACAAACCAATGACCTAATTACACTCATCCACATACTGCGTTTTTCCTACTCACAACAGATAAAATGCTTAGCAACCTTCACTGCCCTTCCTGAAATTTGTTGTGCAATGTTCCTGTCACCAGTGGTGCTCTGGTCTTTCTTAGGCGTGACTATTTAAGAGACTAAACCACATACATTGTCAGAAAGTCATCAGGTCTCTCTCAAATTTTCATTTCCAAGTTTAGGGAGGAGACATGAAAAGAGGCTTATGAATTAGAATAGTATGTGGCATTGTCCAGCATAAGTCTGACACCCAATATCAATGAATACTGCAACACACTGCACCTGAAATGCAGATTATACTCTCCTGTGTAAGGAGTATCCAAGCCTTTAAACGTGTCCTTTACACCACAGAACAAAGCCATTAAAATTTCCTTTTTAAAATACACCAGATATATTTTTAAAATACACCAGACTGTTTTTTGGTAACTGTCTAATACATGAAGGAAAGGCAGATGTTGAATTTATATATTTGCCAGACAAAATATATGGATAGTAAGCACCAACTTAAATTTGTTTTTGAAGAGCTTTGTGGGAGAGAGGAACAGATGAGTTGTTCTGCTTCCTGTTGGGACAGGACAGTGTTTATTCCCAGATTCTTCAGTTTCTGTCACAAAGCTGAACTGGTATTTCTGGGAATACACTAAAAACAGTCTAGAGGTAAATATTAAACAAATAACCACAAGGTGAATAAAGAACATTTTTTGAGACAATCTTTTACTTAAGGCTGATTGTTTCAGTACATTGATCACTCAGGCTTGAACTTCTGTGCTGCTAGAAACTTAGCAGAAGAATCTAAAAAATCCCAAATCAAACATGTCTTTATATACTTGGGTGTCAAAGGAGTATTTAATGAATTGAAGCAAGTCCTGAGATCTGGAGAGCCATGGCTTCAAGTCAAATGGAAATTTCCAGCAGAACTACAGTTACCTCAACAAAAGGCACGTAAAAATAACTTTGTATATGCTTTATCACAGCAATTCATTCTTACATGTTATTTTCCAGGTTAAACAAGTAATTTTAGGACACAGAGGAGTGTATCTTGCTTTCTGTTAAGACAAATACCCTTGACATAGAGCACACAGAAAATAATCCAAAATGACAGAATTGATTTTGGAAAACAACACTCCCTAACACAGCTAGTGGTGAGTAACTCCAAGTTGGTACTTACTAGGTTTGGTTTGATCCATAAACTATTTCTTTGCTTATGGAATAATACTTTAACATGACTGTGGCAGATTTCATGCACAAAAACCCCCTCTCATTTTAAAGATGTAACTATTTCCACGGAGCAGCAAATGGTGTCTCATTGTACTGATGACATGGCAAGCAACACATATTTTTAATTGAGGAGATCACTGAAATAAAGACAAGCTGCACTATGAGCTCAGTTGGGTTAATTAGTACTAATTTTCCATAAAGGTATCATGATGGTTATATTTGATTACTGATTATTTGATTTGATATATTTGATATATTGATATATTTGTTTTAATTGATGCATTTCAGAGAGTAATTCAAGCTCTCCTGTCCACTGACAGCCCTCCACCCCTGACTTTTCCTACTTTTACCTCCCCTTGGATGCTGTTTTCCACATTACAGCGCACAAACAGCTGAGCCAGGATTACAAACTCCTCCAACTCCAGACCCTGCCAAGAGTGTGAGAGCCCAGCATGAAGAAGCAGTTCAGTGATCCAAGTTTCTGTTGCCTAATCTGTCCTTTCTCCCTGGCCAGGAGGCAGTCATGCCTCTGCTGTGGTTTTCAAAAAAAAAAAAAAAACAAAAAAACAAACCACCCTACAAACCTCCCCATGAATTATATGGCAGCACAATGAATTATCAATTACTGACCCAATCTGTGATGCTGGGAATCAAATCCCAAAGAATCCGGGTGATCAAACGGAAGTCAAAGGTTGCAAATTTTATTGCTGTGTTTTTACTGGAACATGGTTTGCTCCTCCCAAAATCATCCACATTAACACAGTTCATGGTCTGAAGCTGTTTAAACAAGGCCTCATCCCACAACTCAACATTTCAGAGAAATTAGCCAAGTAATAAGACAAACCGTTTTCTTTAGGGTGTTGGAAAAGAGCAGGAAAAGCTTTGAAAAATTAACTTCTGTCCCTAAAGCCTTAAAACTTTCGAAATCAATCACATAGCATTTATTTTCTACATCGTGAAAGGTATTTTTAATGATTTTTACAATTAAATGAATGAAAACTGCTATATAATCTTTTAGGAACTGACAACCACTGTAAAAGAATTCACTGCTATGTCAAACCCACCACTAAATTTCTTGTGCATTTAGCCATAGGCATTAGAGGAGAAATAACATCTTAAGCTGAAAGAAAACCCCCTCATTCAGAAGATAATGACATAATTTAACCTCGAGAGTGAAACGTGGAGGCAATAAATCAGCCAGGGGGATGCAGGCAGAACAATGCACACGCAGCAATGCAAACAGCGCTTGGTTTCTGTTGTTATTTTCCACTCTGCATCCCGTTGGTGCATTGTTAAAACCACTGGAAGCAGAAAAAGCATAAACTTGCTCTTGTGTTGGCACAGGCAACACTGAAACAGATGAATTTATGAAATTTTCCTGCTGCCACCAGCCACAGCTTTCATAGAAGGAGCTTCAGAAAGGAAAAAATCTTTGGGTGCTTTCCAGCAAAGTTAAAGCTCCAGCAGAAACTTAGGCAACACCAAACCATGGCTGTAAAACAGCATCCCCTGGGAAGTCTGACATGGCTTTGCTTCAACCATCTCACCAAGCAACGTTCTTACCCCCATAAGTGAGGGGAGGTATGGAAAAAGACCTGTTCTGAAGACAACCACAACAGACTATACCTCAGCAGCAATGTAGTTGGGTTGTTTCCTTTCCCATGGTTTTAGTAGGGTTTTTTCTATCATTGTTTTGAGGGTTTTTTCTGCTGTTGTTGGGTTTTTTGTTGGTTGTTTTTTTTTTTTCTTTAGTGGACAGACAAAATATTCTCTCTTTTCCTTCTTTTCTAATACTTCACTGTTCTTGTCTGTTGTGAGTGGGGTCCCTCACACCAATAAGGTCTCAAACTTCCAAGCCTTCTCTAATGGCACTTGCTTCAAGTCAAGCTTTTTTCCAGTAATTCTGCACACTGGGATCTTGTGCATTGAATAAAAAAATAAAAAAACAAACAGATTTTGGATGGAATCTCATTCATAATCCTACAAAAGCAGGGCTCCTGGTAGCAGGAGCCTGTAGGAAGATTCAAAGAGGCAAAGGCACTCAGTTTAATATTATAAAGAATTGTTAATCACAGAATTCCATGAATATTTGGGGTTGGAAGGGACCTGTGGAGGTCGCTCAGCCCAACCCCCTGCCCAGGCAGGGTCCCCTGGAGCAGATGACACAGGGACATGTTGAGGTGGGTCTGGGATGTCTCCAGACAGAGAGACTCCACGCCCTCCCTGGGCAGCTGTTCCAGGCTCTGCCACCTCCATGGAAAGAAGTTCTGCCTCATGTTGAGGGGGAACTTGTTGTGTTTTGGTTTATGGCCCTTGCTCCTCGTCTGTCACTGGACACCACTAAACAGAGTCTGGAACAATCTTCTGACATCCCTTGGGGATATTTGTGTGGATTGATGGGATCTCCTCTCAGTCTTCTCCTCTCCAGAGTTACCAGGCCCAGATCCCGCAGTCTCTGTTCATCAGGGAGATGCTCCAGGCCCCTCATCATCTCACACACTCCACAAGAGCTGGAAATCTGAATCCACAGAGGATATGGGTAAAAGTCTAAAGATTTAATTAAACAAAATGCTCAGAAATAAAAAAATAAGCAAACTTCTTACAAGAGATGCACATGTGCTATGAAATGCTGTGGTTGAAACTGGAAAAGCCACACAGCACATATCCTCTCCACATGAATTATGTACTAGAAACACTGCAGGGTTCCTTTTCCACAGCCCAGAGATGAGTTTTTCAATCAGAGCAGCTCATTTCAGTAGAAACTACTCCCTAATGTGGATGGAGACATCACTCATCAAAATAAGTGTCATTTGAACTGGTTGCCTCAATACCCTTAATGAAACCCCAACTTAAACTCTGTTCAGCTCAGATGATCCCAAAATACTAAAGTGTGATTGCAAGAGACAGAGAAAATGATGTAATGCCAATGGAGAACAAGTATTTTATCTACAGAAATAATTTCTAAGCAAACAAGGTGCATGACAAGGAGGCAGGATGCCCTGACAAATGAAAGAGAAATTTGCCACAATTCAGTGCTTGCACATCTACTGAAAACAGATCTAGTGCTGCACTGGCCTTCTTGCATGCACAAACTAATTAATTCCCATATTTACACTGGTTTTCCAGAATACAGTATTAGATGAGGGGTCTTTATTTATCTTACAAACGACTGTGAAGAGAAATGAGCTCTGTGGAGTTTGCCAAACTAATCTATTTCCTCCAGAAGAACTCTTCCTCACTACTAATATTTTTGCAGCACACTGTTAAATTCAGCAAGCAAGGTTGCTTCATTTTGCTCTGGAAATACCATTTTGCAAGCCAAAAAATATAACTGACAATTTTTTAATATATTGTCCAAAAGCTTTTTCATTTCAAGCCATCTTTTCTAATCCCATTCCTCATATTACACCCTCTGCTCTGTGTTGATACCCTTCAAGCCTTTTTAAATGCTTCCTTTGTTGTCCTTTAGCCTGCCTGTATGTATTTAACCTAAAACCATCCCTTATAAATCCGGGCTCCAAATACCTTTTCCCAAGTATGCTGCTCTTCTTTCCATCTCTCCAGCTGTCAATATCCCTCTGCTAACAAGACTTCAGCATCCTCATTTACAGGAGACCTCTGCTTATTAGACTAAAACTGAATTGGTCTTCATTGCTGTCAAATCAGTATTCCAAATTCATGGCTAATTTGCTGTCATTTACTAGTTTTAAGTCTCTTTTGGCATTACTGCTTTCCCAAGGCCTTTCTCACTCACAAGAATCTGTGCCTCAGATTATTTTTCCCTTGATAGGCTTGTGCTAATTAATATTTCTAAAATGCTTTTAAAATGGAAAGCACTATATAAATATTAAGTATCCTTATCTGCAATGGGAAACATGATCTATTACCATTGTCACATAAACTTCACATCCACACACTCTGTGCAGTCTTTGGTCATGGGCACTTGATTTCCTACAAAGCACTGCTAACTGAATGCATTAATGGGAAATATTTATGTGTGAGCTGTGTACACACAAGAGCTGGGCCGTGCACTGTATGTGTGACACACACAAAATATAGCCCAAACCACTCTGCTGTTTATATATTTAATGTAAACAGAAGCTCAGTCCAGTTTGCAGCTTTGCAAATTGTATTTTACACTGACTTTCACTGTATAAACACTGTCTTGCTGAATTATTGACTGCCTAGAAATGCCTGGTGCAGAGAATTTTCAGTACTGAATGAAATGATGTTTGGTGAGTATTAATAATTCAAAAAACAAAACAAACAAAACCCCCTATTTCCACTACCTGATGTTTCCTATATTTGACTTTAATGTGTATAATTTCAAATGCTCTGCTCCACAAAGACATGGGATATTTCTGTACAGCTCAACACCTTTTAGAACATGGCAGATGACGGTGTGCATCATCCCCTCCCACCAGGGGAGCTGATGTCCCATGGTGTCCTGGGGGGCTCACAGTTCATGACTGGTGGGTTGATTGCACAAAGCACGAGCCCAAGGGGATGTCAAGCACTGGAGACACAAAGGGAGGAAACTGATCCAGAAAATCTGTTAAAGCAGGCATTAAATAGGCTGGCAAGCGTTACTCTTCCAAAAATGCTGCATTCTTGGTCCCGGTCCAGTAAATCACTTACCATAGAAGCCAGTGGAATTACCCAGGGATTCAAAGGTTAAATCTGTGTTTACATGTTTTGTTTGTTTGGGATCTGCACAGCCACCACTCTCCAGGGCTCACCCACTGCTCAGCCCAGAAGGTTTTTTTTAAGTCTACCAATTTTTGTCTCAGGAAGCTCTGTGACAAATATTTTGCAAGTCTCACTCCAAAGGGACGGGGATGGCATATCTTCACTTTCACCTGTATTTTTTCCAACAAACCTATTTACTGCGGGTCATAGTATGAGGCCTTTCACCATGTTCTCTCTTTTTCTGGTGTCCTTCTACAAAGTTCAGACCAAGGAAGAAAAGCCAGCACTTAATCTTCTTAAAGACTGTAAGGCAGCCATTCTATACAGCCATCCAATGTTTTTGTGTGATAGCCTGTATTTGTTGAACACTACAGGGTGCTGCCGAGCTCCTGAGTGACAGATGTGTTCCCACTATTCCCTTCCACAGGGTACACCTGTGGAAATGGGTACACCTGTGTCTTACTTCCTAAACTGTAGCTTCAGATAAAATGTGTGATTATTTTGGGGATTGTTTAGGCAGAGCAGCATACAGCCAGAGTAGCCATCGTGCGACCACAAGACCCAAAAAAAAAGGTGTGTTTACCTCCCTTACGAAAGAGAGAATGGAGCCCCAACCTCGTATAAAATGTCTAGACTTTGGATAAAAAGTCACCAATGCTGGTGCTGCTGCTGGTTATTGAATTACCATGAAGACAAAGCTGTACACTAATGTCAGTCACATTCAGGGATGAGAAGCACGCTGGAGATAATCCCTCCAGGGTTTTGCCCACAGCTCCAAGGATGCAGTCACAGGACCAGCTTCCCAGGTCCTACCCAAACTGCAGGTGATCCTCAACCCATATCCCTTCCCCACTCGAGCACTTCCCCATCCCTTCTCACCTCCTGAGAGGCAGCTGGAGCACAGGAGGATCTGCAGTATCTCTGCCACCATTACTACTTTATTATAACTACTAACACCAGTCTCCTCAGCATCTCACTGAGGCACAAAGGCATCCCCTTGAAATAATTCACAAAACACCATGATGAATTCAAGACAGCTTTCAAAGAAACAAGGGAAATCCGAGGTGAATCAAGAAAATGCATAGGAAAAGGGCACACTTTACTAGCTACAGATGGCTTATTTCAGGAGTACAGCAGATTTTGTTGTAGTTTCACTCTGTTAACTTGACTGTACAATCCAACTTGCTTTAGTTTCTGCCTGTTGAGACAACACTTTTAATTGACTGTTACCCTCCACTCACTACAGTGTGCTAAAATTGCCTCAGATTTTGCTTTCTGGCACCAAGTAGATAAGCTAACACAATGCTGCTTTGGAAAAAAAAGTTTCTTGTATTCACACAATTACCCCCCCCCCAAAAAAAAAAAAAAGCATAAGCAATTTGTACTACTATTCCTACTAGAAGGTAACTACAAAGACAGGAAGGTTGGTTTGCAAGGGATTTTTGTCAAATAGATGTTCGGGGTGATTCCAGCAAAGATGCTGGAAAACTCACAGCCTTTTTGTAAAGGGAAAAATGCCACATAAAACAAGTGTTTATCAGCAGTGATTACATTCGCAGGTATTTCAGTACTGGGGAAAATATTTACCAATAAAAGCCAACCTTAACATGAAAGAACAGCACCTGTTGCTGTTTCCACAAGCAGCAGATTTAAAAGACATCAAAACTGGGATAGCCTTAAAGGAATTTTCCAAGATTCCATCCAGGAATGCCTCTTCTCTGGCTGAAAACCAGCTGGGCTCCTTGCTGAGCAATCTTTAATCAAATTGTCTGTGATACAGAGAAATATTCAGGAGCACTAGGAAAAGAAAGTCAGATCCATTTACACCAGTGACCCAAGCAGAAGCTTGAATTGAGATTTAAAGGCAGAAAAAGTGAACAAACGCACTATTTCATTCTCATATTCCAAGTTACGAAGACATAAACAGATAAATGTGTCAGTAAAATCAGTTTGCTTTTACTGCACAGTAAGCTCTTATGAATGACCAACTTCTCCCCTCACATTTTTTAAAAGCATAATTTATTCTAGTCAAAAAGCCTGCATGCCAAGTTTCAGCACAGAATAAAATCTTTACAGTAGAGTTATAAATTTTTTGAAAAGTGGGTTCTATGTAGTCACATACACTTAACCATTACAAGGGCAGCAGGTGTCACTATAACAAATGATGTAAAGTTCAATTTAAACAGCAGAGAATCCACTGAAATACTCTGGAAACTGCCACAGGTCACTTAACATTTTATATGAAAGAAAAAAAAAATTAAAAACCCTAATTCCCCTCCCTAACATTTAATTTCCCCCCTCCCCATAAGGCAAAACAAATAAAACACAGACACAGATTCTTTGTAATTAAGAGGACTGTGGTTTTACAGCCAAACATGGGCCAAAAAGTGAAAAGTTAACAAATTAGACATTAGACAACATACACTGGCCTGTATGAGAACCATGGCAATCTGCAAAATAGCTCAGGATACACGAGCATGAGGTCAGCTGTTTTCAGTAGATAATTTTACATATAAGCATCCTTACCTCAGGGACATGGCATGCAACAACACACAGGGATTTCTGGCAGTTTCAAAACAATTATATTTGCCTACCACGTAACTTAAACAAATACAGGAAGCATGGTCACTAATCACAGTTGTGATTTAAATATTAAGGGGAGGAAAAAATTCTATTTTCTTTACTCCCCTCCGTCCAGTTTTTCTGCAAATCACCGGTTTCCATAGCACTGTTTACAACACAATGGCCTCTTCCTCTCCTTGCTCAGACTCCCTGATGTCAAAGAGCACTTTAACACCTACTTAACTTTAAAGTCAGGGGATTCCTATAGGGGTGCCAGGCTGTAGGTGTTTTCCTCAGTTCAGGGGCAAAAAGGGAAGAGACCACGAAATAAAAGTAAAAAATGCAACATCTACTGGCTTAAGGAGAATCTTCCTTTTCCTTTTAGACTGTCCTATATTAAGCGCTTTGATTTCCAGTATTACCTGCAGGTTTCACATGGGAATCCTAAGCCAGGCTTTGCTCAGGCCTGTACCTGGTAGCACTTAAGTCCTCACTAATACTGTAAATCAATGGTCATTAATATTACTGATCAATATTTTCCTCTACATAGTCTTGCGACAAAAGCTTAGTCAAGGCCAGGTCAGACAAGGGCTTGAAGCAACCTGGGATACTGAAAGGTGTTGCTGCCCGTGGCGGGGTGTGGAATGACATGAGATTTAAGGTCCTTTCCAACCCAAACCATTCTGGTATTCTATGAATAATTCACCACGCTGCTATTGGTGTCACAACCTGTCTGCAAAACAGCCATAAAAGCAGCAACTTTAACCCATAGGACTTGTAACAGTAAAAAAAAAAAACCCAATGAAACAGTGCTAACTGCAAACATCAGAGATGATCAGCAGCATTGGCGAAACTTAACATGCAAACAAAAATAATCTGGGAGAAGGTTCAAGTGGAAGTTTTACTTTTTAATTTTCTTTTAAGAAAAATACAGTCTGTGGGGAGATTGGGCGTGGGACTGGAAGTGGCCTGTTGCTTTTTTTTTTTTTCTCCTTCCTCAGTTTACCCTCAGGAAGCAAAACCCCTTTTGTCTCAGGCAGCCTCACCACCCTCCCCAGCAGTAGCTGCTGCTCCCGGCAGTTTGACCTCCCCATTCAGTGGGATCTGCAGGGAATGCTGGAACAATCAATCTCAACCCCTCTGTTCCAGGAAGAGCCAGCAATCCATAGCTGTCAACAGCTGTGTCCTCAGCAGCTGCCTCTTTCACCTGTGCCTGCAGATAATAGATATTTAAGCTCTTCCTCTCCTTGAAATGAACATTTTAATCCCCAAAAAATTAATATTATCTGTTAGACTTTTTTTGTGTGTGTGTTTTGGTTTTTTTTTTATTTCTTTGCTTCATCATAACAACTCTGGCTCGGGTTCAACAATGCACTTAAGCATGTGCTTAGTTTTAAGTAGATAAATAGACCTGTTGAAAAAATGCTCCAGTTAAGCATAAAATTGATAATGTGCTTCAGTGTTTTGGATTAGGCTTTAATTGCAGGAAAAGTTTAAAGCCATATTGTATAACACTTAAACATCCACCTATAAGCAATTTATGCTTTCCCTTAAAAAAAAAAAGAAAAGATATAGCAATGCTCCTTGCAAGAACCAAAGTACAGTGTTAAGGATCAGTATGATGAAACCCGTGTTATCTTGCAATGTGATAATCATACTGCAAAAAATGATCTGTGATTTTTATGCTAATCTTTGCTGTCACACACAAAAGAGATTATTTTTTTTTCATCAGCCTCTGTAATGCAAATTTACATACTTTAGAAACACCAGTGCAGTGTAGGCTCTTTTTGGCTACTCATTGTGTTTTCAAATCCCAAATACAGTAATTAATGTAATCACAATTTCAGACCACACTTGTCAGCACGTCTTACATGCTTACAGTAGACCTGTCTTCTTTTTTAAGTGGGAAATCGTAATTCCTTGCACTGCTATCTTCCTCATATACTTAGAACAAGAAAAGCCTCTGTTAATTTTACTGTGAAATACCCCAAATAAATATTTTAAATGGCAAAAGAGCAAGCATGAGCATGGGATATCCATAGTTTTCTCCCTTCCTTAGATACTTAAGAGTATCTATCACAATAAATTTAGCAAGAAATGAGATTTATCCTGTCCTCAGGACCCATGCAATCTTAATGCCCACCTCAGGTAATTTTACCTGTCCTTGCGCAATGAGGAGTCTTGCAGAAATCTTCAGCCAAATCTGGAAATCTGAAGTGCCTTATTTAGCATGTGAGTGATACATGCTGCATAATGAGATGAGCCCAGGTATGTACAGGATGGTTATGCCTTTGCAAAGGAAGGGAATAGACAGAAAGGGGAATCTGCAATGAGGATCAGGGAAAAATACAAACTGTTGAAAACAAAAAACGAACTTCGGCACCAGATTGAATAAATATGAATTGGTCATGAAACACTAAGCATATGACTGAAATCTAAGCACAAGGGGGGCTGTGAAGCTCTGAAGTTGAGCAAGATGATTGGTATTCAGACCCAGCCTCCAGCTGCCTTGAAATCATCCGGTTCTGTGTCTCATTCCTGATGAAGTCCTGAGTAAGGCTCATCCTCTGTGCCAGTTACAGCAAAATATTTATGGAGTAGCTGATAGGAAAAGCACACAGCAAGAGGAAGGGATAAAAAGGCTATAAGACATTTCTCTCTGCAGCTGTCAGTAGGAGGCTGCGCACATAAAAAAACACTCCAAGAAGTTTTTGCACTGCTTGTCTTCCTCAAGAGACCCAGATACAATGATACCTATTCAGTATACTAAGCCTCAGAAAAATAGAGAATTATACTTTCCTGCCTCTGTGTGCAGTTTTCTGTTCACATACATTGTCCAACAGCAAATGAGACAGAGACAGAATATAGTTTCTGTAACAAAACAGAATTTTGTCTGTTGGGACCCCTGACATGTTAGAAATACCAAATTTTTATTCATATCGTCGATGTACTGGGACTTCTCAAAAGATAAAGAAAAATATTTTATCAGATCGAATCAATACTTGGCATTTCTCACCAAACACTGCACTGCTTTATTCCTACAGGGCTGCCTGAGAGCTGTGGTCCAAAACCACTCCCATCACATAGATCAATTTTTTTTTATTATTAATTACAAGAATTTTCCCTGCAGTTCCAGTGGGAACAGTGTTCATATATTGATCTCTTCTAAGGCACTTCCAGCAGTGATCTAACTATCCTGTTTTGCCACCTTTGCAAAGTCCCCACAAGTTATTAAAAACCCCATTTCTACTAATCAGCTGTGCTCCTAACTATATGATTTCTCTCACCTGTTTTACAAAGGACTTTTCAGTATGGGAGACATCCAACTATATCAGTTTTCCTTTATTTGTACCAGCCCAAACAAAGCAGGGCACTACAAAATCTGTCCAGGGCAAGAGAGAAGCAACCTATGAAGATTAGACAGTCAGTGCTAAAGAATTTTTAAAGTGTACATCAAATAAAATATATTGAAGCTAAGACTGCAAAGCAACCTGACTATTTTAAAATTCAGGCAGGTATAGTATTTTTCCCTCCAAAATCAGATTGCATGGGAGCAAAGATAATACCATGTAGGCATCATATGGATGAAAAAAAATCCCAACAGGATGTTTCAATACATTTTCTGTTAATGATTTTTGTCTCTATTGAACTGCAGATATACCAGATGTGACTGTATCAGTATCTTCCCTAGACAATGAAAAAGACAAGGTATTGCAGTCTGAAAGCAGTGAAGAAGAGATCCCTTTATTTTCTGTGCTCAGCAAGAAGTTAAATATAGTTTTGATAAATGCACAAGGTTGGTTGACCACAATCAGACAATGAATGTTGTCTCTGACCCTGTATGAGGTGCCACAGCAAAGCACAGTCACTGCAGAACAAGAACCCTCTTGACAGAGGATAAAATCAGAGAGTCTGGACAAAGGGAAGTACAATAAATTTGAGTGACTCCATTAGTCACAGCCTCATATTTCATTAATGTTATGGCTTGCATGACTGAGTAATTTTCATGCAAATAGGAAGGACTAACATCTTAATTTCACCCTGAATCAAGTCATAGATTTATCTTGCAGTGGTGCCCTTCCACTGTTCTCTGCAATGAACTGTACTCTTGGTGGGGAAAAGCAACTTGAATACTGGTGGAATCACTTGACATGGAACATTATCTTACCTGATTTAGGCCTGTCAAAGTACACTGAGCAACACTTATGAATGCTAACCCTGAAAGTGACAGGAGAGCAGCAGGAATAACCAACCTAACTGCAAAAAGCCAACACATTTATATGTAGTTCCCTGCACTGCAACAAAGAGACTTACACTATGATTTCAACAATAATATCCAAGAGATGATTCAAATTTCTCCTTAACCCTCTCCAGCCAAACGGATTTAGTAGATACCAGAGCATAATCATGTCTGGCAATTGGTGAGAGATCTGAAAATAGCTATTTTTTATGCTGTGGTTTGATGAGCAAGCAGATTTTCATCTTTGTGTATAAACCTGATTGTCTTAATGCAGTAAATCCTGTGAGAAATTGTTTGCTTGTCTTGGAACTTGGCAGCGATTTCAAAATTTCAAAGCAAAATGGCTTTTGGTGTGTGATGCAAACTGCAAACTTCTCTTCAACAGCTTTTTCTTTAGCTAAGTGATGTAACTTCAAAAAAACCCCTCTAACTTTTGCTACATAACCATTCTCCATAAACATTCAGGCAGGTCTAATTTACCTTTTTCCTTTGGTAATACATGAAATAAAGTGTAATGGTACATCTTTGAAAGATGAACAACATGAATTGAAAGTGGTTTGATGAAGCTGCAGATGCATTAATGAGTTGTGTTTTCCACACCTGACTGCAGTGACATTAAGATGCCTGATTGTGAAAATGGGAAACTGCAGGGAATACAGGAAGATTGATGGGCATCTGTTTTGAGGGGGATTTCTCTTTTGCTATAAATAGTTTGCCATGGACATGCAACTGCAATTTGAATTCTCTCTCTGTCTTTGGCTCTTCCACTTGTTTAGTTTTCATAGTAAATAAACCAGCTTTAGTTGCAACACTTTTTGTGGCCAGCATGGCAAGAATTCACCAAGAAGGAAGATGAATATGTAGTAGCTACAGCAGTTCTTATTGTCTCCTCTATGCTCTGTCTTCCCTCGCAATTTTATTGCAGCTCTGAGACTGCATAACAACTACACAAAAGTGAGAGTTTTCAGCATAAAGGCATTACACATTTTCTTATATTTTGTTTTCTGATAACTAGAAAACCAGTAGGAACAAGTTTTATAATTTATTTACAACTACTGGGACAGTAGTTAACAGATATTTTTATGTCAAGAATATGAGCAATTGAGATATCTACACTGAGGTAAGATAGTATCTTTCTGTAAAGTTATTTGGTAGGATAGGTCATAAAACATGGGTTCAAATTCCAAAAGGCATAATTTTCTGCATTACATGAAGTAGAAAACCCCATCAAAATCTATAATAGCCATTCCTGTGCATAAGGAAATTCATCTCTTATACTATCACTTAACACTTCTGAATGTAAAGCAAGTTAAAATGAAAAAATGCCATTTCAAAAAGGACAGTATGATTTCTCTTATCCTCCTCTTCTCTGTGTTGTGGCCTACACTTCTCTTTATGCATCTCAATTCAAGACCAAATCTTGCAAACCTTTACTCCCAGGTGTAACACTTAACTACACCAAGGAGTCCCACTGGAGTCTGAGGAGAATTGTTAGAGAAAAGAGTATCCCAGGAGACCACTTAAGACTGAAGAACGTAGACAGGGTGTTTGGAGCGCACTGCACAGTGAATACAAAAAGAGTCTAATGTTTGCATTGGTTTTGTAGAGTCTTCCCAAGCAGCAGCATTGGATTTTATGAACTAAGAGAGGCAAATCCAATCTTAGTTCAAAATGCATCAAGCCTGCTCCAGAAATCTCAGCTCTCCATTTTTAAGAGTAAAATTTAAATGCCTAACAGTTTTATTGTTTTCCTTATTGACACATTCTTTAATACAGTCTGCTACTTATTCAACTGCTATTACAGCAGTTTTTAAAATGAACACTGCATTTTTGAAGCCACCACATCTACCCATAAATAAAGGGAGATATTCTCACAGAGACTTCATGAACAACAAGCTCTGCAGTCTCTTGCAGCAGATATCTCAGACGGCTGGGTGAGAAAACACAATGGTTTTATTTCCAAATGCTTATCATCTCTCATGAACCCAGACTAACCAAAACAACACAAGGGCAGTAGAAAACCTGAAACCAGGTTTCAGCTCCCTGTCACACTACTAGGCAGGGAGAATTGCTTCTGTTGACATTTCAGAGGGTGACAACCTTTGTAAAACATGAGTTTGTTTACATATACAAATGTTTTCAAGCAGCTGGCCACAATTCTTCACCACACAGATCGTCTTAGCAGCACATCTTCCATCACACTCATTGTTCACTGTGTTATTTAAGGAACTGAGGGCAGAGTGGAAACACATTTTAAGTGAAAACAAAGAACCACCTCGATGTTTTGTAGGAGAGGTAGAGAAGGGATATGTGGTATCACAGGCCCAGCCAAAAGCTCCCCATACAAACATCATCTTTCTTGTAGCTAGAAAACCAACACTATGCCACTGCTCGGGGTGTGAGGGCTCCCCAGGCAGCACCAGGCATGTATTACACCCACACTGCTCACATTTAACCCAGTGACTCACTGAATCTTACAGAGGGTTGTAGGTTAACAGAGTCTCTGTGCTTCAATAGCTCATAGGGCTAGTGAACAAGCAAATGAATGACAAAAGTCATAGCATTCGGATAATGAAACAATTGTCCACTTCAAAATAATGAAAAAACCACCTTCCATAAGGGAATTTCTTCCCTTTGTTTTTTTGGTTTTTTTTTTGTTTTTTTTTTTTTTTTTTAATGTGGAAATACACTACTATGTATCCCTTTTATCATTCCCAACAGTTATTTTAAAGGCTACAGATGATTTTGCTGTGAAACAAAACAAACATATGCGTATTTTACACAGAGAAGCCAGTTTAAAAATGCATAGCCTTATGCCTTGAGCCTCTAAAAACACTCTTAAAAATCAACCAATTCAATGCTTTTCATGTCAATCATATACAGAGGTCTCCGATGACTCTAAATTTTATGAGCTGTCACTCATTCCAATCCCAGAGGTACACCTACCAAATACAAGTTTAATGACCCTAGAAAGTATGGTTGAATATTTCTATGCTACAGAAATGTAAATTTAAAGCACAACAGTAACTGACATTAAAGAAGGAAAAAAAACCACTGGCAATTTCTCCTTAAATAATATTTTTATACTGGATATGGAAGTCTCTGTTCATACTGAAATACATATTTTTGTCTCAGAGGGCTGCAATTATGTTCAAAGACGTCTGCAGAAAGTAAGTGGCATCACCTTGAGACAATGAAGATTATAGATCATAATTCCTTATAATACACAATGTCATCTGATTAACTGTATTTCAACTCTTAGGAAAAACTAGAAAAATTTCTGTTGTCAAACTTTACTCACCAACTGACCACAATTTTCACAAAATTGGCAAAATTTAAGCTGCATTTTGCATTTACATTAAAGGTGGGGATAATCTGCAAAGTCTGTGCATTGCCCCAGAATTCAGTGTGCATCTGAACTGCTTCACTGATGGAAAGATACCACTAAGAAGCCAAGTTAAATTACAGATATCAACCCTTGCTTTTCCAAGGGACTCACACAGTGAAGAAATGAAACATTAATTATGCTTTGTAGGGTGACAATCAAAGAAACTAAATAGTCCTTCAGAAAAATAGAGGGAATGAACGGCTGTATCTACTGTGTCAATGAAAGTAACTTAATTGGGTATCAGGTGTATGATATTGTGAAGAACTTATCACAGAACCGTTGGGTTGGGTTGGAAAGGGACCTTTAGAGGTTATTTAGTCCAACCCCCTGCCATGAGGATTATGTCTCCATTTGCCATGAAAAGCACTGGAAGTGTCAGAAATTAAGCTAAAATGTGTTATCTCCTTGCCTTACTGTTCTAGGTGTTCTTAAAGTTCATTTGGAAGATCTAGGTCAGAGGATTCAGTTGATATCAACACACTCGTTCACTGATTTATATAAGCTAAAGCATCAGATCAAGTGAGGAAGTAGAAATAAAACAGACATTTAAGCCTTTTTTTTATATTTAAGTCAAAATGTCCCATGCTACCAATATGGAAACTCTAAAAACCAAATGCAGACTGACCTAAATATTGTTAACACTTTCACTTCACCTTTTAAGGTCCATCCTACTCATCTTTTGACAAAAAAATATAAAATACTAGCATGAACCATCACTGTTACACTTCTCCTTAATACTTTACATGTAAAGGCATTGTTAGGAAGGCACAAAGCTGTTTTTAAATTCTTACACACTCATAAACAATGTTTTTATTATGAAACTAACAAGTAATCTACTTGTGAAGAGTTTTAAACTAATAAAACCTATGAGTAAAATAGGTATCAACAGTGACAAAACCAGAACTGCAGCAGCTGATATGTTTCCTCATATGCATGGAAATTCATTCCCTGATGTCGAGGGACATGATATTATGCCTGACAAGTGGGAGAGCTGAAGCTATTAAGAGTCACTTCCCAGCATGAACAGAAGAGGAAATGAAAATTTCTTGCCTACTGAAACATGTAATAAAAAGTACTGACCAAGAACCTCACTTTCACAAAAGCAAGCAATATTTAGAGGTCAATTATGTTAATTTTATATACAAGTGCATTTTGCAGTTTGGGTGCATGCTGTAATTTAAATATTTACAGACAGCCTTATTAGTTATTAATTATACCCATTATGATACCTATTAATGAAAGTCTATCCAGTAAAAATCCACTAGATTAGTACAAGTGTTATTGCTTTTTTTGATAGTCTTAGATTGGACTAAGTCCTAATGATTATATGATACGTAAATTTTATCCTTTTTCACTTAGCTTTTCTTACCCCATTCCCCCTTCCTAACCTAAAACAGATCTCTGCATGCCTTGGGAAGTGTGTGGAATATGGCATAGAAATAGGAAATTCAGGGAAAGAAATCACTCTTTTTCAGATTTTGTGTGGTTCTCATTGTAGAATTTCACACAGTGTGAATTGAATGGACACAGGATTTATCCTTTAGTCTCCCTTTTCAGTCTTCTTTTGGTACAAAAAAGGAAAAAACCACAAAATTTTGGGTGTACTTTACCCTTTTATGGACTAGGAAAGTATGTTCTTCTTAACTTTTGAACGTGGAGCACAGCTCTGAAGAATGACCCAAATAGGGATTAAGGAAAAGCTCTAACATAACATGTAGGGAGATTTGTGGAGAACTAACTCATACCACCACAAAGAACAAGAACACCTCAGGGTAAACACGTCTTGTGTTCTTGGTGTATGTCTGCTAAGGTATGTTTTCCTCAGGGTACTATATTTGTATCACAAAACTTTGAAACATAAAAGTAGTCTGTACCTTTACAATTTGTGTCTTTCCCAGACAGCATCAAAAGAATGCCACAGGAGCACAACCTAAGCTTGCCGAAATTCAGAAATGTTACTCAAATAGCATCTCCAGGTCCTTATCAATGTACACAATCAATTCCTTACCCAAAGTCTTCAGTTTCCTTGCTAATGTTTCAAGCTTTAAAAATTTGGAATTAATTAATTTTCCAACATTGATCTTTGCAAGTTATTTCAAGTTATATTGACTGTTTAAAAAAAACCCTACAGAGCAGTAATTTTCCTCACCAAAACTGCAATCCAATCACTGCTGTCATAACACCTTGGGATACTGAAACAAATGCTATTTATAACATTCACCAGTAACCCAATATCATCAGATATTCAAATATATGCCTTCAGCTAAGCATTTCCCCAAAGCATTCAATCCTTTTAAAGACCCAATTTTTGTGGCAGCAGGTTTAAAAAAAATGTTCCTTCTACTTGATTAAGAGAACCATTTCATTCCCTAAGGGTATCAGATGTTACCTGTCAGGAGCAGAGACAAGAATTGAGCCTTGTTTCATAGAAGAAATATTAAAAACACCAGACAAAATCATTGTCACTGCAGTGAGTTGATGAAATACGGCATTTGGGAAGCATAACTTTGGTTAAAAGCTGCTGGCTAAGGTTTAATACAGGAAACAGCAAAACCAACACAAACACACACAAAAAGACAGAAGATATAAAAAAAAGGAACAAAAAAAAAAAAAAGAAAAAAAGGGGGGGAAACCAAGCTGCTGGGAAAGGCTTTTAGGACTTGATAAAGGCTATCAGCAAGGGCTTGTGTAGGAGACAGAGTGGGAGTCACTGTGTCTAACCCCTCCAAACAGAAAGACTCAGTGTGGTTTAGGTTTTTAATCTCTGCATACGGTGAGGGGCAGTAGCAGCAGGGGCCTTGTGCACACACCACAGGAAGAAACAAATCTGTTTATAATTATTATTATTATTATGGGACCGGTAATTTTATGCCTGATAAGTAATTAAGAAAAAAAAATAAAATAAAATACAAGAAACAAATGAGGAATTCTCTCTGTCCTGTGCTGTAGGTCTGGGGTTTCTGAGGCGGTGAAGGATGAGTCAGCCCATGACTCAAAGCCCCATCACGCGGGTGCAGGGGGAATTGAGAAGCACCTTCTGTCTTACCCTCAAAGTGGGTGATCTGGTCTCAGCAGTACTGCAATATTAGTCATCCCATGGCAATAAATCCATGGAACATTAAAAACTCTTTGCCACGAACACAGAAAGCCAAAGAAATAGGAAAAAAAGAAAGATGAAAGAGCAAAGCAGGATGAACCATCCACAAGGGCCTTTTCAAAAGACCATCCACACAAAAACAGTAGGTAGGAAACCCTCCAGACCTGATCCCAGACTTTGAACCACACCTGGATTACCTATCAGCCTGGGTCTGGGTGCACCAGACCGAAAACCTCATACTTGATGCTAAATTCATCAAGCATCATCAGCTGCATCCTCAGCCTGATTTCAGATCTTGTCAAGTGTTGGGTGTAAAGGCTTGTTATTTCAGCGTGGATCTTCATTAATTTTAAAAATAAGATTGCTTCTGTGACTTCAGAGGTAAGGTAAGAAATGCAGAAGAGTTGGAAAACCATGTTCTACCCATGGAGCTCAGCTCAAAGGCATTGGAAAAAAACAACCAGAAATTCACATGTTCTCAAGGAGAAGACCAGTGAAATGGAGCACGATTACAAAATGCCCCATTGCAGCCCTGGGACTTGTCTTCTGTGAATAATTTCAGTATTTTGGCAGGAACATAGGACAGTTTAATTTGCTTCTGCAGAACTTTGTTTACTTGCTGTTCCCTCATACTAATCAACAAGCTGCTTTGAGCCACCACTTCCAACGTTGTTAAAACATATACACAGACCTGGAAAGGATTTAGTGTATGGCTGCTCCATAGTTTTTTCTCTTGAGGTCATATACAACACAAAGACTTTACAGATTATAAAAATATCCTATATGAAATTACAGATTGAGACCTACCTGTATTAAAAAAAAAAAGGTCAGAGAAACAATGAAGTAAATAAATAAATTAAAAGCTTATAACTCTACACTGTTGCTACGAGAGGAAAATAGCCCTTTATGCCAGGACTAAATCATACAAGTAAATTTAAACTGTCTGCAAATGAATTTTTGATTGGGACAAACCTGTCATTTCTAGAATTATTTAAAACGCTGAAAAAAACTTCCCACATTTTCAAGAAAAAAAGTCCTGGAATGGGAATCTAAACATGACAGTAAGATAAGACTGGAAACAAATGCACAGCTGCAGGGTGAAACTTACAAATTTAATTATGCATGATTGCTAACTATCAGCTTCGTTGCTAAAGTAGTATCATCATCACTAATAGGCAGAACAACAGTTTATCTAATTTTATGGGGCCTGTAGCGATGAAATTCTTTGATGTGTAGCATTGAGCATGATTTAAAAAAAATATTAAAAATCATTCATTAGGAAAGAAAAAATATACTTTCCAGAATAATTCCTAGATTCAGAAACACATCCAGTCACAATTTTCTCTTCATTCACCCCCACCTGCTTTTTTCTTAATTCAATGAGATACAAAGGAACTTTCTAACAGTCAGAGTAAGTAAAAATAAATGTTTGATGAAACTAAATGAAAGTATTGAATTTTCCATCCAGGATGTACTAGACATTTTAGCCTAATTGTATTATTTACAGAGGAAAGTAAAAAATAATGTGAGAAAACATTTTTATATTTTTCTTTTTAGAAAGGCAGGTTTTATCTCCCAGACAAAGAAAGAACCCAAAAACATTAACCAAAAAAAAAGCTAACAAAACAAAATTAATCACCTAGAAAAGATAAAAACCATCAGGATTTCTACTGCCCACAATTACAGATGAAACTCTATTGAGAGTGTTTAACCAGCAAAAGGAAAGGAAGGGCAATGCAAAAGCCAGAAAAAAAGGAAATAGTCTGTTATCAAAGGACTATTAATTGCTCCCAAAGTAAGAGCAAGTGATGATCTCCTTCCTTTATTTACCCAGACTTTCAGCTGTTTAATCAAAGAAATGTTGTGTTGGTTGTGCTGAAAGAAAACTGTACCTTTTGTTTCGGTGATTGCCCACTAGACCTTAAGGGCTTTCATTGGATCGGTTTTACAGCTCACTACTGCACTTCAGAGAGGCCAACGAACAGCAGGCAGCTCCCAACGTCCCCTGAACCCTCAGCAAACAGGAACAAGGCTGTGCAGCATCACTCAGCTCTGTTCTATGGTTGGTACTACTTGGTTGGTCCTCACTACAAAGCTCTCATATAAAACGTTCCCAACCAAAGCCATGGAAGTATAAAAGTGTCAGGTCCTCTTTCCCCTCAGAGCAGCAAGTTCCATAATTTGCCTGCAGGCAGAATAGTAACAAGCAGCTTTTCAAGGTTTTTATGGCCTAAAAGAATTCTTGTAACAGCAGAATTATTTTGGAAGAAAATTTCTTAACTCCTGCCGGAGAGAGCAAAGATTTTCCAGATGATCTGTAGATAATATATAATGTATGCTGATTTTTGTCCCCCTCTAAATTTGCTCTATTCTGCCTTAAGACTTTCTCTACATTGAAAACAGAATATTTCTAAGAATGGATACCACTACAGTGTGTGTAGTGGCTGAAAACAAACACAAGCACATTTCTCAGAGCATGTTAGACTTTGTAGTTATTTCTGTCCAAGATGAGGCCTACACGAGTGAAGAAAACCTACAGTGATACTTGGCACCACAATTTTCTGTTCAAGATGTTTATGGTGCTGCAGCTGTTAGAGGTTTATTTCTTTTCTTAAATGCTGACTGAACACAGCAAATTGTTCCCCCAAGAGTTTGCAAGCCAAGGCACATACAAGCATCCCAGAAAATGTCTCACTGCATCCATAGGAATAAAACACCGTTAAAAATCCTGTCTTAAGGGGCTGACAAACCTCATGCTTTACTGATTCCCATCAGAGTTCTGGCATCTCAGTGAAACAAACACATGGAAAACGGGCAATTTATGAAAAACCTTTCAGCACAACAGTGTCAGCTCCGGGTCAAACTCTGCTGTTTCATGTCCTCCACGTGAAGAGAGGGGCAGGGAGATAAAAGGGGGTCCATCAGGCACACTAAAAGCTCTTGGCTGGCAGGAATGGGCAGGGTCACAACGTCAGGAAGCAACAACATCATAAGCCATTGTATCCCAAACCTGTCCCGACAAAGGCAGCTCTGTTGCTCTATTTACTTTTGCCAGTTTGTCTTGCTTTGTGCCTTTGATAAACAGTCAGGACCAGTTCCTCCAAGGACTATATTCACCCCAAAAGCCTCTCTCTCTCAGCCTCACATATGGTACAGTTTCTTATGCTTCAGAAGCCTGCAGTTCTCATAAGAGCTCTTCATGTTTTCCATAATAATTTAAATACTTTTCTCATTATTTCTCCAGCTGTGCTGTGTACAGGCTGAGCAGCACCACAAACTCTGCCCTATAATGTTACTTACTTTTAGCTGGTGCTGCAATCCTGTGGCTTAAGCTGTAGAAATATTAAAAAATACAGATCAGATAGCTGAATGCCAAATATAGTACCAGTTTATGCACCAAACAGATAACTTTACTAACATTACCCAGGCCCAGGAATAAAGCAAAGTTTAAATCAGATTGCTTTGGCTCCAAACAAGAAAAATGCTCAAGTTTCTCAGATGCAGGGAAGCTTTTTTTTTTAAAGCTGGTCAGGCTGAACTACCTCGCAGAAATTAACACTATCAGCCACCTTACAGAGCAGGACATATATTAGATTAAAAAAAAATGTCTTTCAAAAGTCTTTGAAACAGTCTTTTCTATTTTTGAAACACCCAGAAAGAGCAACAGAAGAACAATTCCTCAGGTGGAGACTCCTGTGCTCTAAGAGCATCCTCAGGGTCTGTGTTTGTCTCCTCTGGAGCTGGGGAGACCTGGAGCACTAAAAGGGGTAATTGTGGAGTAAGAGTGCAATTCAGGGACTTGCACAATACCACTTCTCTTTAAATACACTTATTAACCAGCTTATTTTGCAATAATTTGCCTGCGTAATCAAGCTTATAGAAAGGTCTAGAATACATGAACTGTTAATTCCAGGGTGACTAAGCCATCCACTTGCAAAGGCCAGACAAAAAGGGGATAAAATGCATGTCTAAGAACGGGAAATGTCTCACAGTGAGAGCACAGAGTGGCCTTTTTCTGAAGAACGATTAGTGCTCTGCAGCTGCCCTGACCTCATTATATTCACTGCTGAAATTCAAACTTCCTATTCCGACACTTTGTAAGGAAGGTGAAGGAAGAGGTTTTTAAACTTGCCAGTCATGGATGATTACACATCTTCCTTCCACTGATAGCATAGGGGAGATACACGACTGAACAGTGCTTTTGCCCTCCAAAATCCTCCCTCTTAGGAAGGTAGCTCCTGGCAAGCAGATTTTATGTTGAATAATTCCACCCGCCTATTTTCATTCAGCATCAGCTCTGAGCTCCACAGCTCAAATTGAGAAATCACCTCCGGCAAGACTGAAGTAGAATAGTGGTAAATTGCTTCTCCTCCTATTAAGCAATTTTCAGCACTTTATTCTGGTCAATTCAGCAGGTGACCATTCTCCCCAGGAAGGCACTGGGACCTGGGGGAATAAAGATGAAAGCTTTTTCTCCACAGATAAATGTGGTACACTTTTAATTCATTAAGATTCTCATCTAACACCTCTAAAAACAATAGATTGGTCGCAATGTTTCTTTAATGGGAATTATAGTGGATTGCTAGCAAGTGTAAATTCAAAGATAATCCTTATTTGAGAACTAAAATAATGAGTACTTCCTCACAGCTGCACTTCAAGTATTGTTTGCCTGTCATCAGTGTTTTTGAGCATTTCTTGTTGTATTATTGTGCTTTCACTAACCTAAAGCAGCAATGCAAATATTTATGCCCAGTTTAGTTTTAACTGGTTGATTCAGCAGGGTATCACAGGGGTGCTGATTTGTTCAACACACCTCAGCTCAAGATACCACAGTACAGCATCCTGTTCTGGATTTCACTAAAACTGATCCCATTCACACCAAAAATGCAGCCTATGCTTTAACACTGTGCCATAAAAACTATTCCTTTGGAAAGGAGACACGTTCTCCTTCCAAATCAAGAGTGGCTTCTGAAAAGATGAAGTTTCTCAGCAGTGGAGTCTCCTAAGACCTACTGTTCTTGTCTCACACCATCCCTGGGTTCTCAGAGTCTTTCAGAGAGTCACAGAATGCAGTGGATTACTATCTTCTGTTGTTTCCATCTACCTGAATGGATGTCCTAGGCTAAATTCCAAATCAGGATGAAATTATGTTGTTGCCACTGCCTTTTGGGTTGACTTTAAGCTTTTGCAGACTGCCTCTTTATGAATTTATCTTCTGATGAAAGCCCTAATGGTTCCTGTGACCATAGGAAGAGAGATCAGTAATTCTATTTTCCATCATTATTCTTTCACACTGACAAACAAAATGAATTTTTGTTTTTCAAGCAAAAAACTCCATGCTATGCAAAAGATGATTTTTTTCTTAGATTTTGTCCAGGGAAGTGGTCAGAGCACCAAGGGTGACATTTGGACAACGCTCTGAAGGACAGAGTGGGGTTGTTGGGGTGTCATGTGCAGAGCCAGGGGCTGGACTCGATGATCCTTGGGTCCCTTCCAACTCAGGAGATTCTGTGATTCTGTGATTCGGAACCAAAAAGATCTTTACCAAAACCCCAAAGGTTATTTAAGAACTGCCATCTTGTGATTTTGGTCAGATGTTTTTCTACACAGGAAAAAAATCACCTGTCAAAGTAAGTCCTGTGAAATGTATAGTAAAAAATTTCAATTTCAACCCACAGAAGTAAAAATCTAGCAGCTAGCTGCAGCCCCATGTAGTTGTGGCACTGCCCAACATAAGAGCTGCCTTCTGAAACAACAGAGGACTCAATCTGACAGAATCAGTGTTTTTAGGCTCACCTTTTTTCTGACTAAACTCTCAGAAAAGCAGACACACAATTACACGGTCTGATTAAAAACTGGGAAATTGGAGGCCCTATGGAAGGATTGTAGTAGGTGAGCTCACTGCAGTAGCTCAGTGTGCACCTGACTGATGAGGGTATAAACAAATCATTCAAAGGGTAAAAGCAGGTCCTCCTCCAAATGATTTTTACAATTGATGAGACTGAGTGAGGAGGCTGGGTCCATACATCAAAAACATTTATTTTAGACTTAGCAACTATCCATACTCATCCATTTAATCACACTTTATTGATCACGTGTCTGTTAAAAAGAATTTTCCCCTAGTCCAAGTGATCCCCCTTCTACAGGCTCATGCTCTTGCTTGGAACTTTGTTAAGTATGTATTTTATTTAGATAATGAGCTGCATGTGATTTTTTTATTACTAAAACAGCAAATGGATACATAAGAAATTTTCAGTCACTCTCTAGTTAGGGCTATAAAGGCATCTGTAAAATAGCTTTCCGTCATTTACTATCATGAATAGTTGTATAGCATACTTGAACACATGGCACAATACAGATATGTTTAGTGCCTTTCTGAGAAAATATTTGTGTTTTCTGAATGCAAAGAGAGAACTGTAAACTGCAAACACTTTAACCTTCTGTGTTGATTAGTAAGTCTAGGAACCACATGTCACACATGCAGTATTTATTACTTTATTCTCTGTATTTCAGAGATAAGTGCATAAAATAGCTGAAACACTACAGCAATTGTCAGACTGGGCTTTGGAGATTACGTAGAGGACAACTCCACTGATAGGAAAGAGACTGTAAATAAAAACACATGAAAGATCTCACTGATCTCATGCCTTCTGAAAGCACAACTCATCAAGGTGTTTGAGAACATTTAGATGCCTTGTTTGAACAGCAATCCACTTCTGTCAGTAATTTGAATTTTAAATTCTTGCATTAGCTTCAGGGAAAAGCAGTGGGTGTACTCAGCGGGCTGAAGGTATGAGGAAGAAGAGATAAGCATTAAAATAGAAAAGCAAGGAAAAAAGTGTCTATTTCAAAGTGTAGGCTATTAATTAATAGGTTATGAGCCAAAAAAGAAAGTGCATAAATATTCCAGTGACAGCTCTGCAGTTTAAAGTAAATGTAACTCAGAATTAAAAATTACTGACAGATTTTTTTTCTTTCAGTTGAAGATGGAGGGATTGACTGGCCTAAGTAAAAGACACAGATGGAGTGGATTATTTCTCTACAGTTCACAGAATCATCCCAGAATTGGTGGGAAGGACCTTAAAGCTCATCCAGTCCCACCCCCTGCCATGGGAAGGGACACCTTCCACTAGCCCAGGTCGTGCCAAGCCCCGTCCAACCCGGCCTTGGACACTTCCAGGGATCCAGGGGCAGCCACAGCTTTTCTGGGCAACCTCTGCCAGGACCTGGCCACCCTCACAGGGAGGAATTTCCTCCCAATACCCCATCTAAACATCCTGTCAGTTTGAAGCCACTCCCCCTTGTCCTGCCACTAAGTTTCCCTTCCAGTTTCCTTGTAGCCCCTTCAGATGCTGAAAGGTGCTGTGAGGTCTCCAGGATGAATAGCCCCAACTTTCTCAGCCTGAAGTTTCCACTGACTCCTTAAATCAACTGATCATGAGTTGAACTGATAAGCAGGAAGCAAATAAGCCATAGCTCAGCTCCCTTCTCATTCCTTTGTCTCCTTCAACCAGAGGAAGCTCAGCCATCTGCCCCTTGAGACCAAAGCATTCCATAGGACAGTCTATAATTTAAATAGGACAGCCACTTGCCTGAAATAGGCAGGAGCAAGAAGGAATTTTGCTGTGGAAAAAGGAGGCTGGACTAAGTTTTCTGGTCTCCTTGCAGCACCAGAAAACATGAAGATGCTCAAAGTGGACACTGTTCAAATTGTGCCATGACTTGTGACTTTGGGAATGTCCTAGTAGGCAAAGACTGGTGTGGTGGAACACTGACAGGTGTCTCTCAGGATTGGAAGGTATGACAGAAACTGGTGTGGGTGCAGAAATGGTCAAGTCCAGCCACCATGAGACACAACTTTAATTTTAGAAAAGCAGGAGGAAACCGTTGGTCTCTGCATCTCCAACCTCCTGCCAGTTTATTCATTCCAATCTCTAAACAAACCAAGAATTTTCTGTGCCATGTCTATATCCATGCACTGCTTATGTCTAATTAGGTTTTCTTTTGAAGTGCTTTTTAATAAAATTGAAGCTGCTGCTTAAGCCCTTGTCACACATCTGTGCCATCCTTGTGATGTCAGTTCATTTATAATTAAACACCAGAGAGCTTTATCGTGTGTCAATTACCATTCATTGAGGAGGTTATCCTATTTATCCAACTAAACAGGTATTTATTGTCAACATACTAATTTTTTTTTCCTTGAATACTTACTTGGTGCTGAAGCTCTGTATCACTTCATTTAATTTGTGTACAACAATATCTAGAGCAATAATCTTGTGAAATCAAGGAGTGTTAAGATAAAAAACAGAAACTTCAGAGTTGACAATGTTAAGGAATTCTCATGTAAGCTTTGTATACAGATGGAATATGGAACTGCTATTGTATAATTTTAATGTGGATTGCTCCTTTGGTTCCCTTTCAAGTTAATATAAATTTTATCACAATTTATCTGACAGCTTCATTACTGGAAGAAAAATTAATTTTGCTGAAAGATGAAGGAAAGTGAGAAAATAAATGTGGCACTGTATTGAAAACTAGATAAAATATGGAAAGAGAGTGAAACAGTATAAATTAAATTTTTCCTGTTGCTGAGAAGAAAAAGAAGTTCAGGGAGCTTTCTTGCTTGTGCATTTAAAATAAAACTTTAATTTGTCAATTATATTCCAGTGATATCCTGTCCTGCAGCACCGATTCCTTCCTTGGCTAACTGAAAATTTATTTTGCACAGTGAAAAACTGTTTTTGGGAATTAAACCCACCAGTACAATACAAAAAAACCCAATCCACCTTCTTCTCTAAGACTTGCAAATTATTCTGTGTTAATAGATCCTGTGTTAATGATAACCCAAATGCAAAATTAACATGTTAATAATGTCTGTAAGAACTTATTAAAGACTGAGGACCCTGATTATGTCCTGTCACTCTCCTGACCTTCGTTAATTTCTTCTACTCTACATAGTCTTAAATATGAAGAGTATCAGCCTTTCAAGAGTACAGTTCTTGTCATAGAAGCATAAAAATAATCTCAAATATTCATTTGGAATGTTGCAGTTCAATTGTGTTTTGACACATTTAACATTTAAGTCAATCACCTATAAATTAATTATTGAATTACTGAAACTTTTTGAAAAAATTTTTGGGGAAAAAAAAGAAAAATATTTATTGAAATCTCCAGATGAGCTTGGTCTACCAAGACCTACTTAGGTGTGTCCTGCAGTCCCCTTATGTCAGATAGGATCTACCTTATCTGGGGCCAGACCTAAACCTGAGGTGAGGCAACTACCTGGATTAAGACATCATAAACACAGTAGATTGGATTATAAAAGCTATTCCAGGATTCTACTGCCAAGGCTATGTGCTGCCTCAAGAAAAAAAAACTTGCAGCTGTGGATCTTATATTTGTTTCCATCAGCTAAAGGTTTATGTGAAATAGCTCAGAAAAACTATCTGATTTCTCTTTTCTTCCTCTTTTCTTCATATGTATTAAGGCAGTCACATTCTGCCTTAATACAGTGGAGACAGTGGAGACTGTGTTACATGAGACAACCTACTTTTGTAAGAACACACAATGGAGGAATAATATTTGGAGATGTCAGGTGACGGCAAGTTAACCTCCACACAGGTGCACCTTTATGCAGGCAGCGTGAGGCTCTACCCGGACTCATTTTCCAAATTCCATGTCAAATTGGCTAAGTCCAACAACTTTAAAGTTTTCAAGATGAAAAGCCCTTGTCAACGTGACTCAGTTACATCTGGAATGCTGGTGCCCTGCTAAGGACAGAAGTTTTAAGTGTGACAGAAATTTTAACGTTAATGGTTTGGAAGCCTCAGCTGAGACTCAACTTTCTAATGCTCAGGTAACAGTGTTTAGAGAAATACCAGGCGAATGCTTAAAACTAAGTACTGTGCTTAAATATTACTGAAGACAGGAATGCCTAGTAAAAAAGTGAGGATGTGAAATGGAAATATGAACAGCCAGCTTAGATTCAAGATGGTTCAAGCAATTTGAAAGGCTCACACAGGATATGCAAACTTACCTGGCCAGCAACGTTCAAGCCTGTTTACCATCTGTAATCTTGATTATGAACTTTACTAATACAAATCTCCCTCAAATTAGCTTTTTCTTTCACTTGCAAATTTCTCTTTTGGATAGAAAGATGTATTTTGGTTGATGTATCATGAAACCCAAATGGTGTTTGCAAAAAACATGTACCATCATATTCAGTGTGTCCTATCTACATATGAGCTGGCTTTGCAAAAGGGACCTCAGCAACAAAAAAGGTTAGAAATAATAAAGAAATGTGTTGTATATTTTTAGCAAAGGAGAAAATGTCGAGACAGGAGTCACTGAAGTTCTGGGTGTGGTATGCAAGGAACCATGAAAAAGAGGAGTGTCTGGCTAGCACTGTTTTAGGGTAACATGAAACTGACTTTTTTTTTTTTTTTTTTGAAATCTAGCCTAAGAAAAGGTTAGAACAGCACAAGGAAACATCTCAACCTTGCAAATAATTTCATTAGAGAAAATGTAAGCTAAGGATTGTGGTCTCTGGCAACATCTTGCATCAAGTCACCCTGAATAAACAGCCTAGCAAGCATTCCTCCTCCTGTCCTCAGATGTGATGGTTGATTGGGTATTATCTGGAGCAGAAAAGGTGTAGATGCATATCAGGCATGCAGAAGGCAAGCGTTGTTCTATACCTCTCAAGTGTTATACTGCAGAAGAGAAAGTAGGAAGACAAAGAGAAGACTTGAGAGGTCTTTCTTACACAGAAGAGTGAATAAAGGCTCATTTGGGCAACACTAAATCCCTCTAACACTCAATTCCACCTCATCACAAACCCTCCAGATCTTACAACCCCATTCCCGTTTATTTCAGTGCCTCCTGCGGTTTCAAGTTTTACCTTTGTTAGGTAATACTTAATTTAGTATTAATTTAATTTAGCATGGTCAGCCACCACCTGGTCACAAACAGGACTCGTTGGCCCAAACAACCCCTGCTGCTCCCAGATTTGGGAAGGACAACAACTGCCCCAAGGAGAAGTTAGACAACCTTGATATATTTTTTGATATATCTTCTCCCCTTGCTTCTCTCTCCCACTATTATCACGGGTTGGGGGATACTGGTTGGACATTTTGCTTATATTAGCTCTGGAATTGCTCTGAATAACGTGGATTTAAAGTTAATGGTTTTGTCTCTTTTTAAAACTTTGGAGCTCACAAAGTATCCTGAAACATTTAAAGACTCAACAGGGAACTCATCGTATCCTGACAATATTTAATTTTTTTTGGACATCTTCTCTTTGTGTCTTCAAACTTGTTTTTACTTGAACTGAAATAGTTGCTCAGACTCTATCACTTTGAATTTTGTCAACGCATATCTGATTTTATTTTCATTTATCATAATTTATCATTTATCATCACTGTAGCTACACAGATATACAACTAAAGGAGAGTATTTATACCAAGATATTATTTCTTAACTTGGTGTTTCAGAACAGTTTAACAGTTGTATAGCACCTGAACAGATTAATAATTCTGTATCTGTGACAAACACCAAATCCAGTAGGTTTACTATTTGTAGAAATGTTTTCTTATTTGTAGAAATGTTTTCTTATTTAATGGTGTATTTTAGCCTAAAGGACTAAGGATTTTCAGTAAAAAATATATAATTTTTCAGGATTATTTAATAAAAATAGAATTTTGTTCAGGTAGTTTAATGCTATCCAGGGAGCAACTCCAGAGAGGCTGAAGCAACAACACTCTGGATGGTTCACACCACCGCCGGACTCTAAATGACATGATTTATCATCACTTTACTTCAGTTTTACACTCATGCAAGTTCAAGGTTTAGAAAGTTGTTGTGGAACATTGAAGTGATAAATAATGTACCATTTTCCTCTCTGACCAAAAAATAATGCCTGTGAAAATATTCCGTAGTGTTTCTTAGAAATCTGAGGAGTGGATGGAGAAGATCACCATGTGAACTAGGTGTTGGTAGGAGTTTTATTCCTGTGGCCAAATAATAATTCAGAAGCTGATAATTTTAAATAGTATGTGGATAACTCCTCAGTATTGGGAAAAAAAATCACCTGTTTCCAAACCCTCACTAAATTCAGTGAACACTTTCTGGGGACAAATGTTCTAAAACATAAACCAAATTTCTTTCAACATCTTTCTACAATTAGCAGCTTTCTAAACAGATTATCTTCTGATGTTAAATGCTTTCTTTATCTTTTCTTGATAAACACAAGGACAGAGGCACCATTTTTTAATTTAGCAGACAGGTCTCTTACTTTGATGTCAAATTCTCTTTCTGGTATCTACATAAGTGGCATATAAAATATTTATTTCCATACTCTTGAATAATTAACAGCTTTTAAAGAAGTACATGAGAAATCTCATCTCCTTCTAGAATGAAACCTAGAATGAAACATACCCTCCCCAAACAGTAGTGTTTACACCCACATTTGTCCCTTTTCCTCAGTTTTAGTCCTTGTTACTGTGTTCATTCTAAACGTAGATGAAAAATTGATGTCAATGCTTACACTGACTACTGTTAGATTTTAATTCACCTTAGTACCTTGATTAAAATAATTTTGAAAAGAGAATTTAATTTGTTTTGACTTCCGCTATTTAGTATTGATTCTGTTGCTGATCGTTTTTTCATACTGACCATTTTCCTTTGGTTTTATAACAAGTCCACTTGTATGAGTTGATATGCAGTAAGCAATCTGGAGAACATACAAGCATGTAATTACTTTTCAAATTACTGGTTGTATGTACAAGCTTGAGTGATGCAACAGCGACATGAAAATTGTTATGAATGGTTTGATAGATGAATAAAGTACAGAATTATTTTAAGTGTTACTAAGTAATCAACGAAGTGTGTCAGCAATATTCAATTTAAACAAGGATCATACTAATCTAATTCTGTACCTCTTGCAGCTTCTAATAAGCTCGTTTTTATTTATGCTCAAGGAGACTGAATGGTAGTTAAATTAATTTGAGTTATGATTTGTGCAACTCTTATTTTACAAGTTTCTGAACTTATGGGTAAGTATGTGCTATGTGCCCTCCCACAGACGGCAGAACCCATCAAAAAGGATCCTGATTAATGTCATGCTGAATTCTGACACAAGTTGACAGAAACAGATGAGTCCCTTCAACTGACCATGAAAGTGCATTTGATCATTCTGTAGGTATTAGTCACAGTGTATAAATTTATGAATATTTATGCATTCAGAGCAGGCTTGAGGATGGCTCTAAATATTACTGGAAATTCATTGTCATGGGCTTCAAGTGCTTGATTTACTGCTTTGGGGGGACACATACAGAAGTGGTAAATAGGAAAACAAATGAACAGTCAGTACCTCTCATCATGGTCTCTCTTTTTTTTCTGCTCAGAAACATGTCCAGTGTCACCTCTTACCCTTTTCCGTGCTCTGGACCTTTTCTTCCTCCTTCCCCAAGTCACTTTGAGAGCTCAACTTACTTTGTGAGGCAGAAACAGGATTAAAACAAAATTCAGTACAAGCCTGCTTACTTGAGAGTCATTCCCCTTTTCCTCTGGTTTTGCCATAGAATTCTGTCAAGAATTCTGGAAAAGGGTATCTGTATCTGTATTTCATTCTGTTTCAATAGCATCCTTATGCATACAGGAAGGCTAGAAGGACAACTAAGTCCAATGCAACATTTCTCATTGGTTGGATGTTCTTCACAGTCAACAATAATCAGCTGAAATTAAGCAGATGAAGCAAAATAGACAATTTAGACACAGCTTTCACTGTTTGATGACTTAAGCCTCCATTAGAAAAATAAATTCCATGCACTTAGTTCTGTGGTTTTTAAGCAAAAGATGAAGCGCTTATTTTAGCACAAAGAAATTTAAATGTCTTGCCAAATCGAAATGGTAGCTTTTTAGCCCTGCTTTGCTGAGGTGGGATGTTTTGAGGATGAAAAAAAAGGATGATTCATTGGTAAAAAGTGAAGAAAACGGACAAATACAAATAAAAATCAAAATATTCATGCAGTGAATCTGAATTTTGAAATGTGTACTGAACTGAGCAATCAACTCAATGGAGCAGGAGGATTTGCAGGAGCTTGTGAAATCATTTCCCAGATTCTGAGTTTTAGTGTATTTTTGTGTATGGGATTTTCTCCAGCTCGTTTCCTGTGGTCCATTATAATTTAAGGGATTACTGTTCCCCACAGACACTTATGCTATATGGAATACTCCAATTTAATCCAGCAAAGACATACTTCATGATCAGTCAAAGAACAATAAAAACAGGTATTTAAGACAGTTTATCTCATTAATATAGCCAAGCTTTCATCTCATTCTCTTCCATGCTATCTTTGACATCACAGCTGATCTGGCAAGCATGGCTACTTAGGCTTTCCGTCAGCCTAATCTTAATCTCCTGCCAAGAGGATAATGAAAATCTCAAGTATCTACATTACTTGCTTCTCCCTATTAAAAATAATGTGAAAATAATTCCACCTGAAAAGATGGTTTAGGAAATTGAGGTTTAATTGACACCGTCAAGAGGCCTTTACAAAAGTGTGAGTACAGAGAGTGCATGTTTGGCTCCCATACTCTAATCACAGGGATGCACATGGAATTTCAAATATTGCCTTCTTTGTTGTTTTTAACTCAATCTCCTTTTCTCAACTTCCCACTAAAAGACTGAAAATACTGTAGCATGGTCTACTTCAAAAGCCCACAACTGTTCCAGCACTGCTGGTTAGCTCAACCACACACATCTTTTCTTCTTTTTACTGTAATTTACTCCTGAGGAGAAATTCTTTGGCCTCCACATCAAGACACTCCAGCCAGGTTAACGAAACTGATGCTCAGTGTGATAAATTAAACTATACCAGCCCACAACCTACCTAAGAGAGGTTTAAAACACAAAGTTCAGGTCAAACATCACTCCAATTTAAAACATTTGTTAGAAAGACCAGGGAAAAAAATTTAGCAGAAAGGTAATGGAAGAAGGCATTGCTTCCATTTTTTAAGCTATGCTCTTGCAATCTTGCAGCCACCAGTCTCACTGAAATACATTATAGATGAATCATCGGAGACACATATCTCACCATATCTGTCACAGCAATAAAACCCTGCTCTAAAGAACATGCCCTGAGAAAACAGAGGGTACAGCCCTGTCAGTCTCACAGAGTAATAACTTCTCCATCAGCAGTCAATTATTGGGCTATTACTAGTGACAAAAATCAGTGAGATGTGCTACAAACTAGAGAGCTGAGAGACTTTCCTTGGGAGAAATTGCAGCCTTGGAGGTCAGCAGAAAATGTTAATTTTTTCCTGCCCAGGGCTTTCAGCCTTCATATTTTCCCACCTTTCCCTTGGGAGTCAAGAGAAATGGTGGCTGTAGGTAAAAATTCCTTGCACCTCCCATGTTAATAAATCACCCCATCCCATGTGGATGGTGGAAACCTAGTTATCTGCTGCTCAGTTAAAACTAACACACAGAGCACAGAGAGGCACCAAGAGAGAAACAGCTGCACTTTGCTGTATTTATTTCTGCCTTATTCATTTCAGTTGAATATAGACTCCAGAATTTTTTTTGCAAATATTTCATTTTTTGTACTATTTCAGCAATATTGTAATCAAAAGGAAGGGAGAAAGGGAAGGAGGAAGGAAAGAAGGAAGGAAAGAAGGAAAGACGGAAAGAAGGAAAGAAGGAAAGAAGGAAAGAAGCCATCCCAAAGCATAAGAAAATGCTGAAGCGTGCATGAAGCAGCATGCCTTAATAGAGGGGTTTTTTTTTGATACTCACATTAGAGTCTCTTCTAAGAGATTTTTTAACTCGCCTACATTTCAGTCTGAATGAGTTAATCATCAAAAACTTTCTAAACACAGCATTCCATAAATTTATTATGGCAGGAATGAGCTTATCACTGCTGTACACAGTGCACTGACTCACTGATATACCAGTGACTACAGTGTTTGTCACACCAAGTTCTCTCCTATTGTATTAAATATATACAGTTAACGAATAAAAAAGTGGTATGTCAACATGAGCTCTTAAATATGTCCTTCTTTAAATGGGGAGTAACTGTAGGGCAAACTTTATATCCCCTCTGCAGCATGGAAGGTTATGGTACCATTTTCAGTGGGACCCAAATTTTACTTGGTTAAACTTTTTTATGAGAAGAATTAGTTGTTGTGTGAGATAGGAAAAAAAAACCCATCTGTGTGCAACCCTCTGAGAATGCCCAGTTCCGAGACAAATTTATGATTTCTCCTACCTGAGTCACTGGTGGTGACAAACCACACTTTAAAGAAACGTTGCATTAGGATTTTAAAAATGTGAACCACAAGCAATAAATTAAACAAATGCAGAGAGAGGATCCCCAGGGAGCTCCTGGCTCACCACAGGCTCTGAGTGCTTTTAAGGGGGTGGAAGGTTATCAAAGAAAGACAAGTCCAGCTTATTACAGTACTGGGATGAAGACTAAAAACCTTTTGAGGGTACAGAAAGAGGGTATAAAAACTGAAAAAAAAATCACATTTATCATTAACAAGCAAAAACTATGCAGCAGCCCCTTCTACTCTCAATTACAGGCATGACTAACTTTAAGCAGGCCCTGAAGTCAAGAACAAACAACAAGTTGTGAGGACCATAACAATTGTGTTTTAAGTAAAAATTACATTCTCTGTTTGGCCTCCTCTGATGGAGCAATTGGTGGCAATGCAGGTGGCACAAAACACCCCTGGCAACTCCTGTGACTTCCTAACACCCAGTCACCAGTCTGGGTATGTTTTTTTTTTATTTACTTGGATGCTGCTGATAACCCAAAAATATGTTGAAAACTTTGAGCTCTCTGAAAAAACAGCGTTTGTGTATAAAAGCAAATAACACCTGTTATTCTTCTGTCAATTGAATGAAAAGTACTTCCTAACACTTGCTTCTCAAAATTATGAAACAATTCCCCAATAATAACATTTTTTTTTGTTATCTCTAGTCTTCGTGTCAGGAGAATCCATCACATTTGCATCCATAATAATGTTTTCCTGTATTTGAGATGTCTTCCCCCAAACCACTTCTGCCAATTGTATGTATATGTGTATATGTAAATAGTAGAGAAATTATGAACACTATTGAGCACCTGGAATGGATTATACTTTGAAATATACAGAGTAACTTATAGAAATTATCCAGGAAAGCCTTTCTCCTAGGAAATTCATGTGTGAATAAGGACCATAAAACTACATCCTTTACTAGTAAAAAATGACGGACAGAAAAAAAGTTTTTGTTTTTTTTTAACTCATTAAATAAAACCAATTTTGTTAAACCAAACCAGAAAGATGGAATTTTTCCCTCATGGAAGCAAAGTAAAAGCTGTGAGTTGCACTAGAAAGGGAGGTTTTTTTCCTGATTTACTTTTGTTTTAGTTACAGAGGCTCCAGCTCTGTTCCACTATACTCTGTGACTACAGAATGTGCTTAATTTTTAACATTATATAAAAAAATTTGCCATCCTCAGTAGATACTGTCTATTCTCAAATTGGTTCATATACTTTTAAAGTGAAGACATTATAGAAACATCCAATTATTTACAGGATTCAGGCTGACAGGCCCTACACTTAAGCCTCTCTATTGAATGCATATTCCACATGGCTAATGGTGTCATTCATATACAGCCCCTAGAGAGATTTGGGTAATAAGCACAATTTCTAACCGTGGATTGGGAACATTCTTATTAATTTCTCTGCTCCAATTATGAAATGCAAATTGTGAAAAGTAGAATTTGCATCTTAACTTGACTTATATATTATCTCTGCTTTGCACCTTAGGAAATTGCCATATATTAAGTTTCAGTTAAAGCTGCACCAATACCATCACAGTTTACTGGAACAAGAATAATTTTAACTTCTTGGCTCAATCATGTTTTGAACTGCAAGATCCATTCTTTGTCACACTTTTAAATGTGTAAATTAAAAGCCACAGTTCAACTGTTATTAACTAAAAGTAACATCTGTCTGCCTAGGAAGCATTTCCTTTTATTGAATAATAGATTCGAAAATCAACCTGCTAAAGAGCTAGATAAACCTCAAAATTTTGGCAGTTCACTTATCAACTAATTCTCCTAAATTTTTGCTTTATCCTAAAGTACATCTTCATTTCAGCAAATAATTAAATAGTTAATTTAGCAACCTTGTTCTACAAATCTTAGTTCAGCTCTTTGCTGATCTCATGGCTACTTTCACTAAGCTTAATATTATCCAAAGCACAGTGCCAAGTTTCATTAAAAATGTTGATTTAGCCCTTGAATAAATTGCCAGTGTAATACTATATGTCTATGTCTATAAACATAATTCAACTGCTTTTCCTGCCACCGCACCCACACACAAAGCATGAGAAAGGTAGCCCTCCTTTTGCTCTAATTTCTATGCCAAACAGATCTTTATTTGCATTCTTTTGAGAGTTCTTGGTCATATCTAAGAATATATTTTCATTCCAAAGGACTAGAGAAATGCCACATAACTAGCTTCAACATCCATAAATCTAAAATATTTGCAGAAATAGAATCCTTTCAGTTTTCATGACTCAGTATTTACTTTAGATGCTCTTTACTTCAAGATAAATGCTACTTTCTTTGCATACTTCAAAATCTTACAAGAAATATGTAGAAGTTAAGGACATAATTTCTGTGGTAACAATAACTGCTGAAAAACTGTGTTTTCAAAAACCAATCTGAAAGGCAAGGAGAAAAGAATAACTTGGATGATTCCTTTGGCGAAAAGGTTTTTTTTTTCTTCTGACTTAAGATCTTTTATTAGACAACTTATGATGCAATAACATAAAGGCAGCATTAGGCTCCTGATGTTTGGTTTGTGACAGTCTTGGTGAACATGAAATGATCACCAATGATGTCAACAAAATTTCAAATGGAAAATAATTTTAAATAAGCTGTATTTGCTAAAGCAAGGACTGTTGAATATGGTTTTGTGCAACTGCACCTTATTCATAAACCATTTACATTAATTTTTACATTAAAGAATCAACTCCTTCTGCAGGTCTATGCAGGAGAATTCAGAAACAAGGCCTCATTTGTGCATTTGCAAACGTGATCACAATCTGTCATTTGATCCTCCTGCCAAGCAGAAAAACCATGACATGCTTCCAAGGGCTGCACATCTCCCATGTTTGTGATAGAGCCCTTCCAGAGGTGAAGGAATTCTGAGGTTGAATTCCCCCCCTGTCTCCCTGCCGCCCCAGCAGTCTGGAGTGGTTTGCTTGGAATTAGTAATTTTATTTTTTTTCTCAGTGACACAATACTGGAAAACATTTTTGGGCAGGACCCCAACATCCTGTCAGTTTAAGATAAAGCCTTTTTGCACCATGTAGGATCTGGCATTCCATCAGCACAAATTACTGAAGAAGCTTCATAAAAAGGGAACATCTATATTTGTGAACTGGTGCTAATTCCACATCTCCCTACTTTTGACAGGCTGGAAAGAAGTGAAAATTATTAGCCAAGCAAATTGACTGAAAACTTGATCAGCAGCTGGCAAAAGGCTTAAGATGAAGCTCAAAAACCCTCAAGGATGCCAGGAAAAAGAATCAGCAAAGTGGAAATTGTTACAGTTTGGCTTTTGTAATTTTTCAGGTGAATAAGGAGATTTTGTATCTCCTTAGCTAACGAAAGAACAACCACTGCCACACAGTGCAAAGAGAAAAAAGGCGGATAGAGATTGATAGAATGGATGTTCCATATGGCAAGCCTTAAAAAATAACTAATTATATTATAGCCCAGAAGAAGAGACACTCTTCAGGTTCAGCTCTGACTCGCTCTGTAATCATAAGAGAACTTTATTGTACAGTAGAAAAAACTTAATGTTGCTCTGGGTTTTTTTCTAAAATTTGCCCTAGTTAAGGAAATTCAAACAAAAATATCAATATTTTCTTATTCTTTCCCCTACACAGAGGACTCAGATATTAATAAACAGATGATTACTCAGTCCAAGGCCTTTCTATACTCCTCTGCAGTAATTTGCCTCCATAGGTTTTGCTTCAACAATCAATACTAAAAAAAAGTGAAACTGAATTTCAGCCAAACACAGGCAGACTTTCAAAATTAAATAGACAATGTACAATGGGGAAAGGGCACTCTTCATTGCAATGTATTGTGAAAGAACAGAAAAGCAGAATCTGATATTTTTCTACACCATTCTAAAAAATGCAATTTTTTAACTAATAAAACAGGACTGTAAATTTAAACATTCCTAGCTGGCATAAAGCCACAACCTTCTACGTCAAAATATAATAATAAAAGATAATTCTCTCGCTTATTTAAACAGAAATCTTTGCTAATCATGGGAAATGTCTTTATAATATACTTGTGTCCCTGTCTGTTTAAAGAGTTTGTTATCCATGGAATATTACAGACAAAAATGGAATATAAGTATTTTCAAATATAATTTGCCATATATTTTAAAGAAATACCACTAATCATATTACAGCTCTGAGGTAATACTCTGCATAACTAAGCACCTCCCAGACCATGTGAAAATATTTCCAGAAGTCGAAATTGACATAAGAAGAAAAATACCTAAAAGTGCTATGAATTCTGACACCCTCATGTTTTTAAATGATTTTTTCTCCCCCATGATTTTATTTTCAAAATAAATCCACCATTCTGGTCTATTAAACACGGTACTGTGAGTTGATTTCTACTGAAATTTCAAGGGCAGAACAACAGGGTGATGAGGTTGGAAGGGACCTCTGGAGGTCACCAACCCCAATCTTGACCAGTTGGGTTTGGAACACAACCAACCCTACGATATCTTTAGGTATAAAAACATTTAAATACATTTAAAAACTGCTTACCTTTCTTCATGTGGTTGTTCTGCCTCATAAGCTGCCACCTTAGGCCCTGTCCCAGCAGGTTTTGCTGCCCTTTGTCTTCTCTTCCTTCTTGGAGCTGTGTCAGCGATGTCTGGGCTCCCCAGGAGGGAGGAATCCCTTCGCTCCAGTGCTGCCAAAGGGAAAAAGGACCAAAGCTGAAAAGAACTCAAATATGAAACATTGCAAGACAATCCTTAAAATATTTCTCTTTTTGGTTTCTTTTAATTAAAACCTCTACACTAATAAGATGGGCTCGGATCCCACAAACTGGGAGCAGTTTGTGTCAAAGCAGATGGCATAAAGGGAAATTCAGAGACCAAATTTAAACTGGAAAGAAAAGCTTCCTTTGATACTTCTTTGTAGTCAGTGGACAGTAAGAACTGGGTAATCTGTCTAGATTTTCACTGACTCCTTCGCTGAGGCTTAGTAAAGTAGGCTCTGTCCCTGTTCATTTACCTAAACTATGATTTCATACCTGGTTCATATTTATCTTACCATGTAATTTCATAAAATATGCATTATCCACACTGAAAACACAATGCCCTCTCTGCTTTGACGATTACTTCCTTGAAGCTCAAATCTCAATAAAACCAGATCCTTCCTTAAGCTAAAATCCCCCTAAAAAGCCCCTATTAATACACTCAGAAGTTATGTAGATATTTTTATTCCAGCTATCAACATCCTGTAGCATATTTTCATTTGGTATGGCTGTTTTAAAAATAAAATCCTTAACTAACTATAATTTTCAGAACAGCGCAAATTTCAACTGAAATACATTAAATAATAATGTGGTGACTGAGGCTGATGCTGTTATAGTAACTTCCCTGATTATTACTTTCTGTGCAATTTAGAGAGGTTTAATCTTGACAAGGATGAAAGATGCCATAATTTTGAGATTCAACAAAAAGGTTCTCACAGAAAGTAAATAACAAGTCCTGTTTCTTCATTCCTTTCACATCTACTCAAAGTGAAACAGGAGGATAATATACAACCCACAAGTGGCATTTTCACTGTTTCTCAAAAAAAAATGTGCTTCTGACCAAGAACACTGTTAAATTAAACAGAGGCTCCAGTGCAGCCACTGCTTACAAAGAAGGACATCCTGAAAATTTAATAATACTAAATACTTACCAGCATGCACTATACTACATCACAGGCCTACAGGTATTTGTAGAGTGACAACAGGCATTAGCTGACATATATCCAAAGCACAAACTTAATTAACAAGATTCAAAGGCCAGTACAGACAAGACACATTCCCACAATAAATGCTGAAAAGGGTTAAACTACAGCCTAATTCTCCACACTAAACTTTAACTAGATATGCTTACTTTTCCGGTGCTAAACGTTTCAAATACGTTCATGATAGTTACTATTTACCTGCAGCATGTTGGGGTTAGTATGTCTAACGTTTGCACAAACACTATTTTATATATTCCTGCCTAAAGTTTGCCTCTTCATAATTAATACATATAAAAGAGTTTATTGTCAAGAACCCAACAGCTCTTATCCTTTTTTCTGCTCTCCTCCCACACTCTCTACTTTAGCCAAGAAGTAGATCCAAAGGTTAACCTCATACACAAAGCCCCCATAATGCTGGTGTTAGATAAAAAATGTCTCTGTTGTGACTTGTGCAACATGGAATGGTGGTCATGGCCCTCATGCTCAGCATTGTTCTGTTGTTTAGACACGGAACAAAAACAATTTAAATGAGATTTTTTTTCTCTTCTTTCTAAATAAGAATTTTTCTTTTAATAACACAAAAAAAAGAAAAAAAAAAAAAAGAAGCATTCTCTTTCAGACAGTCCAGAATGCAATCTTACAAACAGCAGCAGACTGCCTGAGAGGTGATGGTTGATCACCACAGGCTTGGGGCTTTTCGTTTTGTGTTTCATTTCTCATTTCTTATAAGTCAAACTCCCTGTTAAAACTGCTAATGAAAAGAGGGCATATACTTGAAGCATCACCATAAGACTTTAAACACACACCCAGTACTGCTGCCCTGAAATAATTCCCATCAATGAATTAATTTATAGTACTTGTCTAAAGGCCAAATAAAGCTTCAGCAAAATATTGTTCATTGCTCAACACAAAATCATTGGGAAAAATGAGAAACAGTCTTAGATAAAAACCTAGTTTTTCATTCTGAAAATATTTTCTGTCTAAATTTAAGCACCATTTTAAGGAAGCAAAGTTCCTTGAGACCTCAGGAAATTAAATTTCTTACTTTTATATTATGTAATACAATATGAATGATTGTTATACCTTTGAGAAGAATAGTAGCAGTTTTAATACAGACAAGAGTACTGCTTGATGAAAGCACAGTTGAACCACATAAAACAAGCATTGATCAAGACAATAAAATGCTCTCAATAGATAACATACCCTTCTGCAGGTGAGAAACTGCAAGAAACAAGATTGAGAAGAGAGCAAGAAAGGGAACTAACTGTAGCTTAAACACTAAATTATTTGTGCTAAGATTAGAGATTTTAAATAAAAATTCCTGCTGTATTTTTTGTTGTTGTTGTTTTGAAGAATTATATTTTTTGGTGGGTAGGGAGAGTCTTCAAATAAGATAGGATATTTTAGAAAATAACTGAAAACAAAAAATAGCTATTGCTGGTTTGGAAGACTCATGATGAAATTAAATCAATACAGTCCTACAATAGTTGGGGACCTGTAAACACAACATGTCTTTAATATAGAAAAATGTCAGCACTCATTCTCCAGGCATTTGGTAATATACCATCACCATCTCTGAAACTACAGGCATTTAAAATTAATTTCTGTAGCCTAGTTGAAAATGGGCAGTCCAGGTATATTTTAAAATAGATTTCTGCATCACTTTACTTTGATATACAGGAGTCAAATGTTTAAAAATCTATCCAATCTATTCCAATCTATCATATTCACTTTTCAGTTTGGAAAAAAGAAATTACCCTATGCACCTTCATTCTCTGTATATCACCACTTGTAATGAAAATTCTACAGTTTTGACTTAAGTATTTATGACAATGCTGTCCTCACAGAGAAAACAGGATCCATCTCCTTCCAATACAACAATAAAGGACTCAAACCAGCACTAAAAGTTTTGCCATAAAAAATTTATAGAGGGAGCAAAGAAAGCAAAAAAATGAGTAGAAGGCTTCCAAATTTGAGCAATTTGATTGCCATCATGACCCAGCTTCACACAGATAGAATATACATTGATGTTCAAATTGTGTGTAAAGCTGTAACACTGGCATGAAAAAAATATTGCAATTCATGAGATTTTACACCCAGGAAACAGACATACCTTCCCTTCTCTTCACCTTGTTATCATGTATTTAAGATATAACAAAGGATCCAGTGGATTCAAGGAACATTCACATTTTCAGTACATACCACTAAATGAAACACATTCAGCTTTGCTCACAATAAAGTATGTGCACCTATAAAAATAAAAAACCCAAACTTTGCTTATTATCGGAATGGAAAAGGAAAGATTTATCAAGGACACAGGCATTTATCCTCAAAGAAAGCCTTTATTTAAAATTATCTCCTGTCTGGGAGATTTTATCAACAGCAGCACAAAACTCTGTCAATTTTAATTTCTCTCCCAAATGAAAATTTAGCTTTTTTGTCAGAGTAGTGAGGATTTATGAAAATTTGTTCAGATTTTCAGATATTAATGCTGTCGTAGGTCCCCTAAATTTCTCTCAGAGCAGAATTTCCTGCTTGAATTCTGGCGAACTCGAGGCACTCTGTGTTGCTGCACAGAGTTAATCAACTGGACTTCCAAGTTCTGCTGCCTGCCTTTAACAAAGCTGATGATTTATCCTAAAACCAGCACCAGTAGAAGATAAACTAGACCAAGAGGTGACAAAGTGGTCACAAAACCATCACCTGAAGAGCACCAAGACTGCCTGTGACAGCTGTTCCCCAAGCTACCAGAGAAAGAAAAAAAACCAGAAAGGGATCAGAACTCATCACTTTAATCCCTGACTGTAGTGTAACTTCAGCAATTATGTGGTTTCTCAATCCCAGCCTAATTCCTGAGGGATCAGAATGGCTGATAATAATTAGCATCTCTTTGACAGTCTCAGCAGAGCCTTCTAAATTAATGGGTATGGAAATTAACACCTCTCACTGGTGTAGGCAGTATTTGCAAAGTGGGATTAAGTCACTCTTGACAGGCAATTTAGGAAACACCACTTTAGGCCACAGTCAGGCATTTTTCATAAGAAATAGATCTATTTAGATCACTCAGAGATCACAAATTAAACACTGGTATTCACAGTTTGTGCATCTGCTGCAGTGAAAGTAACAGGAATATGCCACTATTTTAATTTTAGGAAAACAGTGAGAATCCTTCTGCATTCCCTTTGTCCTGCCCTACTGTATATTTCACCCTTTGTATAAATTTGTGTTTATTGTACTGTAATCCCCTGGGGCCAAAAGGTGGTTGAGATTGAGATTCTATAAATTCTCTGTCAGCTAGTTATTAACATTTATTTTTATAAAGAATATCTCCATGGGAAGTGTTTATGAAGACACATTTTAAAATAACTCCAGCAAAAAGTTTAGATCCTGCCACACAAAATTTATAAATTGTATTCAGTTCAGTAAGGAAGTTTACATTTCACCCTGTAGGCTGTATTACCACAGACTTTTCTATTTGTGAAGTCTATTTTTTTCCTGATGTCACATTTTTCTAAAAGGATTTTAAAGACAATACTTTAAAAAAATTAAAAACAAAACAAAATTTAAAAACCCACAAAACAAAACACAAACCAACAAAAAAAACCCAAAACCAAACACAAATAAAAACAACAACAACAACAAATCAAAACAAAAACGAACAAACAAAAACCCCAAAACAAAACCCTGCTGTATGGCTGGTGTCAAATTCACCTTAATATTTTTTGCCATTTAGTTTTAAGACAGAATGAGATGGCAACAGATAAACATCTGAGTTGTCTCTGTTAAATAGTCATTGAGAAGGAAACTGCATGGCAACCAGATTTATATTATAACATGGTAAGTTTCCCTGCAGGTTTGAAATAAGTTGGTTTTCTTTTCTTGTTTGTTTGTTTGTTTTGTTTTTGTTTGTTTGGTTTGGGTTTCGGTTTTGGGTTTTGTTTGTTTTGTTTGTTTTTTGTTTTGGTTTTTTGTGGTTATTGTTGTTTTTATTTGTGTTTGGGTTTTGGGGTTTTTTTGTGCTCAGACAGCTGCAAGAGAAGTGTAGGGAACAGAACAAAGGTCTCTATGTAACCTTTGCTGACCTCACCAAAGCTTTTGATAGGGTGAGCAGAGAAGGTCTGTGGCAAATATTGGAATGTTTAGGATGTCCCCCCAAATTCCTTAAAATGATCGTCTCGCCTCATGAGAACCAGCGTGGCCAAGTCAGATAAGGCGA
>JAWWLV010000100.1:9150597-9227157 GCA_035041135.1 Platyrinchus mystaceus | reverse complement strand
CAATGAACCATATCAACTTCATCACATGAGATATTAATTTCCAATAATCAATTATAATGTGTTGTGCTGAAAATACTTTAGCAATGTTGTGGGAGACAGCTCGGATTACAAATCCTGGAAGGGACATCTTTAGAAGCAGAAGCACTGCAGCTGCAGCCCGCCAAAGTCAAGCAACACAGAAAACACTTACAGTTTAAACTCGGGAATCACGAATTTACTGTACGGAACCCCTCTGATTGTGTAAACCACCCCCCCCTCCCCCCCGCAGCATCCACGTGGCTTCTCTGGGCATCGCCATGTTTTTCCTGCCCACTGAGCCTGCACCCGCCTCTGTCCTACCCCCCCCCCATTGGTTCTTTTACCTGTCTCTCCCCGCTTCCTGGGTTCTTATGGGGTGTTGATCTCCTGTTTCCCCCATTGGTTACTGAATGGCCAAACCCCTCCCTTCGCCCCTGCACCCTCATAAGCCGCGGCACGTTTAAATAAACCCTCTTTGCTACGGAACTCTCTGCGTGCTGGCTGTGTTAGACACAGCTCGGCACCGCGGCTTTGCAACACCCGGCTCCATCCTGGGGAACGGACGGCGGAGAGCATTTCTCTCGGACCAAAACCTGTCATAATGTCATAATTCTAAAAAAGTTCCTTTTCGTAAACATTGCTAAAGGTTATGATTTATCAGTAAAATCTTGAAGATCAGCACATATACACATATTATATATATATATATAGTGTGTACAGCCCCTAAAAATTAGTTCCTGCCTTACAGCACAAACAGAACATGCTCAAATTTATCCTGCCATAGGTCAGGTGGAAGCTCCATTACAAAGAGGTGAAATTTTGCAATTTCAGCGTTGGTATCTAAAATCTCCTAACCATTTAAGCTGTTCTCCCTGCTTTATTTTCCAAGGGTGATTTGAGAGAAGCAGCATCAAAGTTGGCAACTCAGGTGCTGAGGTGGTTTTTACTTGGCCACTCGTTTGGGGACAAGTTGGGCTGCTCAGCAACAGCAAACTCCAGCTTTCCAATGATCCACTGCCACTCCAGATTTATTGCATACAGTTTTAAAAGTCTTTTTTGCATCTCCAACCCTCCAATCTTTTAGAAGCTCTGTATTAAGGCTAATTTTTGTGTACCATGGTTGGATGTGCCATCGTCTAGAAAACTAGCATATCCAAATTCAGGCAACTAAAAAGGCTTAGATGAGCTCACTGTCTTGGGTGTGACTGTTTGTTGTAGTCATTCTCTGGGCTACCTAGATGTTGCATTTAGATCATCTGAACCACCCAGGGTGGAGGCAGGGGGCTCCTGGACAGCATTCCCAGGAGATGTGAAGCAGCATGCAGGTCAAGTAAACAAAACAACAAAACACACAGACAGAGGAACTGAAAACATGAAGCTTTGGAAAAAATTTCTGGGCAGTGATGTTTCAGTTCCATGTGAGGTGGTGGAGCCCAAAGTAATTTCTCACCAGGCATGTAAAACATAAACCTCATTCCATCACTTTTGCTCTAGGCGGTTTTTCTGATGTCTCAGCTGATGTCGATCAGCCCACCCAGCTGATCCAGGCTCTGGCACCAACAGGGCTGGGCTTCCAAGGATCACCTCTAAGGTTACCCTATATGTCCCACAATTTCTATCATTATTATGCCTAACCCCTGATGGTGTGGATGTGGAGCCTGACATTTGAAAGTCAGCCCTAAATAAGAAAGTCAGCAACCATAATTAACATTACTTACCAATTTCAGATAAGTGATTAAGTGATTATTTTGTTAACCTTTATGTAGTCATGGAATCACAAAATCACAGAATGATCTGGGTCAGAAGGGATATTGAATATCATCTCATTCCACCCCCCGCCATGGAGAGGGACACCTTCCACTAGCCCAGGTTGCTCCAAGCCCTGTCCAACCTGGCTTTGGACACTTCCAGGGATGGAGATTTCATGACCTCTATCAGCAATAGAACTGCTATTTGGAATGTGAACACAAAATAAAATATCTACTTATGAGAACTTTGAAACAGGGCTTCTGAATAAAGACCAAATTAAGACAGCAAGTAGCCAACCTCTCAAGAACAGAGTAGGGACTATAGTAGCTTCTTCACTCAAAATCAGTATCTGTTGGAGAAATATATAAGGGAGACTGAAAAGATATAGAGACAATAAAACCTTTTGACTTTTTTTAAATTTATTTTGACTTTCTGAGCCCCAGTGTGCCCAGGTGGGCAAGAGGCCAATGGCCCCTGTGCTGTCCCAGCCATGGTGTGTCACAGGCCCAGGGCAGTGCCCGACCCTGTGCTGGGACTGCTGGGGCCACACCTGGGGACAGTTCTGGGCCCCTCAGACAAGAGAGACGTTGAGGGAAGGGGAAGGGAAGGGAAGGGAGCTGGGGAAGGAAGGGTCTGGAGCACCAGGAGCAGCTGAGGGAGCTGGGGTGGCTCAGCCTGGAGAAAAGGAGGCTCAGGGGGGACCTTCTCGCTCCCTGCAACTCCCTGACAGGAGTCGGGAGCAAGGGCAAGGTCAGGCTCTGCTCCCAACAAACAAGGGACAAGACGAGAGAAAATGGCCTCAAGATGAGCCAGAGGAGGATGAGGCTGGACATCAGGAAGAATTTTTTGCTGGAAAGGGTGGTCAGGCATTGGAAGGGGCTGCCCAGGGAGGTGGTGGAGTCCCCACCCCTGAAGGTGTCCAAGGAATGACTGGATGTGGCACTCAGTACTCTGGGCTGGGTGACAAGGTGGGGATCAGGCACAGGGTGGACTCAATGGGTTGGGAGGGATTTTCCAACCTCAATGATCCTGGGATCCTGTTACTTGTTCAATTTATTTTTTTATTTCTTTGTGTTGCCCTAGTGCTTGAAGAGTCTTTCGAGTAGCTGGTCTGTCTCCTGGAAATGCTCATAAAATCTGGTTTAGAGGATCATCATCTTGACACACAGTTTATTCACTCATCCCACAGGAATCATGAGGCCAGAGAGATCAGCCTCTATGTACTGAAGGCAGCCTCAAAAATCAAGTGTAAGCTGCACCCGCACCATTACCAACCCAGTGCCCTGGTGTTCCACCAGTGTTCTGACACAGATGGAGCTCAGACAAAAATACCACAAAAAATTATTTCTTTCTTCATTAAACAATCTTTGAGGAAATCAATACAGCTTAATGGAGGCCATGACTCATGACATTAAAATGTATGTTTTCATAATGATGGTAGTTTACAGCAGATAAATTAGTAACCTCTACCAATTATATTCTACATTCTAATTTTTTGGATTACAGATATTTCTACTTTAGGCTGAGAAAACATTTCAGGTGGAAAAAATCTACAGTATAAACCTATTTAAACAGGAATTTTGCTTGCCTGTATTTCACTACATATTTATAAAGAAGCACAAAAGCTTTGAAACAAATACTACATTCTGATCAGAAGCTATTTTTCTGCTTATATTATTTACATAGCAACATAAATAGTTTTATGTTAGTTAGTGGTCCTTTTTTGCTTTCTTTGAGAGAAAAATACAGATTTAAAGCTTTAAAATAATCTAGTCAGTGACACAAGCCCTATGTCCTTTATCAAGAACACAATTTTAACCTTGGAACACCAACCAGCTACATTAAAACTGTCCTTACAAGTGAACATACATAATTGATGATGGCACAGAGCATAATCCCTCAAAAGTTCACCATCAAAGGACAAATGTTGAGAAAGCAATAAATGAGTAAAAGGGAAATGGAGCAGCTTGTACATCACTAATATCAGAAGCAGTCAAGAGGGGCTGCGTGCTCAGAAAGTCACCTTTTACCCCTAGTTCCCCAATTTTAATTCTGTCTGTGGCTGCAGTAACTAAAAGTCACCATTACAGGTGGCTGCCTTGTAGTTAGAGTGAAGTAATTTACTTTCTTACTATCCTTATATTCAGGGAATATTTGTCACTTTCTGATATTCAGGAAACACTTGGGTAGCTACACATGGATAAAATCTTCAGGAATCTACAGATGCAGGAGTGAGGCTCAATCATTTTTTCCCAACCCCACAATCTTCTGGCATCCCATATTACGAGTAGTTTCCTAAGGATCAAAGTTACCCAACACACAGAATTCTGCACTGCACTGAGGGGGGCATGGGGTCTGTTCCTCATCCTACTGACCTTGATAAATATCTACACTTTGGTTCCCTGTGTGCAAACCTCAGAAAAGCCCAAGATTTGCTCCAGCATCCTCCAGGCTTCAGTGATGATCACCATAAACGTGAGGTGAAACCTGTAAGATTTTGTACTGCCTTCTTTTCTGCCCACTCTCCTTTCCTTTCCCTGCTTTAGCAAATGTACAGACACACTGAGTATATTGTGGTTGACTGGTAAAAGCAGATCATCATCCAGAAAGTGACTATACAAGGTCCTTGACAGAGTTATAACACAGTCCAAACCCCTTCCATCTCAAAGACTCTTCCATGAGAAGCTTGTGCCCTTTCCAAATAATCTTGCTGCAGAAGGGATTTTTGGAATATTTATATTTTGCTTTTTGCATGTACATAGCTAATTCTACCCCACTCCTGAAATATAACATGGTTTAGTTCTTTTATTTCTATTGCATATTTTTAATTTCCTATAACCTGCTGATACAGTTCCAAACTCTATCATGAATTTCTCTACATTTGGTGTGAAATGAGGAAGCTGACCTGAGGTCTCACATGTCATTCACTAGGGACAAAGTTTTATTTGCACCACTATCTCTCTGGACCTATTTATCTATCTTGAAATTAATATAAAGCCTGCACTAAATAAAAGACATACGACAAATATTATCGACAAATTGCTGTCAGCTACCTGTTTTGTGGGTTTTTTCCATGTAGTGTTCCTAAAAGGCTTTTCATGCTGTGAATTTAAAGACAGCGTTTAAGATGTCATTATGGCATGTCTTTATATATAGCTGCCATTAAGGTCTTTATAATGGATTCAGAAATGATGAATATAGAAGATGCCTGTGTCTCAGTCAGAAATGACATTAATGTTTTTATGGCAGATGCACTGGAACAATTTCAATCCACATCACGAGATAATTTTGCTTTGGAAAATGCTACAGGTAATTTTGGCTTCTCTAAGAGGTTCTGGGAATATACTTAAGGAATTTTAAAGATCTCAGTAAGTACTCTGAGAGCAGCAACACATTAATATTTATTATAACACTTACTGAGCAATGAATGTGAAATCTGATCGTGTACAGGACATTAATACAATGAACAAAAAATTATCAATCAGAATCAAGAAGTTGGTTTAACTTCCCTTTAGATGCTTTTTAACACTTACAGAGACATATAAACAGCACAATATTTATTCTTTATTTATTATTCATTGTGGATGGACTGTAAAACTTGTGGCAGGACCCCAGACCTGTGTTTACAGTCTGACCTGTGTTGCTTTTCCTCACCAGGTCCCTGGACTTCTGCAGGGCTCTCCTGGTCAGGCTGAAGCTGCAGTGAGAAAGGAGCTCAGCTTCAGAAGATAAAACCTACACCATTAAAACATGTACAAAATATCTGGATATTGACAAACTGGGAGATAGGGCAATTTTAAAGGGCAGTGGTGAGGGTGAATGGCAAAAGACCATGGTCCCAACTTAATCAAGATGACAGAGACGCACAGCCAGGATGTGGGATGAAATAATTTTGTGGTGTGATGGGGAATGACACAGCCAGACTCGTTATACAGAACTGGCTTTGCTCCCCTGGGGTCCACTAACTCTGGGATAGTCTTTCCATATGGCAGAAACTCCACTCCTCAGTAAGAAAAAACAGGATCACACCCTAAGCTGTGCTAATGTTCCATGTTTCCTTCCCAGCAAACATCCCTGCGAGTCACCAGAGGCACTAGCAAAATTCTTTATTAAAATGGGGATGACAAGAGTTTTGATCGCTTAAACCCACTCCATAACACAAAACCCAAACGTTCAAGCCCAGGAAACATGCTATTTTCTCATGATAAAGAGTCTTACTACTAAGCTTTACTGATATTCAGACTAGACCTCTGCAGGCGGCAGCTGCCTGAGGTATTACTGAAGGGTAGAACACAGCTTGGACTGGCAAAGCTTGATGCAATTCCTCTCCATCAACATGCAGTGATTCTAAAAAAGGATGGATATCTATATAAAGCGATAATTTATCATTCCTTAATATTTTATGCAAGCTCAAAATATCCATCTGGAAGAAAAAATGCTCTTCTATATTTCAAGTATTTCATAATTTCATGACACTGGGCAATTCTCATGCCCCTTTACCACCAAAAATTCATTTAAATTATTAAGGGCCTGTGGAAATTTTAAACAATTCCTGACACTTCTCCAAAACAACAGTTACTGTAATGGTACTGTTTGATTATAAAAAGTAATACAGTCTCCCTGTAACTAAATAAAGCTTAGATAAAATGGGATTTAAATACAAAGAGTGTAAACACACACTCCTTTCCCCACCACAACACAGCAGACTGATTTAGTTTGAAAAGAGTTTTTCCTTTGGCACGTTGCTTTAGGAAAAAATATCAAGGGATGATCTGTGTGATACAAACTCCATACTAAATTGCAGTGATGAAATACTATAAAAACAGGATGTCTTCAAAGAAAGCACGTTAGTAGGTTATTTCCAGAAAAATTTGCTGAAGATGTTGGAAAGTATGAATGATTTTATGACACTCACTGAAAAACAAAGATGAAAAAAAAGGTGTTTCAGGCTACAAAGACCTAGAGAATTAAGCTCACTTGCAGCAAAAGCAGAATAAGGTCACTGGGTTAAGCAGCTGATGTGTGGGATGACAGAAAGCCATAATAATGTTCTATAACCACAAAATATTGTATCATTTGATTTTTTACTCTTTCCAAGAAAAAAAGACATGTACAATAGATAATCCTGGTATCACATTTTCTCAAATTAAAGGCTCCATCTTACAAGTACTCCAGCTATCCTAAATAGCGCTATCTTTGACAGCTTGATCCTTAGAAAAAACAATGTTGGTATTGTCTAATGCTGGAATTTTTGTCTTTAACTAATATTGTTTTTAACCATCAAAACACTTGTCTAAAAAGACATTTAAGAACCTGTCATTTTCTTTTATTGGAATGGATTAATCATTATTAGACTTGTATACCTAACTAAAAAAAAAAAAAAAAAAATAAAAAATAAAAAAAAAAATTAGATCACAGAGAGTTCCAAATAAGATATTTTAAAAAATGTCAGAATAAAGTTCAAAAACACAGAAAGATGCATCTAATCTTTGCCCATGCATTCCCTGTGGTGCACAACACCTGCTTTGTTGGTCAACAAAAAACACATTAAAACATCCAGGACTGGGCACAAAATGCTGATGTGAATAACGGCTGCTCAGATGAGTAACACTTTTATTACATATTCACAATTGAACACTCTGGCCAGAGTGCCAGAGCAGCCTCTCTGGAAGTTAATCGAGCCATAATGAATTACACCAATTGAGAATTCAGAGTATTATTCTGGGGTGGTTTGCTGGTGAAATGCACAAAACAAAGCAAAAAGGATAATTGCATGCTGGGCATGAACACAGTCTTTTCAAAGCGTATTTCCTGAAAAGGCAGATGAATAATATCACTACCTGAGAAACACCTGGAATCCTTCTTGACCATTTCTTCTCTAGTAAAATCTCTACATACTAGTTTTGTATTTTTTTGTTAAAGTATATAAAGAAGCCTTAGAGTCTGTTTTCCTTTCCCACAAGCTCTGAATTAGCAGGGAAAAAAGCACCATGACTATCTTGTAAACCATCCATTCTTAACTCATTAACACACTATACTTACCCCAGAATGTGAAGTTCTATTTCATAAAATAAACCTTTCTCAACCTTGGAAAAGCTGATGAGAGTTTGGGAAGGACATTCCTGGATGCCAGAATGGGCTCCCAGACCCTGAACTCCTGTTAACCTGCATGGTCAGGTAACAAAGCAGCCATTCTAGAGCCTATTGTTTTGGTGGTATAAAAAGGAAAAAGCCATGTACCTTCATTGGAATCTTCACCACAAAAATACCTGTTACCTCCTTTAAAACCATTTCTACTGATAACAACTATTTTAACTAATAACAACTGTGTTGATCTAGTTATCCAAACATATCTAAGAAAAATAAAGCCACCTCCTGTCTCCCAGAAATGGATTTTAAAGTTCCTCAAACCCGTGTGCCACAAGGGGATGATTTATTCCAAGATGCAAATTAAAATTTCAGTGTATTTCTGAATGGGAACAGCAGCAGCACAGATCCAGCCTGAGCAATGGGGGGCACAAAAAAAAAAAAAAAAAAAAAAAAAAGGCAACTTCAAACTCACAAAAGAGCTACAAACTCCCTAGTCTGCACCATGAATTTAATACATTGTCCCCCACCAGAAGATAGGAACTGTGGTTTCCCCCCTTGCCCCACTAAGGCACATCTCCCTATGTCCATTCTTTTCACTCCAGCTGAAGAGACTTGCTAGAGGACACTCTCCTGCCCAGGCAGAATTTACCAGAGAGTTTATTTTAAGGCACCTTTACATTGTTCATGCAGAGAAAATTCTCCTCAGTAGGTTAAACATACAACCTTAGAAACCTAGAGCTTTAGAAAACTATTTAATGTGTTTTAGCCATAAAATATAAACATATCCTGCAAGTGCCAGCTTATCTAGATTCTCAGAGCAGCTCTTCAATGTTTGTGTCACTTCAAAAAACAGAGGAAGGTTAGCACAGTTGGCCTTTCTCTGCACACAAAAATGCCTTCAATGCACATAAAAGTACCTATAATGGCATGGCTGTATTTCTTCCCTACAAAGATATCCTGTGTTGGGGGATAAGCAGGGAAGTAATAAACCACCTCCTCTCCTGAGCTGTCCAAAACTTAACAACAAATACTTTCTTGAAGGTCCAGCACGGGGGTTGAGATCTTCTCCCACATAACAAGAGACATGACAAGAGGAAACGGCCTCAAGTTGCTCCAGGGGAGGTTTAGATTGGATATTAGGAATAACTTCCTCACAGAAACGGTTGTCAAGCACTGGAACAGGCTTCCCAGGGCACTAGTGGAATCACCATCCCTGGAATTGTTCCAAAAATGTATGGATTTGGTGTTTAGGGACAAGGCAATGCTGGGTTAAGTCTTGGACTCAATGACATTAGAGGTCTTTTCCAGCCTTAGTGATTCTGTGATTCTATAACTCGATGATTCTATGAGATGGACTAGCCTCTCCTTCTCTCAGGGTACAATGGGAATGATGCTTGTTCCCAGTGTAACACGATTTTCCTCTTCTTACTTTCTCAGACTACTGAAACTTATGAAACTATGCTGCAAAGCTAATCAGGAAGTTCTCAGACATTAAAACAGCTTTCTGATGTTCACATGCCTAGAAAGATGGTAGGAGTCATAGGTTTGAAAAGACACGTTGGAATTTTTTCCCTAGTGTCTCGTTTTTCCCGCCCCCCAATCTGTTTCTTTGGGGATTGGGTGGGAGGGGGGTCGCGGAAAGGGTGGGATACCGAGCGAAGCCGCACGCGCTGGGCAGCGAGGGAGCGGAGGAAGGGGAGGTTCCCTGGAAGCGCGGTGGTCGGGGGTCACGGTTGGGGAGTCTTTTGTTCGGGGGTTTTTGGTCTTGTCGGCCGACCAGACAGAGCGGGGGCCGCAGGGGGGCGGTTTTGGCCGCCTCCTTTTCTTTCCTGAGAGGAAGTGTTTGGTTTTGTGGGGTTTTTATTTTTTTTTTTTTTCCCCACGGGGACACCTCGCGAAGAACGACTGAGAGAGAGAGATCGACCCATCTCAGAGCGAGGTATTCTGCCTTCGGGATTGCCTGTGGGAATAAGGACTCTTTCGTTGCTGGCTGTGAAGCCATCGGCTGCCGAGCGCTGCGGGCACACTTGGCTGCGAGCAGCTGTTGGACTGCTGGAACAGTCCTGCCTCCCCCCCCAGCTCTTTCCCCACCCCGGATTGCCACGGGTTTCTCCTCCCCGCCACCTGAGGAATTGGGTCTTTGTTTCTTCCGAAAGTTTTTGATTGCACCATTTGTTGTTTATTCAGATTTTTGTTAATAAAAAGCTGTTCTTTCCCTTTTCCACACTTCCATCTGAAGTTTCTTAATTTCTACATTGTAATCTTGTTACACTAAGACAAGTAGGTTTTTTCATTAGGCAGCTCCTGAACCAAGTGTTGCAAGTGAGCAAAGAAAAAACGATCAGTTAGCAGTTCAACAGCGGAAAAAGTGATATAATTCACTACACAAGAGCACAAATCAAAAGTCAGGCACAGTTATGACCTTGCTGGTGCTTTGTGAAAATGACTGACATCAATCTCATGATCCAGATATCTTAAGGGTGTCATAAAAGCACTCATAGCCCTTAAAAATTCTCCAGTAGGAATCTTCTAATCCCTGCCCTGTTCGACAGGAAAGTCTCCTGAGATGTTAGGACTCAAGAGATCTGATTTTACCCTTGGTGTGATGCAATCAGTGTCATCAGCCTACAGTAATTGAGGTCAGCTGCTCAATGTAATGGCTTGCTGTGCAAAACCTTTCATTTCTCTTTCAAAAAAAAAAAATCAGTTTAGGCACAGGCAGGTGTGAAATCAAAATCACTTTTCCATCATTTACAATCTGCCTCCATCTCTGAACATAGGGAAAAGACAGATGTATTCATGTCACAAGTGCCAAAAATCTTTATGAAGTCCTTGGTGGGCAGAAGCACTTTTTACATTTCCCTAAAAGCTATAAGCCTCAATCATTTCTTGGAAATCTAAACTAGGAGTTCCAGAAAGAAACACTTCTCTGTTCTCCACTTTGATGAAAAGTTAAAGCTAAGTGCACAATTGGAGTTTATCCCTCCTGGGCACACAGAGAGGATGTGTATTTAATTTACTTCTGTATCTTGATGGCATCTTGTGCTTGGTTAGGGATTTGTTAATATCCTCAGAGCTTACAAACACTTGGCAGAACACATTCCTAAATTTCACTGGTTAATGAGATAGTTTTAAACACGGGGGGACAGAAAAAACCAATGTAAAAAAAAATAGGGCACAACATATGAAAAATTAATGACAGCACAGTGAAATGACTGAAAATCCACTTAATCTAAAAGTCCATCTGCATTTTACATCAGTTCAAAAATTTTTCTTTTATTTTAAAAACCAAGGTAGGTGACAATATTTCAGTTGACCTTTTTGTTCAGCAGAACTGAAATCAAGTTGAGTGTAATTTACAAGCAGCTCACAGTGGAGGACAAGCATCAACATGTTTTTAATCTCCTGCACAAAGGCTCATTTTTCAGGGAGCAGCCATGCAAAGAAGCAGCAGTGTTCTGCAGGAAGGTTTATTAAGCACACCTTGATTTGGAATGAGAGAGTGCCAGGAATTGTGACTCAAATTTGCTGTTGTCAAGTGAGGAAATGATGGAACTTGGTCTTCAGGCAGCCTGCAATCTGTCCTGGTCAGAGTCAAGGGTGACCTTCCAAAGAACAGGTGATGAACAGAGTGCTCTTCATGCTCATTGGAACCTAGGAGTAGAGTTGGAATGAGCTGAGGATGAGGATTCACCTTCGGATACAGGTGGAACTGGATGAGCTTTAAAGTTCCTTCCAATCCAAACCATTCTGTGATTCTATGATCTACAAACAATCCTGGTTTATGAGTTTTGTGGGATTTTTTAAAAAAACAATTGGCCAAGAAAATTACCTACTACCCCAATATCCTTGTCATATTGTACACCTTTTACTGTTTTCTCTCCCATATCAAGGCAGTGCTCCTGAATATCCCAACAGAAAATGCTGTAAGTCTTTCACTTGGAGAAAAGAGGAGTCACTGGAAGCCACAAACAGAGTATCTTAGCTAAGGAAATCCAGTGGCTAACAACATGCAACTGCTTGGAAAAACAGCATTTCCACGAGATTTTGCAAAGATTGCCTATGGTGTTCGTACTGCTCACCATCCAGCAGTGAGGTTCCCTGCCAGGTAACACAAAGACACAGATTTTGCCCACTGTTTCATTCACATTCCCCTCAGCACACACTGATCAGTGATGCAAGGAACCAGTGTCTCACTTCTCAGGGATGTACCCAAATCTTATCACTTATGCTGTGAGACATATTCCTTCCCTGTCTCCTGGGCCACAGGGCAACTTCAGAAAGGTGACTAAGTGCTTTTATGATGTGCTTTCTCTCTTCCCCTCTTGAACAAAAAATAAGAAGCAGTGAAAGTTTTACCTTCACCAAAATTCTGAAAGTCTTGTTTGAATTAGAAGGTTGCATATAAAATGTTTTGATCTTTTTTTCTGCAGGAGCAATGAGCTGCTAGTGAGCCATTTAGTTAATGATACCCTTCCCAAAACAGAATTTTATGCCTAACTAGAGAAGTTAATATTTGTTGAGGTGTAACGAAGTAAACTATCATGCAGGGAGTACACAGCAGCTTTATTTTATACTTAAATTTTCTCCTTTTTTTTTCTAAATTACTTTAAAGTTTTCAGCTCAAATGTATTCATATCTTGTGGACATAGTGGGACAAAATTCAAATAGTCAACGCAGAGTGCCAGAATGCCAACATCACCCTCTGAGAGAACGCCTGAGGATTACTAATAAGTAAACCACTTTGTTCCACATGTTTCTCAGCTCCTACCCCAAAGCCCTCAGACTGCCTCCTGTGCTTCCCAGGAAATTGCTGGCAATCAGATACTCCTGACCTGACCCTTCTCTCCCAGGAACCCAAGTAATGAGTATCCTTGTGAGAATCCAACACCTGGCTATAGATTAAAGAGGTATTTTTCTTCCTGGCTAAGACAACAGCTCACAGTATGGGTAATCCCAAACAAGCTCTGCTTTTCCTTTATGGAATTGGAGATGCAGTTTGCAGGATCAGCAGAGGGAAATCTGAGGACTATATAAGTGGGAACAATACTGTAGCCAGGTAATCTCTCCTGGAAGATCTGAAGTCTCAGCTGAGGGGGCAGAGCTGAGCTGAGCCAAAGCACTGCTGGAAGGTGTTCTCCCACAAGTTGAGTTTATTTCTCCATTTGAAACAAATAGGTTCATTACAGGGACAAAAATTAACTTACTGCCATGAATGAGTTAACTAATGACAGGGCTGTGGGCAAAGAGAGGTGCAGGGTGAGAAGAGAGGATGAGGAAAAAATGACGCAAAATGCCCTTTTCAATGGCAATAAGGTGATCGTGGTGAATACAAACTAACATTTCGCTGCCAAAAGCACATGTAACAGGGATTTGTGCAGTATCAGCAAATTCCTCAAGAAAACTACAGACCTCAGACCCAAGTAAGGAAAGTTACACCAACATTACACACTGGTGTTAAATGCAGCTTTGTATTACATTGTGTCTCTCCTTATTTTCCTGAAATCTACATTTTTACCCACCCAGTTCCTGTTCCCCAATTCACGTTGCCTGTTACTCCCCACTCATAGAATCGTAGAATCAACCAGGTTGGAAAAGGCCTCTGAGATCATCAAGTCCAACCCCTGATCCAACACCGCGGTGGTTACTAGATCATGGCACTAAATCTCATCTTAAAAATCTCCAGGGACAGTGAATCCACCACCTCCCTGGGCAGCCCATTCCAATGTCTAATTGCTCTCTCTGTAAAAAATTTCTTCCTAATATTCAACCTAAACCTCCCCTGGCAGAGCTTGAGATCGTGCCCTCTTGTCCTACTGCTGGTTGCCTGGGAGAAGAGACCAACCCCCACCTGGCTACAACCTCCTCTCAGGTAGTTGTAGAGAGTGATGAGGTCTCCCCTGAGCCTTCTCTTCTCCAGATTAAACAACCCCAGCTCCCTCAGCCTCTCCTCATAAGACTTGTGTTCAAGTCCCTTCACCAGCCTTGTTGCTCTTCTCCAGACCTGCTCCAGCACCTCAATATCCTTCCTGAACTGAGGTCTGAGGATGGACAAAACTAAACACAACCACCTGCCCTGCAGAAGGTCCAGCATAAGAGATTTTTGGTCTTGCTTGACCAAAATTGACACTGAAATTTTAATTTGCATCTTGGAATAAGTCATACCCTTGTGGCACACGGGTTTGAGGAACTTTAAAATCCATGTCTGGCAGACAGGAGGTGGCTTTATTTTTCTTAGATAAGTTTGGACAAGTAGATCAACACAGTTGTTATTAGTTAAAATAGTTGTTATCAGTAGAAATGGTTTTAAAGAAGGTAACAGGTTTTTTTGTGGTGAAGATTCCAATGAAGGTACATGGCAGGTTACACTCAATAACTTTCCAAGCAGTTGTCTGATTAATCAATTAAATCATGGAAATTACTTTGATACTCTTGAAATTTGACATTATCAGCTATTAATTGCCAAAGAGGTGCTTATTCATTTTTGTGCTAAGAAAGTTTAATATTTTTATTAAATAAAACATAACTTCTCCTCTCAAACTAAACAAAGGAATGGCCCAGCAGTAAACTGGGAATCATTTGGAATCAGCATAGTAAACTGGATTTCTGCCATGGCCATCAACACCGAAGACTAATCTATTTTGATTCTGGTTTTCAAATGTTTGAGGCAGTTGTGTGGTTAAGGGAGGCTAAGAAAAACTATTATGGGATAAATAGCAATTTTTAATTTTTATTATTTTCTGAATACATTACAAAATACTGGTACACATAAATGTATGCTAATATACCTTTTTTATTTTAATTATGCTGAAATCGGACACAACTGATATCTACACAGTAAGTTCTATATTTTACTCCACATTAAAAAAAAAGACAATTAAAAATGGGCATCAATTTTAATTTATAGTTAGACATCTAAATTTCTAGAACAGCGGGTACCAGCCGCTCACTGAGCATCCAGATTTCTGTTGGCATGAGGAGTGATATTGTCCCTTTATAAACAGGGACAGAACTGGCAATGAGTTATAAATGAGCTAATAATGACATTTTTGTAAGCTACAAGGGAAGAAAAGGTTAGTATGGTGACTACAGGGATACATTCTTGGAAAAGGTGAATTACTTGGTTTCAATTTGTGAAGACTACAAAAGATGTGATGAGTAGTCCCAGGTGATCAAGATCACACCTTTTATTTGCTGCCTCACAAGAACAGGAGCAAAGCTGTCACCAGGTAAAAAGTTGTGAAATGGAGAGGAAATCTGCAGAAAGATTAATCCATCTTTGAGCATGTTTTTACTTAAATTTATTTAAAGAAAAGTTAGATCTCCTTCTAAGAAAGGAGGGTTATACTCAAGATCCACAGACATGTATCACCTTTTTATCTGAATACACAGCTTTCAGAGATTTAGTCTAAATACAGTGAAAATGAGGCCATTTTAAAACATGCACTGCAAACTAATGGGGAGGGGGTTTTGCACCCGTTTTCCTAAATATATATGTAAAGCCCTAAACTTCATGAACTGTCATTTTGCTTTTTACAGAGCACTAGAAGTTGTCCCGTTACATGTGTCCCATCAGAGTAAAATAAAACAGACATAAAAAAAAGTAAATACAATGAGGCATCTGTAATTATGAGGAAATACATTCTCTCTCTGTTTCAGTACGTTGGGTTCTAGTCTCCACCCAGCTAAAAAAAAGCAGAAGTTGAAGTTTATGATACTTTTGATTTGGCATTATAGCTTTTGTTACTTTTAATTTATACAGTAAGTAAAAAAACAACTAATAGGATGCTGACAGCTCCAGTTTTGAAAGCATCTCGCCTCCATCTTTTAGAGCATGTAACTTAATGTTTGATCTGCCTGAACACAGCCTTGTGACTGATGTCTCTGTGAAATCACTTGGCCAGTGAAGGAGCATAAATCAACAAGCTCAGGTTAATCTTCAAAAACAAGCAGAACACAACAAAATGCATGACAAAAACTGGGGCTACAGGTGCCATTTGCCTGTTGTCTCTGAATTATTTTAAAGCCATTTCTTCCTTTCTAAGTTTTACAAATTTCTAATATTCATGAAACTCCTATGCAGTATTATGAAGATTAAGGAAAAGAGTTCTCGAGGAGAGACTTTCATGCTAAAGCTAAAAAGGAACTTCTCAGCTTTCCAGACTGACAAAAAAACCCCTAAACTGCTTTCCAAGAAATGTGGCAACATTCCAAATGATTTCTGTGGAATTCGTGTATCAATTAATGTTATCATTTAGCTTTTCTACTGAGTAAACCAATACAATTTTATCACCTAACCTCCAATATCTTTTAGATTGATCCATGTGCTATTTTAAGAATAAAAGCTAAAGGACAAATAGGAAGCTGATTTTATGACAGTCCCTTTTACTTAAGATAGCTATAAATTACAAAAATATCCAATAAAATAAGCAAGATAGAAGAGAAGAGGAGGAGGCAATAAGTTTAAAAAAAAGACCCAAAGCAAAAAAAGTTTACAGGAGTATTACATTCATGACTCCTAGATGGAACAAAGAGATTCCTGGCTTTCCTTCTTAATAAAAGGCCTTTTAAAGGATTAAAATAAAATGCTTTTCTATTCTTATTTTTATAGTATGATGACTTTGACATTTCTTTAGGTGTAAAAATCTCTTTCCAATCAAGTATTCACTGGGTTTGAAGAAACACAAAAACAAAAGGGCAGCAGAAAGCAAATCCAAACAGGGAAACCAACTCTTAAATCTAGAGAAGACCCACCATACTCACAGGGTGAGAGAAAATTTCCAAGTTAAAAACAAGGATGTGTGCTTTAACCTGGATGAGTAATAAATCAAGGAAGCAACCACAGGGTTTAGTGCAATCTTGAACAACCCAGCTTTTAATCAAGATAGGCTGTTTGCTGGAATGAGACATTGTAATACAGTTGGAAAGCAATTAAGATAATTACGACAGCGAATGTTACACAGGTGGCCAGATCAAATGCCCTTCCAGCATTTTGTCAGAGAGAAAGCAACACTCCGAACTAACAAGTGGCAGCTTGTTCCCCTGCAGAAACAAACTGGCGTGGGTAAACAGCTTGTAGAAATTTCTGATGGCTTGACTCGCTATCAGCCCCAACAAAACACACAGGAAAACATGAAGTGTAAGAAGAAAACATAAAAAATACTCAACATAAGAAGAGCTGTAACAACATGTGCAGCAGCCACAGGTTGTTCAGCAAATTTAGCTGCAATGTGCTGCTCTCTGGTCTGCCAGAACCTGCAGGATCCAGGCTTTGTTGACTGCCACTGACAGGAGCCCTTTCCATTGCTAAAGATAAGGGATTTTATCCCAGTGTTTAGGATTACAGGAACATGCTTTCAGTCCCCTGCAGGAACAATTTTTTCTCAAGAACCAATACTACTTTTCTTTGATGAAAGGATACCTCTCCAAGAGCTCCTAAACTCAAGATCAACTCTTTAAGCTACAGCCATATTTTCCAGAGGGAACACAAATATGCTGTGTTACTTGCATGTGACACATTTTGTTTTCATTATATCATGAAGTATACCTAAATATTTTTAATGGTGAGAAAATTGGGATTGTTCACCCTGGAGAAGGAAGAGTTTGGGGTAACCTTAAATTGTGGCCTTCCAGTGCCTGAAGGGAGCCCACAAGAAAGATGGACAAAGACTATTTACAAGGGCTTGAAGTGACAGGACAAGGGGGAATGGCTTCACACTGACAGATGGCAGGGTTAGACTAGATATTGGTAAGGAATTCCTTCCTGTGAGGGTGGTAAGGCCTTGACACAGGTTGTCCAGAGAAGCTGTGGCTGCCCCACCCTTGGAAGTGTCCAAGGCCAAGTTGGAGGAACCTGGTCTAGTGGAAGAATAAAGTTCATTATGAAGTTGCGTGACAGAGAGGTTTCCTGTGCACTGAATTTAGTAACTTCTATGATCCATAATACAAGTACTGAAGCATATTTTGGTATAAGAAGAATAATTACTGCTATTTCCTTTAATGACAAGAGACCCCAAAAGCACCATTATGCTGGATACTGAACAGACTTAAAAGCCCAACGACAAACAAAAGCACTGGAATGTGGATTACCCCAGGCAGGTTGTTGATGACTGGCAGAGGAAGTTTCCTCCTCACCTGATAAGTAGTTGCTCTTTAACTGTTTATTGGGATAGGATGGAACAGAGGAGGGCCTTCAGTGGCCCTGCTCCAGCACCACCAATGCTGCAGTTTCACAACTGATGAGCTACATTCTCAACCAACAAGTGTCCAAATAGGTTCAGGAAGAAGAGAAAACAAAAGAGTCCCACCAAATTATTGCTGTCTTGTAGATAGTCAAGTTACACAGTTTTATTCCAAAGGAAACAAGTACCTGCTCAGTGCAGAAGTGTCTTAGCTCACAGAATTTATGTCCAGCTCTGCTTTAACAGACCCTCCACCCTCTCAAAAAGATATGAAATAATTCCATCTTTGTTCAAAATGCTCATTGCTGAACTGCTTAATTTATCTCCGCTTCTAAGAGAAGGAAAAAAAATCCAACACAGTATTCATAGGTGTCCATTAAGCTTGGAATTACCAGCTTGATCTGTAAAGGATTCTAAAGGGTCTTTCAATTCAGCTTCAACCTGATAAAGACAGTTAATTTGATGACTTAAACAGAGCTTTAGTTACACTTAAAAAGATTTTACAATTCTCCAGTTCTTTTGTATGTAACATTTAGTAGTAGGTGGATAATACAACAAAAAATATTTTGAATTTTAGATTAGTCAATGTTGTTGCACCTAACCTGCAGTGTTGTCATTAGGTACTCTAATTTTTTAATCAGTCACCAAATTTAGTAATCTGCAATAGTCTTAGGAAAGCAGAAATCCTTTACGACTCTACCACTTACATAATTATAATGACTCATTTAGAGGCAACCACCTTCAGCTGCATCACTTTTTTTATACTAAAGCATGGACAGTAAGAAGGTCTGTGCAGAGGTATAAGCAATCTTGATAATTTTTGTAGTAAAATGTGAAAGTAGTACTTCATAAATCTCTCAGTGCAATATTCACAAAAGGACTTTTAAAGGGACATGGAACATATTGGTATTTGTATTGTCAGTGTAGTTTGGCCATGGCACCTGGTACAACACAGAGGGAAAGCAATTTGGCAACTGCAAATATTTTACAGGCATCAAACCATAAGATTATTGGGGGAGGGGGGGGAAGGGAAGAAGTCAATATGAAGTTTCAGGAAAAAAGGTATGTACAGCTTCAAGGGAAAGGAATATTAGATTATTCCTTAGGAAGAACCATTTCCAATTACAGCTTGACAATGAAAAATAAATAATTTAAGGCTGAAGTAAACTAAATAGCTAAATACTAAAATTTCTTAAAACAGACTTCTAAAGATAAGCCTGTACAGCATAGTTGGGTGCTGTTACAACAGGCTTTTTTCTTATTATTTTTAACTGTGATCAAAGCTTATTAACCAGTTGCATCAAGCCATCAGTGGATTGGACTACACAAGAGAGCTAATTAAAGAGCCACAGACCCCTGAAGGCACAACATGCAATCACCAAGACAGGAATCTGAGTGAGGGGGATGAGAACATTTGCATAGTGAAGCAGTGGGAAGGTGCTTGCTCTTATTTATTGTGGGCACAATAGTGAGTCTATTAGAGCCAGTTCTGAATCTGTCCTCACCATCAAACATGCAAAAAAGTATGAGCACTGAATATCTGAGGACTCACTTAATATGGAATATTTCCATATTCATGGCAAGAAACACAGATCATAAAATTTACTTAATCCAACAGGCTAGATCATGAGATCATTCCTTACCCCAAGGAGCAGTAACTTCCACCAATTATAATGTGAAATACAACTAAGGAACTCAAGGACAAGAGAAACTAAAATAGAGAGGATGCAAGCTGAGTATAAATGGGTGCCCAGTAGCCTTGTTTTGCCTACAGGCAGCCACATATAATAGCATTTTAGCTGGAAATAACAATAAAACATTGTAAAATAATTCCTTCCATTGCTTATCTCCCACCTACTACATTATCCTTCACACATCTATTACAGATTACAGTATTTAAATCTTTCCCTGCAGCTTAATCACATACTTGGGAAGAGGAATAATATTCTCTTTTCTGGTCACCTTCCAAACACTGTGAAGAGAGAAACTTTTTCCCTCCATCTACCTTTCCAGCTCCTGGGAAGGAAACAGAAAGGTTTATCCAATCCTTATGCCTGTTTAAAAAACTTTCTAACATGTGGATCAGTAAAGTACTTTTCAGTTAATAAAAGAGTCTAATTTGTAGAGCAAAGACATGATTGCCAACCAGTCATGTCTTTGCCCTACAAATATCAAATATCTTTGCCATGATATCAAATGATGTTTTATTAGTCTGATAATCTTACTGTCATTTTAGGATCCATGGGAGGACTCAGCAGCAATAAAATTCAGCACAGAGGAGAAGAAAGAGGAATCAGTAGCAGCTGGGTTGTGTTCTGGATTGTCCTTCAACAAGAATACTTAAGGAATACTTAAATTAATAGTTAAATTAATTACTTAATACTTAAAGGGTGTTTCTGCATTTTGAAACGAAAGAAACATCTTGCACCAGTGTGGAGGCATCATGCTGAGTCACCCAGTCACTCTCAGGCTAAGTCACTGTGGGCTAAGAGAAATAGAGAATGGCCACTTCTAGCCATTTTTTTAGCCCCTTAAAATAAAAAACAGGTCCAGTTCACAACAGCACATGAAAAGAGCAACAGTCTCATTCCAGTCAACACCTCTATGACATTTCCAAGCCTGCTGTAGTTGGTGGAACTTTGTTGATGTCCCAGTAGAGAAAAAAACAACTATTACCTGGTTTTGGTGACTCAGACAGAATCTTACCAACCCTGGACCAAAGCAATAACAATCCAAACCAAAAGCAACTTCCCACTGCTCCCAAGAAACATTGCTAATACCCCATCCATGAAGAACAGTAGAAGGATTTCCTTCATCTCTTCCTTCCTCTCTCAAATAGGAGCTCACAGGCATTTACAAGGACCTGAGACATCATCTGTAGCTGCTGCATAAGAATTTATTAAACTGCAGTGAAAGCTGGGGCTCTGTGTCTTTTTCAATCTCACATTCACAATCCTAACCAATATTTCAAATAAATTTCACCCCATGCTCATGGCTCGATGGGCAAAGCTGTTGTATAGGATGACAAACCGTATTATTTATAAATGTTATACTGTTTCTAAAAGTTTCACTTCTCATACAGATTAGCTGTTTTTCTGAGTGCTTTAATATACTAACTAATTCTAGTTTTTTCTTTTACAATACAAAGCATTAACTACATCAGTGTTTAGATTAGAGACAAAAACTACCATGTTTCAGTTTATCTTGGCTTTAAGCTATGAAGCAGAAACTGCTGTCAAAAAAACAAACCCTAAATCATACCTACAAATAGTACTGTAAATGCCAAACCCTCTAAAATTTTACATAAATTTTTAGGTTACACTTTATCTGCTACTGTAAGAAGGAAGCTTCTACTCTTATAACAACATTATTGTCCCTATCTTGGTAACATGTACATTTTTCTTCAAATCTCGATGTCCAAACTTGACATGGCACTGCATCAAGGAGCTCTTAGTAAGTCCCCACCTGGAGAAGGTGATGGCAGTCCCTGGAGATAATCCTAGCTTTAGGTGGCAGAAGGAGCTGCACTAAGCACAACTGGAGATATTGTTGGTTTTCCAAAGTGAATTGTAGCTGACAAAGGACTGAAAATTGGCGTTACACTGTTTTAGTTCATTTTGCTCATAGCTGGTGTATCAGAAAATGCAAACTGGTTAACAAAAATCACCTTTAATTTCACACTCCAAACATGCCAGGACTGATAACTCTCCATTTGTATTTTGAGACAAATAGACAGGCTCATCTGAAAATGTATTTATCTCATGTTATGTTAATTTCCATGTTCTAATTTCTTGAATAAAATATTGTGCAACATGACATCTTATGTAAGTCACTCTACTGCTTCGCTAGTTGACCAGACAGCTGGGAATCTCATCACAGGTGACACAAGTACCAACTTTTCAGGCTCCAGTTCTTCTCTTTTACAAAGACTGCAATTAATCATTCTTACACTTTTTCTTAATACTTTTTTCCTTGGGTCCTGCTCCAATATTTGGATCAGATCAACACCAGACGAATAATTTAATTTTATTGTAAAAAAATGCCATTTAGTTTCCTTGTAGTATATATCAGCAGGTTTTTTTTCCAAATCCACTGGAATGCCTTCAGTGCCACAAAAATTAAGGAAGGAAAACAATTATTGGTAGTTAAGCAAAATCTTCAGAGTTTTAAACTCTGCAGTTCAACATATCCTGAGAAGGTGACTGATTTTACAATGTCTATGTTTCACAGCTTCTGTTTCACATCCTCCTTAGCTGATAGAACAGAACTATGGTTATGATGGAACTACCTCTATTGTTCGCTTCTAAACACAAACCAAATCACCTGCTGAACACCACTGCCTTTTCAATTCCCAGTGAATTTTTTGGACATTCACATGCGGAAATGCACTCTTACTATGCATATATGTGCATATACCGATCTGTCTTCACTTCCCTCCAAAGAAGTTATTTAATTATGATCTCCTCCTTGATTGTGGGTTTCACCAATATCTACTAAAATGAACTCAAAGATCTTTTAACTCTTACTGAATCCTGCATTCCACACAATGAAACTCCAAGTCCAGAAGGAAAAACAATTTAATATTTGACTAAGAGATAGGAAAACTAAGGTAATCAAAAAAAACCCCAAATATTATCTGTATTATCTTTTATGTCTTACAATCCTTGATGTTTCAAGTATCTATAAGCTTCACTCATCCACTCATTCCACTAATCCCTGAATCACTGTTTTCTCCACGGAGACACAGTCTGCCTCAAGACTTCTTTTTGCATGTGAAAATCCTAGGCCAGATTTCAGATATTCAGCACGTACCTGTGCTTTTCTATTGTTCATTGAAAGAGAAAGCTGTGCACACAGGGGAAGCATCACCTGACCTAAGTGATACTCATTGGGCAGGTGCAACAATGCCATTACCTTGAAAAACTTTGATTGAGTTACCCAAAGGATTAAGTTTACAGTCTTCATATTATTCGCAAATTTTGCAGCTGGAAGAGCTTTACAGTCAGGACCAAAATACTGAGTATTGCAGCTCTCAAAGGCAAAAGAAAACACATTTTTGCTTAACTCAAAATAAAAACACAGTTGCTATATTTTCCTATTACACTGATCAGTCCATGATAGGCTGAGCAGGGCACTGGGGGCTGTTTTCATTTTTAAATGCATGTATATCAAAAATCACTCACTGAACTAGTTAAGTCCCAGTGAATCTAGAAAAACACTCAACACCTTCCACTTTCCTTGCCTTTTCACAAAACAAAGTATTTCTCACCTTGTCATCCGAACTGACCAACCAACATTTGAAAGCAAAAATTTCTGAAGAGCAGAGAACAACAGTAAATGATCTCTTTCCATTATTTAATTTTTCTCCACTTGCCTGAAAGCTCTGCTTAATTGATATTACCCCAGAAAGCCCTCAACAAACAGGCTCATAGGAGTGACAAAGCTGTTTGTCAGGGTCTTGGACACTCCTGGTTCCCAGGTATGCACAGAAAACTGGTGGTTTACAAGAACACAGTGTGGTCTTGATTACCTTTACCTACAGTGGAAATAAAAAGCTCCAGTGAGAGAACCCACAGAAAACTTCACAGACCTGAAGGGAAGATTATATATTTATATATGTATATACACATACATACACAAATATATAACTATATAGCAACTATCAATGCAGTATTGAAACTTATTTGTCCTGTTAGTTTGTCAAACACTTGCCAAAATTCTGATTCATTTAAATATCTGGTATTGTAGAATGGGCCATGGCTGTATCCCACACACTTGACAAGATTCTAGTCCCAGAAAGGTTTGTCAAATTAAGTTTCACAAGCATCTTCACAAGCCCAAAAATTCACTGACAAATTAAAGTGTATTTTGCTATAAATATATTTCTATTCCTTTTATGCACACAGCTCTTTTTACAGCTGTTAAATCTCCTCTCTTTCCATCTTTTTAAACACCATTGAAACTGTCAGGAACTACATTTTACACTTTATCAATCATTGCACACACATCATAATTCCCAGAATTTCAAATGGAACTGTTGATGGTTCAGGTACTGTTAGACTGTCATTGGTTTTGCGAAGTGTGCAATTTGTCATTTTGGAAGAAATGACAGTGCCTTCACTTGCACAACATGCTTTTAAACCTCCTCTCTCTAATTTGAAAATGGCAGTATTATCCTCTGCTTCAAGAGAGGTATTTTTAAGGCTTGCAGGTTGGCTTATCACAGAGCAATCTGTCAGGTAGTATTTTGCCTTCCTCAAGGTTTATTCACATAAAGCCTGCCTGTGATATCACACAAAGACAATACTTTCTGTCTTACCTGATGGTAATGAGGCCTGTGTTAAACTTTCACTTTCCTCATCAGTGCTGGCATCACAGTCATTTTCTCTCTTTATAATCATCTGAGTAGTAGTTATACTATCCCTAGAAAACATTAAAAAAATTGAAAAAAATTAGATATTTGTGTTTCCCAAAGGAATCAAATAATTCAGAGAGAATGTATATGAAAATTACCACCTATGGAAATGGCAGAGACACACTTATGAATGGAAAATCAGCTGCAGTCCCACAGAAAACAGGACAGATTCACTGAATGTTTAGTTCCCCAGGGCAATATGCTGCTATATGCAGAGGTGCCAGGAAGAATCCTCCTCTCCCACGACTAACAGTATTGTTATGGATAACCCAGCTCTCAGACAGGAAGAACTGTCACTCCCTGTTAGGGCCAAAGGAATGCAAACTAAACTAAACTAAAATATGCACCAGGTAAGATACCAAGAAAGCCAAGAATATTAAGGAATACCTAGTACATTTGGCATCTGCTGCAGATTCTTTGGCTTCATTCAGCAACTTCTGTAAGTTTCTTATCTTTGCCTTCTTCTCATTTAGCACCAGAATAAACCGGTTATAAAGATCTGCCTCCAGCTTCTCTTTAGCCTCCACACATTTTTCCAGCCTGCAATGTAAAATTAACTGTTATGCAAATTCTTCTTAAAATAATTTGCTGTTTCCTGGAAAAAAATTCTGTAGTGAGGCCAGACTTCCTCTTACAGGAATCCCCATTCCAAACCAGGCAGGACCAGTCCAGTACCTTGCATCTGAAACAGGCCAAAAGCAGCTTTTCACCCCTCAGAAAAGTGAAATGAACTTTGCTACCAAAATGAGAAAGTTTCCAAATGTGAACATTTCTCTTCATGCATTTTGTTTGATGGGTTCCTGCACAACTCCAACTAAAATTTAAATAGGCAAATGTTCTTTATTTTCAATACTGAATCACCATAGTTGGCATACCTTAGGATACACATAATGAGTTTAGACATATATATGATTAGTTTGACAGGTCTCAAATCTGGCCTACACACTCTGATGTGAAATATATTTGAAGGGGGGGGGGGAAACCCCCAAACATAAAAATGTTTAAAAGCTCTTAATTATTATCTTCAGAGTAAAACATTCTTCAGGTTTTTTAAGAAGTTTAATATGCACCTGTGAATAGGTCAATGGCAATAAAATGAAGCACAATGGAAACATAAAATTAAGACTATCTCATAAGCAAAGCAAAACTGAAATACAAGCAAACATGAGCCCAAGACATGACTTGTAGCAAATGAAATTCTATATTTACTTCCTATATTTTATAACCTTTTAGTCCTTGGGATGAACCACAAACACTTTTTTAGTTGTGTACACAACAAGCAAATAAACATCTTGATAATCTTGCTGATCATGGTAAATATACCAAATAGTCAAACTTATAAACATTCTTTTCACCAGCCTGTGTAAGGCTGGTAAGAAAAGCTTAGGAGGCTTATTTTGTTATTAAACCCAATAACGTAACAGATTTAAAAAATACTCATTTATAAAGTAAGATATTTCAACAGACTTCCTACATAAATACTAATCATTTTGTTCACAGATCAAAACCATACAGGATGTAAGAAGAAAGACAACAGCAAAAAAAAAAAAAAAATTAAATCTAATGAAGTATTAAGTCTACTGCGCAATACTTAAGGGATATGCTTGATAGTTGATAAATAATTCATCTAATTTAAATGCAAATAGTGGAACATCATTACCATATGGATCAGTTCAATAATGCCCAAATGAAAGATCATATGTACTAATCAACTACCAGGAGACTTTCCACCTACAAAAGGGAAGCTAACTGTTTAGTGGGGAACAAATAGACAACTCACAAAGAATCATAAACTCTAATAAATGGCCCAGAAGAGCCTGGACATGCTCAACACTAATTGTGCCTGTATACATAAAAATAGGGTGAAAAAGAGCATTTTTTCTTAATATGCTAATCCTGTCTGTATCAAATCCTATAGAACAGCTCCCTCTCCCACAGAAACCAGGGAAAGTGGTTACTGCTGTGCCTCTGTTTTGCCAAGCCACTGGTCTGTGTTGGAGCAGTTGGGGTTGGTTCAAATCGTTACACTGAGAAATTTTGCTCACTTGGCTAAAAAAAATGCCATATAAAGAAAATTTCAGTGAGGCCCTTAAATCCTGCAAAGACATGCAACAATGAAAATCCATGTTACTGGAAACTGCCAGTGAAGCAAAGCTGATGCTGCCTGGACTGTAAGTAGTATAGTACTGAAACCCATTGCAATTCTAGACAATTTCTTCAGTCTATGGAGCAAAAAATTAGCATCTTGAAACATATATACCAACTGTATGCATAGATTAGAATATTAACTCTTTCCTGTGGGTAAAACCTATTAGTAGTGTGTCATCAGTTAATCTTATATGATTGTTTTCATTTACAGGAATACCTTTTTTTATTTTTCTCTTGCTAAAGTTATGCACATACAAACACATTCACCAGACACAGGTACGACATGAATTTGGCACAGCATACGATCAGTGTATATCAGTATTACAGTAATGCTCTATTTGCAAGTTATGTGCCTTTAAAATATACTATTATATGGCATATCCGGTACTTGAAAACAGAGCAGTAAAAAAGTAACAATCCTTTGCCACTTGAGAACAGGGATGCATTAATTATGTAGGTGGGGTGGCTCTGTGGAGCCCTTAGGATTCACTGAATCACCTGAATTACATGACCACCAAGCAGAGCTGTCTGGATTTCATTCCAATACCTCACAAATTACAAATACAAAATTTAATTGTAATTCGCCACGTGCTGCTGCCTGTGTGTGATTTGTCTCCCTGAAATACCATCTCCCCAGGCCAAAGAGAGGAGCTGCTCATCTCAAAGACAACTTTTGAGCACGGTAAAATAAATGGATGTTAATGGCTGGAGTGGTGCTTTCCAATTTGTGCATCCTCAGATTTCTCTGCTGTGTGAGCAAAATGCTTTTAATGTGCCAAAAGCACCCAGGTTGACAGACATCAAGAGGCTTGCACAGCCCAGTGAAACCAGCCCCTGTAACAAATAATAAATTGAGAAAACCAAGCTCTTTTAAGTGCTGCCTCAACGCAGAGCAATCCCACACAATTCAGAGAGGTCAATGCAAACTGTGTAACTTACTGGCACTTATTTAATTATTAGTGGCATTGTCCACAATCCAACACTAAGAAAAAGAGAATTCAACATCTCTGCTATTCACCCTTGTTCTCAAGGGTCTAAAATAATTCCTGGATCTCATGGCACTGCTCCATTGCATTTCAGAGTCACCCTTCCCACAACACTGGCAATGGTATGGAATCCTGATGAGCTAATGCTGAAGAGTCAGTTTCAAGCACCAAAGTACCTAGCTTGCATTTTTATAAGCTATTTGTGGTTTAAATATACTGTCACTATAGTTGACCACAACATAAATTAGAGCTATTTTGAATTTGGCTTGTCTACACCAATTTTAGATGTCTGAACAAAAAATACATATCATGCCTGAATCAGAAATTTAATTGTTATTGTTCAAGGAATTATTTTGCTACAGATTATTACAATTAAAATTTACCACCATAATTATTACAGAACCACAGATTGGTTTGGATTGGAAAGGACCTTAAAGGTCATCCAGTTCCCCCCATCTGTCACGGGCAGAGACAGCTTCCACTAGACCAGGTTGTTCCAATCCCTGTCCAACCTGGCCTTGAACTATCTATATGAAATATAAACAACAGCTATTTTACTTTGATATTTTAACTCATCTATATCCCTGAGGTAAGCATGCACACACTCACCCCAGGCACCCACTTGCTCACCAAACCTCTGTGATTGTCAAGACAATTGGAGCAGGGAAATGGAAAGGGGATGATAGAATTACTCCATCCAGTGCCCTATGCTCAACCAGAATACAACCAGCCCTCAGAAGTCTGCCTGCTATGTTTTAATTCTAATGAAGTCCTTAGGAAAGAGACTTTGAGCGCAGGGAACTGCAGGGCCTGAGGCTGTGGAGTTGATATGCCTGAGCTCCAGGCGAGGCGGGAGCACAATTCTCCACACCACGTGCTTTACATTTGATGCTTTACCACTCAACACCGTGAGTGATACAGAATGTAGATGCTGAAATCCAGCCTGCTGAACAAAGACAGGCAGAGCTTTGTTCGGATCCGAGAAACTGGGTCCTGCTTTTGGAGCCAAAAGCGCAAAGAGAGACAACAGGGTAGATCGGGCTGTGGCAAAAAGAATTTTAAAAACCCAACCAAATCAAAGAAAAACCTCTAACCAAAAAAAAAAAAAATCCACTGTTTGGGCGAAAATGATTTTTAAATTATTTTTTTTTCTGCATTCATTAGACATGGCCAAAGACTGTTGACCATAAAGCCTTTAGAGTTTATTTTGAAAAACCATGTTTCAGCTATTCAAACTATAAACACGCCAAAGAAATCTACCAGCTTTCACAGCTTCTGAGAGCAAAGTATGTCAGGCAACTGTGATTTTTTTTAATATTTTTTTTCTGCCTTTTCTTTGGGGTTACTCTGTAAAAGTGCCACCCCACCATGGAAATTGATACAAGCACTAATGCCTCTTACACATCAGCGTGTAATGCAGTACAGACACTGGTTATACAATACACTATTGTTCAATTACACTGTTAAGCAGTAAAACACTACTTAGGGAGGCCCTATGCCTGTCAGGGAGACTGTCAGGAGAAATTGTTACACTTTTTAATGAGAAGGAAACAAAACTTTAAGTCTCTTTTTCAAGGTAAATTAATGCCAATTAGCTACATTCTTTCATCAATCTTCCTAAATGTGTTTTTTTTTAAGTAAAGCTATAGAAAAACAAGATAAATCTCAACTGCTCTGTGCTAAGAGTTTTATGCTGAAACAAGCACAGATTCCTTCACTACAGAGTGACAGAAAATTCAGATCATAAAAGCAACTGCAATTATAAAAATCTCTTGCGACACATTGCCATTTTTTGCCATAATACCACATACCATCATAATACCACCAACTCTGGTTGCTTCCACAAGGCAAACAGATTGAAGCAATGGCAAATTATTTCCCACTCAAAAATGTAAATAATTTAAACTGCTAGTGCTAAGAATTATAAAAAAATAACATGAAAGAAAAGGCTTCCTAATGAAAGTGAAGAGGATTCAACAGAAATTGTTTGTCTGTTTTTAATTCATAAAGCTAAAACCAACTTTAAATGCAATTTTGTAATATTAGTTGTATCCTTGACAAAGATGATTTACAACTACATGGGTTGGGGGCAACTGAGCTCGAAACACCTGCCAAGTGAATAAAAACTTGTGTTCACCTGTAGGTGAGTTTCTGAAGTGTCACCTGAGAACTGCCTGTGAAACTCACCTCCTCTCTGCTTCACTCCAGTTGCTGAAAAGCCTTTCGTTTTCTCTCTGCAGGTGCTCATTTTTGGCCTGCAGTTTCCCCAGGCTGTCCAGGCAGTAACCAAGGAGCTCCTTCACTACCTCGGCCGGACTCAGGACCTCCTGCAGCTTCACAGAGCCAAGTCTGAACTAGGACACAAGGACAGAGCGAGTTATCCCAACTGCACAGGAAGGATCATAAAACTTTGCTCCAATAAATGTTAATACTTTACAGTCACTTTGTCATACAGAGAATTGAGAAATGTGGAATAATCTACATGCCAATTATTTGCAGAGGTGATGAGAGGTCTGGAGCACCCCCCTGATGAACAGAGACTGCGAGAGCTGGGCCTGGTAACTCTGGAGAGCAGAAGACAGAAGGGATCCCATCAATCCACACAAATATCCCCAAGCAGTGTCAGAGGATGGTTCCAGACTCTGTTCCATGATGCCTAGGGACAGGCCAAGAAACAAAGGCCATAAACTCAAACACAAGTTCCCCCTCAACATGAGGCAGAACTTTTTTCCATGGAGGTGGTAGAGCCTGGAACAGCTGCCCAGGGAGCGTGTGGACTCTCCGTGCTTGGAAACATTCCAAACCCATCTGTGTCAACTGCTCCGGCTGATCACGCCTGGGAAGGGGGTTGGACTGGACGATCTCCAAAGGTCCCTTCTATTCCCAAATATCCAGGATAATCCCAGGATATTCCCAAATATCCTGGAATTCTGTAGTTTATGCAGCTAATATCTAAAATCTAATCAGCAAGTTGTCACCTCCAGGGTTCAGACAGCAAGTTCTTAACCATAAAAGGAGTCCTTCAATTAAATAGGTAGCCTTGTTATTTCGGTGAGATTAAAGGACAGGATCTATACTGAACTCTTGTATTTCTTCAGCAGTAGGGATGTCGTTCAGGGTACACAAGAGGTCTGAACAGATTTACTCTGCCGTGTCTGGGAGAAAGAACAGAAAACTGTTGGTTTTGTTATGTTTTTTTATGGCTCAGTCATACATACAAACCAGCACCAGCTGAACTACAAGTGTGCAAAGCTGGGTGGAGATACACAAATACCGAACACGGCAGTTTGGGGCAATGGAAGAAGGATATTGAGGCTGCTTGAAGAGGGTCACACACGTTATCTGAAGAAAAGCAAATCAGAAATGAAGGGCCTGGCTTTGGTGCTCTGGAGTGGGCAGAGGATGGGGAATCTGAGCTACCTCAGGGTACACTTCTGCAGCTGATAAAACCTACACAACACTCATGGGGCTTTCTGAGCCTCTCCACATCCAGGAGCACCACTGTCTGACTTGGCAGAAAACTGAGGGAGCAGCTCCTGAGAAATGCAGAGTGGGCTGGATGACACAACTCAGATTTTGGCCAGCTCTAAACCACAATACAAGCAGATCTTTCAGGAAAAAAAGGCATTTAAATTACTTGGCTTCTGTTGGAAATGCCTGCAGAAACATCAAGTTGGTGAGGGGTACATGGAAGGGGTCCTTTCCTGCATCTTGTAATTATCAAAAAGACTGACATAAATAAAAATTAGACAAAAGCGTTGAATTTCCCTATTAATAGAACTATTCTTCATCTTTTCAACTTGAATACACAGCAATAATATCTTAAAAAATATAAGTGGTACATGCTAGGGAAGAGTTCAACCTGTGTTGTGGCTCCTCACCTATTAAAATCATTTCATTCTTTTTTCACCTCTTTTTACTTGGGAAGGCATGGAAAATAACTAAAAAAAGACATAATTAAAAAAAAAGTGTATTGTTTGTTAACAATTTTTTAAGAGCAAATTTCACTAACACAAAGTTTTGCTGAAAAAGGCCTGGTAACAGAACTGCACACAAAGAGTTCAAAGGTATTGTTTGAAACAAGTAACAGTCCTTCAAGTTGGATCTTTTATCTGTGAAAGTCTCTGCCAACAACACATGATACTATCATGACCTTCTCCAGCAAGGTCAGTCTATCAGAAAATGTGATAAACCCAAAGGTTTAATTTCCAATTAACTACGTAACTTTCCTGCAAACTCACATGTGCTGTCTCTAACATGTTGTTGTCTTTAGCTGACATACATCTGATGGCTGCAGATGAAAAGACGGTTTCAATTTATTTTTGGAAATTAGATTACATTATCAGTGACCCACAGATTGGCATGTATCCCCTGAATCACACTTGCTGCCTGACAGCATTAACAAAGGTGGACATTTGCGTAAAGGAAACTGTTTTTCATCACTTGCAAGCCACCACCACACTACTAGGATAAAGGCTTCACGGCACACTTGAATACTGCCCACAGAAATAGAGAGGCACAGTAGCACAGATAAAACAGCAACACAATCTCCTACCTGTACTGTGAAGAAAATAGCAAGGAGAGTACATCACTTTTGTCTTATGCTTTAATATAATCAACTGAGACAAGGTATTAAAAAGATACGTTTAATACCTGGGACAAATAATCCCAGTTTTCTCTGTACAAAAGAACAAAATATGCGTAATCCTAAAAAACAGGCTGAAGTGAGCAGCAATAGATTTCAGCTGAAAGCTTGGTACCACTGCCAACCAAAACCACACCATACAAAAATCAGACATTTCAAAAGCAATTGTAATTATAAGTAAACCAGAGACACAGAAAATTTTGGTTGCCCATCTTCCTAGCTGTCCAAGTCCAACACAAAACAGTCTTTAGTTTAGTCCTTAATTCAGCCTTTATGCAAAGCAATTGACTATTGTCTACTTTCTTACAATAAACTTCATTGTTCTGTTTTCTGTGTCTAAGACACTGTGTGGACCGTTTCTAGGAGGACCACAAAAGGTCAGCAAAGTAAGCTTAAGTTTATTATGCAGGTGCTCAAAAATCAAATAAAAATTAAAAAGATCCATGAGATTTCTGCAAAATGAAACAAATGTTCTTCTGTGTCTTCCCTCCTGAATTTGAGACAGACATGCAAATTGCAGCACTGATTGAGACAAAATTCTACTAAAAAAATTCAACAAAAATTCCAAAAATTGAGCGTTCAGGGGGAATTAAAAAATCATTAAAAAGTGAGGCATTAGTTCTCCTACATATTGCTTAGTTTTTTCTTGCAACTAAACCAAAAAACAGCCTAGTTATTTGTCCTTCATCACCAAAACCACAGTAGTAACACTGAAAACAATTCTAAGAAGATTCAGTAGAAGTGGCTGAAGATCATGATACCATAACAAACAGTTAATTGGGTGGGATATCAAGGTAAACAGACCTTGCTTACTGCAGGAGAGAAAGAAAACATCATTAACACTTTACTGAGCTAATCTGACACATAGGGTATCTTTGGTTTGGATCATGTTTCCAAGGTGATTTTGTAAATTTGTAATGATAAATTTTAAATTTTTCTTAATCCTGTAATTCCTGTATGTTGCTGCTCCCCAGATCAATTTAAATTTCTCACCATTCTTACAGCTGCTGTGGCTTCCTGGCTCTGTATCATCTGCAGATGTAACTAATGTGCTTTCTGCTTCCTCTTACAGATCATTCAAGAAAACATTATGTAAAACACTGAAGCACTATACACTTCATTTATACAGAGAAAGAGCAGCTCTGCTAGAGGTCCCAGGGGTCAACACACTGACTGTGACTGACACACTGCTCCCCTTCAATATCTGTTTTACTGTGGGTATTTTTTTAAAATTGTTATTTTTTTAAAGACACACAAAGATGAACAGAGAGCCACTTAGAAAACTGTGTTCCAATAATCAGAAATCAAGTCAACATTTATCACTGGACCATATTTTAAGCTTAAGAAATAAAAACAAGAATTAGAAGCTTATGACAAAAATGTCATTTTCCCGTCACCTCTCACCCTGCCCACTGTTTGTCTTCTACAGATGAAGAAAGAAGTGACCTCAACTATAAGACACAAAATACTTCAGAAGGAAATGAAAAGCTTCTTTAGTAATTTTTCTTCTACTTACTTATGCTTACAGGAACATGCACTTCACACAGGAAAATAAAAGTTATTCAAATATGAGACAACACACGTTTTTTCACAGAAAACTCCAAAGCTGCATGAAAACAACTTCATTGAATAGAGACATTAAAATTTAATTTTGAATTAAATATTATGTGTCTGCTATATAATCTTTGCATTACTACACTGCACTAAAAATAAGAGTCATCATACCCATGGCAAAAATTACAAGAGGTTATGAATAGAAAGGAGGAGCCATTCACACAGCAATGCCTGCACACTCTCTCTTCTGAGGTAGAATCTGAAGCTAAATACTAACAGTGAGCTAATTTCCAATAACAACAATTTTTCATTGCAACAAACTAGTCTAGAAGAAAAAAAAAATCATTTCATGAGCTTTGCTGGTCGTGATTTCTCTCTGTATTACTTTAGTATCTCAACAATTCTTTCTAACAGTGTTTTTTTAATCCAAAACATATTTAAGGGATTCTATACCTCCACAAGGTAGAGAAAATATTCAAACAGATTTTGTCATTTCTTGTCCTGGAAGAATACAGTGTTTGTGTATATGTATATATATATCTATATACGTATATATGTATGTGTGTTTATATATATATACACACACATATGTATATGCTGTGTGCATGTGTGTGTCTGTCTCTTCTATTAAATGCTGATCTATAATATTTCACTTTTTCCTTCTCTGTTTTGAAAATTAATTAACAACTAATTTTTAGAGAGATCACAGAGGTACTTAGGTCTGATTTTGAAATGAAAATATTCCTAGTGTGTGAACTAACTGATGGAGCTCTAATTGTACAAGTCAACCTACAGCCTGTAACAGAATCACCTCTAACTCACCTCACTCAACTTCCACTTTTCCTGCCCCTGAATAGGACTCAGAGATCCCTGTGCTTTGTTTCCAAGATGGTATTTCAAGCTGTATTAGCACACTTTGCAACACCTACATCCTTGCAGACAGACGCTGCCTCCTGCAAGGAATTGCCTAAGCAGCGTCCTTTCACCAGGGAAATATTAAAGGAGAATTTGAGAGGAAAACAAAAACTCCAGAGCAGCCCACCAGCCTGGAGCAGCTGTGTCATCCCTGCCTGGCTCTGTGGGGACCTGCAGTTTGTAAAAGCAGCTGTGGCCCCTGCAATGAAGCAGGAAAACCCTGCAGACCCAAACAACAACAAATTTTTTTGTCATCGCCCAGTACCAAGCACAGAATCCCAGAATGTTAAGGGCTGGAAGGAACCTTAAAGCTCATCCAGTGCCACCCCATGTCACGGACAGGGACACCTTCCACTATCCCAGATTGCTCCAAGCCCCATCCAACCTGGCCTTGGACACTTCCAGGGATGGGGCAGCCACAGCTTTCCTGGGCAACCTGTGCCAAGGCCTCACCACCCTCACAGGCAGGAATTTTTCCTTCATATCTCATCTAAACCTGCTCTCTGTCAGTTTGAACCCAACCCCCTTGTCCTGTCACTCCAGTTCCTGATAAACAGTCTCTCTCCAGCTTCCCTATAGTCCCTTCAGATCTTGGAAGGTGCTGTGGGGTCTCCACACAACCTTCTCTTGTCCATGCTGAACAACCTCAACTCTCCCATCCTGTCTCCATAGGAAGATGCCCTTTAACAATTTCGTGGCCTGCTCTGAACTTGCTCCAGCAATTCCAAGGCTCCAATGCCTCTCCTGAACTAGGAGGGAGCGATGCTGGCAGGGACATTCTGATGGTAGAGTTCAGCCTTAGAAGAGCTTGGTCCTTCCATGCTGCTGCTAAAGCGGATTTCCACAGGGAACAAGAGAGGATGAAGGAGCAACCACGGTGTTTTTAAGCAATAAAAGTCCCAAAGTCTAAAACTGTATGTTTTCTGTACTCAAACTCCATCTTCATCATCTCCAGAGCCAAACCAAACAAAATGTTGTTGTTGTTTTTTTTTTAATCAATGTATTTTATCAACGCTTACACAAATTTACACCTGGAACTCCCCTGCCAGGAGAAGATATTAAAAGTTGCACAGATGAACTATCCTAAAATTACCCACCAATGCCCTTGCCTACTGTTGGTACTGAAACCACAGCCATAACATTCAGGACAGCATTGAACATGCTAATCCAAATTACTTGAATTGAAATCAATTTAATTCAAAAGGAATGAATTTAAAAAGATGTCCCTCACATGTAAGATACAGCAACCTTCTTTTCTCAGCTGAGAGCTGTGGCTCTTGGAAGGCAGATAGGCTGGGATTTCCAGAATCAGCTTTGCTACTGCCAGTTAAATATCAGCTACCTCTTCTACTTCACATACACACAGACTCTGAAATAAGGTAGAATCCATACTTTGATAAAAGTAAGTTTTCACTATTAAAATAAACAAGTATTTAAAAGAGGAAAATGTTCATGAAAATTCATGTACAGGGTTAAAGAATATGACCTACAAATGAATGATGCTGACACTTAGACAAAGAAAGTATTGTTACAAGCTTGAATCTGGAAAGCATTATACCATTTTTATTTCTTAAGTCAATCAGTGAGTGGTCTTGAGTTTTTAAAGCTGTGCCACTATTATCACCAGGGAAATCATTCAACAGTAACTATGACATCCCTGGGTGTGGTAATGAAACAAGTACACTAGACTTGCACAATACAGTGATGACAATGTGAATGCAGAAGTTGCTTTTCTAACAGCAAACTCTAGGAAGCTAGAAAATATTACAAAGCACCATGGAAGCCAAGAAATCTGACAAGTTACATCAGACAGTATAAAAATATGATCAGCAACAACAAAAAAATAAGTTTAAGATAAAAATCCTGCCTTTCAACACTGCTTGCCTTTCCACACTGCTTGCCTTTCCCTCCTGAAATGTTATTCATGAGTAAAGTATTACTTCATCCTTAAAAAAAAAAAACCAAAACAACAAACTTCCTTCTTGACGAAGGCATTACATCTATCCATGAGCAAAACAGCTGACATAAGTGATTGCTGTTTTTCTCAGGTTTTTACTACAGGCTGCAGAAAACTTCCACACAAATTGTCATCATGTTAGCTCCACATCCACTGGAAACGAAATTCCACCTGGTTTCACTAGTTTGTGTCAGTGGTTCCCAAGTACTTTTGGGGAGTGCTCCACTGTTTCTCACACCCTCAAACCCACCTAATTCATGGCACTGTGGACCTCTCAAGGTTTGCAGTGCAAGGAAGCTACACCTGTACAGTAAAATGAGGAACACTTGGGAACATCATCAGGTGCTAGAACATACTAATTACTGCCCTCTGTCTGTGCCAATGACCAATTCATCAAACACTTCACAGAAATATTGCAGGAGTTGGAGCATCCCCGGGACCACTTCCAAGAGTCACTTTGCATGCAGGCAGCCTCTTCTGGAGGCTACAGAGAGTTTAACAGCATGGACATAGACTCTTCACCATCACTTGGCCTCTGTGTCTGGGAATATCCCCACGCAATTTTAATTTACTTAATTTAATTCCGGTGCAGAGGTAACTCCAGTATCCAGTATTCCATACACCCCACTAACCCCAGTATTCTGTATCCCTGGAGCATTGCTCCATGGGGTTTGCACCAGGACTGTGTGTTACCAGATTAAGAAGGACCAAGACACACTGCAGAAGGTGGTCTCAGGTTTTCCTTTTGATGGAATACCTGGGTCACAGGGAAGTAGGTAGAAATAAGGATGAAGAAGACTCTGCACTTGAAAGTTATTCCTTCCCTCTCTCATCAAGCTCAGCATGTAACAAACTTCCAAACTGGAAGCAGACTCCAAAAGAGTCTTAAAAGAATCCTTGACTGGGAAAGAGGCTCTGGGGATGTCCAACTCACATAAACCCTTTCACGAAGGAATTTAATTTTTTGAAAGAGTTTCTTAATCTCACCAGTCTAGCTGGAAAGCTCCTTGGGATATTTTTTCTTAATTGGCCTCCTAAACACACACATGCCCAACTTGTATCCAGCTCTTGGACAGACACTGTTCCCTAGCTTATGGCATTCTTCTCCCCCTCTCATGTTCAGACTCCGTAATTTATAAATAAATAGACTTCTCAATCAGTGTTTTTTCTTTTGAACTAAAGCTTAGTGTAGCTTTGGCTACATATATGTTAGTTTCTCCATCTCTCATATCATACAGCCTTACTCCCAATTTCACTTTGCATTTCTTGACTGTGGGTAACCAGAACTATACATGTAATTTTCAAAAATATACCACGACAAAGTAGACCATGAAAATTCACAGAAAGCAGACACAGAACTTAATACTTATGATCTTCAAATGTCACATAAGTCTATTTGCGTGTTTCACTTCTTTCTTCAACCCTTCACATTTACCCTGTGCAAGAGTCACCAGGATACAGGGATTATCTATATTTCAGGAGGCTTGGTTCTTTAGAGAGTTTTGGAATAACAAATGGTAAAGGAAAATAGTAAAAACATTTGACAATTCTTAAATATGCCCTAAAAAAGAAAAAGTGAGCCATGTAGATAGGCAAGAGTACCAAGGACACCTACTGAGCAAGAAACTAATGGATTTCTTTCATGAATAGGTATTTTATCTGTACGTCTTTCTTGAAAGCCTTTGGAAAACTTCCTTGTTTAACCTTTAAACTCCCTCAGAAACATCATATTTCACATATCTACACAATCAGCTACTTCTGTGAAGCTTAATCCCACCCATGCTGAAAGGGTCTTTAGCTTCTGAATTTTGACAGCTGTGACATGGTCTGGTCAGGATCTACCCAGGCTGTGATTCATGGCCTTAAAATGCTTTGCAACCATTTTCCCAAACTTACTCTAGAACCTTTGGCTCACGAGGTTATTTCCTCCTCTAACCTTAATACAGAATGGGAAACTATACATTATCGTTCCACAAACAGTAATAACAGCAATGATTATGTGAAGAACAAGCAATTTGAGCTGTTTATGGAATTTGGGATGAAATTACAATTTCATCACACAAAAACTGTCAGGTTTGCATTTTATGTGTACATCCAAATGCTTTATCTTCTTCTGGGGTTCCTCTTTTATCATTCCCTTCTATACTTCAGGCAATACTGTCCATTCAACTCCCTGCTACTTCTCTGCCTCTGAAGTGAGCTTACAAAAGACAACTGAAGCAGGACATCCTTAAAAGGTCTTTTATTTTTTCATCTTTTTCTTCATTAATTCAGTGTCTTCAGGCATGATCAGATACGTCCCCACCTCACTGAGCAGGCAGCAGGTCTGTGAGCAATGGAACTACTGAAGGCTGGTTTCCTATAGTTATGACTCTTGCGCTGGATCCCCTCATGTCTAGAAAGGTGAGAAATCCAGTCAGAGCTTTTCCCTTATTTAATGCCTTCATAACTCCTCTCTCCCATGAGGATTTGCTAGTGTCTAATAATACAGTTGATCTCATTCCACAGCTTTTTCCAAAGCAGGCATATGAATAGGGTCTCTCTTCTCTATCCAGGCACCTATTTCCATGAAACTAGAAGGAACCTGATATCTCTGAGGCCTTTACTCCTGTCAAATCTGTTTGAAATTGTCCAGGAGTTTCAAAAGTTATTGGGGGGAGAGGGGAGGAGGTAACAGACTGGCAGTCAGCAGAGGCACACAGCACAATCACATAAGCTTTGTTTCCTTAGGAAGCAGGGTAGAACACTTGCACTCGTTATTATTTTTAAAACCTGCCCTAAATGAATTAGGAAATGTGCTTTACTTTCAGGTCTAAACTTGTTTTCCTCCTTGTTTTTTTAATGTAACGTCTAGTGTGACAATAACACAATACACTCTAGATGTAACATCTGGATTTGGGTCTTGGGGCTTAAATACATGAACAGTTCACAGCTATGTTACTTTAGATTTCAGAGGGAAAGCCTTGTAAGACAGCTTAAATCAGATTTTATTTTCTACAAGCTAAGAACAGAACATGGGCCATTACCACAAAACAACTGGTACACAAACTTAATTCATAGCAACTTACTTGTGTTTGAGGCTTGAGCCTCCCAAAAGTATGAAAGGAAGCCTGTCAAGGATTTTTAATTTAATCTGCTGGCTCTTTCTTTTTGTCAAATATTTTGCATTTACGTTCAGATTTCCAAGTCAAAAATTATTCCAGAAAAAAGCTGATTTAAGTAAAATATTTAAAGTAGGAGTGTGAAGCTCTTTTCCTGAACAGTCGCAAAGTATACGTAGCATGAAAATGAAACACTGAAAAATGCCCAATGCAAGCCTTTAAAAAAACATCAGAAAAGTTTCTACTAATTTTATGAAAGGTAGTCCCACATAATCATGCTTCTAGCAAAAAAAAAAAAAAAAAAAGTCTCCAAAATAAAAGCAAGGCTTGCAGGAGTGCTTGTGATATTACTGTCAGTAAGGGTTCCAAGGTAACAAAATATAAATGATTAATACTTCCAAGAATAAAAAAACACCACCACATCATGTGCTGCATAATGGGAGTATTCTAAAACTACCTGTCAACTGATCCTGTTCCTACACGTGAAGCCCAGACTGCAGCTTTCTTTGAAAACTTTAATAAAACATAACTGAAATGTCTGGAGTAATAACTGTCAGATACGAAGGCAACTTGTCTTGGGAGCTACTTCCCTTCAAACACTGACCTTTAGGTTTGGGAAGTAATGGAAACTATAAAGTGCTTCTTGAATACACCCTTGGAACTAACATGCCAACATTCTGCAGTAATCTGAGTCTGATTCCCGCAGAATAGGCTATGAAGAGCTCCGGGATTGCACACTCCTTTTTTTTCTTTTCCTTGGAAAGTAAATGTATAACCATGTGAATAAGCATGAGATAATGCCTAGACCAAAGCAAAAATATAAAAGTGTTCCCAACTAAGCACTACAAACAATTTTCCAGTCTGAGTAATAACACAGCATTTAGAACAACTATTTACTTGTTTGCAGGTTGGTATTTCGCCCTTTGTTTAAAAAAAAAAATAAAATAATCCCTTCAGGATGTTGACAGCCACATGCTCAAACCTTTCAGATTCAAACATCTAACTACTTAATAAAAACTTCACTGAATGCAGTTATTCTATCCCAGTCAAAAAACCCAAAAGATTGAAGATTGTGCACCCAATCTGAGCAATCTGAACATCTAAACATGATGTGCCCCACCCACAAAAATGGAAATACTCCATGCACCACAAGATATACATACTGGATATGACAAAATTCCAGCAAAGCCAAAGTTCCAAGCAGTGTTGTACACAGAAGGACATAAACACTTCTATAAATTATAAAGATATGAACAGCATTATTTCTTGCCATCCAAGAGTCTAAAGAAACAACCAAACAAAAAGCCAAAATCTTATTTTCACATAGAAAGAAAGAAACAAAGAAGTACCAGCTTAGGTTCAGGAATGTAATGCATGTGAAATAAGCTTTATTGACTCCTCTCTGCCTAAAGTTATGTTCCTATCTTACTTTTCCACGTTATCACCAGGAAAAGATTTCTCCACAGATACGCCCAGAGTGAGATCCTATTCACAGAACCTAAGCCTTCCTACCCTGCTTCAATGAACCTCTTTTCTGCCTTCATGCAGGAATCTACTTTGTTATAGCTGCTTTCATGACAGGCTTACTTTTTTTCAGTAAGCCTGAAAAAAAAATAAAAGGAGGATTTAAAAAAATTCCCTGTAAAACACTGTCAGAGAGGTAGGAATTTGACAACTGAAACTTGGTTTAGACTATAAGGACCTAAAATGCTCTAGTAATAGAAGGACAGAAATTTTTACAGGTAATGGAGATTCTCACTTAGTTGGAGGTGGGTTGCTGGAGAGCATTTTTCCCGTTATTTTTTCATAAGAATACTGCCTTCAACAGCAGTAAAGTGTTTATGGCCAGATGGTACCATTCTAACATTGGCCCATGAAGTAAACCCAGCTCTGACATGGAATTATGACACGGAATTATGACAGTTTGAATTTGAACCTCTTATAGGTTCATGAGGAGGAGCAGCACATATTTAACACCAAACTGATGGGCCACATTTCATCCTTTAAGACATTTTTTCCAAAATGTCTTCAGGAATCACTGTGTGACTCGATCCAGAACTACAACTCATGGCACTTGGAACTTGTTTATGTCTTGTTTATGCTCTGGTAATGAAATTAAGGTTTGTCAAATCTGGCACTAACCAGACTCATTATGACAGAGGAGGATTTAAGACTAAGTACTACTGCTAAAAATATTACGTTACATTCTACCATGTAAGAATAATTAAAATATGACATTTTTACTCCATAGGTCAAGGCCATTTCAGAGCACTAACTGAACACAGGTCATTTCTGAGGACCAAATGTCATTTCATACACTGACTGATACAAGGTAATTACAAACCTGATATGTTAGGTCCATTCAAGGGCACTACAAACTCAACTCCAGCCAGTAATTTTTCCATATGGATTATTAAAATGATAAAAGGCATCAAAAGCTTTCCATTCAAGAAACACTCATGAAGTTCTAATAATAATCAACAATCTAATAATCAACTGAGTCTATCTAAAGGAAAAAAAAATCCCTTATCTCAAATTCCTTACCTAATTCTTAAAATGAACACAATTATATAATGCATGCCTTTTCGTAAAGAAAGTTTTTTGCTGAGATCAAAAACTGGAGTGGATTCAATTAGAAAATATTTTCTCTGAAATATTATAAATTCTCATCTGCAAAAGAAATACAGTTCACAGATAAAAACATTAGACTAAAGTGGTTGCTAGCAACACAAACAAAACATTTACTTTTTTTTAATTTCCCACGTAATACAATTTTCAAAAGTTGTCTTTACGGAGTATTTAGAGAATGAATGTTTTCTTAAGCCAATCCTGGGAGAAGGAAACCATTTCTTTCTCACAATTAGAGTTCTACAGAGCACGACTGGCGACTTCAAGGGGCAGTGTTTTTGCGACACATTAACGTGGGGTGGCTCAGATGAGGCACCAAAAAAACCCACATCACCAGGACCCACAGCCACATCATTTTATTTCCACAGCACAATGCAGGAAAAAAGTGACCCAGTGAAAAAGTGTCCTTTATTTTACAGAGTGATTAAGTCTGTTACATTCCTACATTTCATTTGCCTCATTTTTACATGCCGGCAAAATAGGGCAAAAGGGAGAAACCACTAATTTTCTGAAATCTATAGTAGTAATAGTGGAGGAACTAATACTTTCTTATGAATCAGAAAATTTTGGGAGGTTTTTTTTGTTTGGCTTTTATTTTTACTTTCTTACGGTTTGATTTTTAAGCACCCACGTAGCTCAAGCCTGCTATATTCCTACATTTTCTTCTCTTAATTTTTTCTGTGCCAGCAAACCAGTGCAAAAAGTGATTTTCTGAAAACTATAGCAGTAAAAGTAGAAGAACTAAAACTCTTATGAAGTAGAAAGTGCCATTTTTTTTTTTTGTTTCATTATTCAGTTTTGTCTTGGCTTTGGTTTTTTGCTTTGTTGTTGTTTGATTTTTAAGCACATGCATTATCTTATTAAGAGGCTAAGATAATATCTTACTAAGATAATGTTATCTTATTTACTATAGGATAGTAAAACACTAGCAGTGGAGTACCTGAAAGAAACTGTACTTGGGCCAGTGCTGTTTAACATGGCCACAAAAAAACCCTCAATAAACTTGAATTTCAGTTAGCAACAAGTTGGAAAAGAAGATATGCAGCAGCAAATGCAAGCAATGGCCAAAGATGAAAGCTCAAAATGTCTCTCAGTGTCACATGTCAATCATCAGTTATAAGCATAAAAAAAATTACTATTCTAATATATGGGAGAGAGACAACATGTCTGTGAAGAACCACTGGGAACTCCACCATTTTCAGGGCTAGGTTCTGGTTTTGGTGACTTTGGTGATCTGTGTCTTGCCCAGGAAGACAACCCTACACAGACAAGTGTCCAATCTAGAGGCCTGCATGCAGAGAGAGCAGTAAAAAGCTTAACTTTATAATTTTTATTTAACTTTTATCAATATTCCACTGTCAAAGGGACACTCCTCAGTGAGACCATGGAATGTTGTGAGTTAAACAGGTCTGATATGTTCATGTAGGTTCTTTTTTGGCCAGGATAAAGCAAGTACTTACATGGTCTGAACTATCCTTGGGCACACGGTTATCTCCAGGTTGCCAAATACCACTTCACTGAGGTTCTCAGCACTCTGTTTCACTGCATGGTCAGTCATAGACCTGCAAAAACTAACCCTATCCCTAGCTGAGGAAACAGAAAAGACCCACTGAAACTAACAAACTGATCACTAAAATTGCTTCCCATTAGAGTGACACAATGGTTTTCTTACGGATATACAAGGAAGACCTGTAAAACTGCTCCTTTAAGCAAATCCCATCTTGTCCACACAAAACACAAGGATATGTGGGAATAAACTTTGGAAAAGAAGCTATTTCACACTGTAGAACAGCTAGTTTAAACACGAGATGTGATTATCCTGAGCTGTAAGCTTAAGGGAGCTGTGCTTTCAAGCCCTGCATAGCTAAGCTGGAATGAGCAGTAGTGTGAAACAGCCTAGACTGGGAAGTAAATACTGCAAAGTGACTACACCAGCCCGCACAAACACAAGCCAAAGATGAACTAGAGCAGTAGCACAGCAGACTGGGACAGATCTTCACTGCTAAACACCAAGGTATAAGAAATTATTAAAAAAAAAAAAAAATTAAAAAAAGGAGGGGAGATTTTACTGTCCTGTGCCTGACTTGCAAATTGAGCGATGTTATTTCATGTTTTGCAAGACCAGCATCCCGTAGTCAGTAGCCAACACCACTCAGACCAACCTCAGAGCTTGCTGGATTTTTCTGGCTGACTAAGACTTAAACAATCACTAAAATAAACAAAAGTTAAGTAAGGATGCCCAACATTGCAAGATAATTTCCTTCCCTTTACTTTTAGCCACTGGAAAGTGATGCTGGGTAATCACAGCAAATGTTGCTTGAAAGTATTATCAAGGAACAAAGGAAAATAGGTAACTGCTATCCAAATTTCTGTTAACATTAATTACGTCAGAGCACACTGAAATGTGCAAGAGCACATGTTTATTGTCCTTACTGTTTATCTCCTGGCGTGCAACAATACGTTGGAAATTATTGCAACCATGCTAACTGAACATGGAGAGGAAATTTCCAAGAAGCAGAACAGTCTGATAATCATTTCATCACCTTTGTGTGATGAAATCCACCTGCAAAGCTGCCTTCCACAGCAAATGAAGGAACCTCCACTGTTAAACCTTTCAAAATAAACTCGAAATACTTAGGCCTTTACAATCCAGAATTATGACTTCAAAAAAACAAGTGCAACTTTCCATGCACCATCTGCCAGCCCTTAGCTTCCAGCAAGTTCAGGTTCCTCAGAGACAGTGGACTAATCCAAAATACCAAACACCTGCACCAAGAACTATGAATCAGTTACTAGCAAAACAGGTAGAACTGAGTAAGGGTGTTAAAAAGGTTACTAGAAATTGCACAAAAGTGAAAAATTAACGACACCTCTCCAAGTTTTCACACTCTCATCAGAAAGGTTGTATCATCATCTGAGGACTTATATTTGGAAGACAAAGAACAGCAAATTAAGCTATTTCAGCATTTCTCTAGGTAAATCTGAGCAGGATCTTAAGAGATGTCATATAAGATACCTTAAGAACAAACATTTGTGTGTACAGAATCAACTACTATTGATTAACAGTATTAAGCAGCTACAGAAACAAGTCACAGTATCCACGGTCTCTCTTTCTTAAACCTGAAGTTAAAAATAGTTACCCCAAAAAATGCACCCATGTCACATCTGAACAAGTCTCATGCAGCCAGTTCTAAGAATGGAGTCACACTACCAACTGAATACATCTGTACAATCTGAATAATCACACCACCAACTGAATAAACCCTCTGTAGTTCTGAAGATTACAGAGTATAACCAATATATCCAAGACAGGAAATAAGGCTGCTGTTTTCATCTAAACAAAGTCTGAGGAACTAGCTGATATCTCACCTCCATACAAGTTTCACAGACTAATATTTTAGGGTAGTATTCTATAAAAATAACAGAACTGCACCTAAAATTGTGCAACTGCAAAACTGTTTTTAGGGACATTATTCTCTTTCCCCTACATTGTGAGGCAGGTCTCGTCAATGGAGAACAAAACACTTTTGTCATGCTCCTCCCAGGAGGAAACACAGCTCTTTGCAGAACCACAAGATAACACACGTCAAAAGGAGAAGAAATCATAACTACTACGAAAACAAATACTGTATTTCAAAACCCACTGGGAGGATCTGGTTGTGCAATAGGTCAGAATAGTTAGTGCTCTTCTACTTCAGTTCATTAATTGTAGTTAAGGATAGATACATTTATAAAAATGAGATAAGTTCTCTATGATGCCATGATTATTGCCTCTCTTCTCTAAACCAGTAATATCACTCTTATTTACAAAGTTTCCTTTTCCTTTCCACTGGTTCTCAAGTTAAAAAACAGCAAGTGAAAAGCAAACTCCAAACAGGATGATTCCTCTCACTTTCCTCCTTGATAAATTAGAAGCAATAGTTAAATATAACATTATATTTAAATAAGATGCGACTAAAACAAACAATAACACAAATCAAACAACCTTCACTATGACGGTAGACTTGTCCAGAAATCAGTCACTTTTTGGCACAGGAGTTGGGAGGTTTCAATGCTGGAGAAGTAGATGAAACAATTCCCCCTAGCTTAAGAACTTGAGCTCTACAGTTGCAATCCTACTGAAAAAGAAAACACTTCTCTGTTCAAAGGAAGACTTTCTACCTCTACAATTCTTTTTTTTTTTTTTTTCTCCTTAAATTGGTTTCAGACCATTTAGGACTGTGATTCTGCAAAGGACTCTTGGAGAAGGTGATGCCTGGATAGCTGAAACGTGGGGTCTCACCAGTTAATTAACAGCAGTTCGTGCTGTTCTGAACAGACAGGGCGCCTGTCCACGTCCTGTACGTGGGGAAATCAGATGTTAGACAGATTCTGTACTGCATCCAGGTCTGGAGTCCTCAGCACAAGGAAAACATAAGAGTTGCTGGAGCGAGTCCAGAGGAGGCCACAGAGATGATCCAAGGGCTGAAGCACCTCTGCTCTGGAGCCAAGCAGGGAGAACTGGAGAAGAGAAGGCTCCAAGGAGACTTCAGAGCCCATTCCACTGCCTAAAGGGCTTATAAAATAGAGGGAGATGGAATTTTCACATGGCCAGGTAGTGACAGGACAAGGGGGAGGGCTTTTAAACTAAAAGAGGAAAGATTTATATTGGATATTTGGAAGTATTTCTTCCTTGTGAAGGTTGTGAGGCCCTGGCACAGGTTGCCCAGGGAAGCTGTGGCTGACCCATCCCTGGAAGTGTCCAAGGCGAGGTTGGACGGGACTTGGAGCAACCTGGGATAGTGGAAGGTGTCCCTGCCCACAGCAGGAGGGTGGAACTGGACGAGCTTTAAGGTCCCTTCCTAACCAAACCATTCTATGATTCCATGACTTCAAAGCAAGTCAATCAAGTAGTGAAGAGCAATGACACACAAAACTAGAGACAATTTCATCCAACAGAGTGATGAAACATAACCTTTGGTTTTGGCCCTACTCGACTTGTAAGAATGTGAGGGGATTACAATTTTCCAGCATTAATATTTTAAGTCATTTCAACACCCTGATTTTAGGAAAGGTTATCACATTTACTTCTACAGAATTACTACATTATCACAAGCTTCTCTGCCACTCTATCATCCTGTGGAATACTCAATCCACAGGCAACACCACCTCCCCTCTCCCCCAAACCAACACAAAAGGCTAATGCAAGTTCCTTTAATATTAATCATATTCCAGAGCATATGGGTTTAGAGTTCCATTTTCCATAACATCAATCAGCCCGTAGTTTTCATAGAATCAGCCCTATTTCAGAACAAATGCATGTTTACAAAGACTTACAATAATATGTCAGTCATGGAAGAGTTTTTGATGTCAAGGACTCCATTATATGTTTGGGTGCAAGTTCAACAACAGCTGCTCCAGATTTAATGAAGGTAGTACTAAAGGGACTGACATTTTCTGGATTTATTTATGGGAACTTATAGAAAATGTTCAATGTGTAGCAAAATATACATTGTTCAGAGACTTTCATGCTTGAGAGTGACACTTTCAATGTTTGATTCATAATGGCTATTTCACAAGGGCTTACAGGAAATAAAACTGTTTATTTTAATTGCATACAGCAAAAAAGTTAGAAAAGAAAGATTTATGTTCTCTAGTGACAGTGAATGTTTTGGGCTAATTTGTCATGGTTACCATGGACAGAAAATAAAGAATTATTATTCAACCACTATTTCAATTCATAGACAAAGTATCAGCATATACACACAGTACTATGAGTTATCTTTTTAATGTCCTATGTAATCTTGCAGCACCTTTTAAATATATCATAAACTACCCCTGGAAACTTATCATTTCACCTTTATTTTTCTTTCCCATTAACTGGGTTGTTTTTCATATTTCTTGGTAACGGAAAACAAAAATAAACTCTTAAATGTAACACAATTTTAACAGCAATTATACAATATTTAAAAGACTACATAGTAGTGGTCTCTAACTGTGTCAAAGCAGTTTCATACTCTAGCTCAGGATTTTTATTCTTGTTTGACTGTAATATGAAAATTTCTTTGAAAAGAAAAAAAACTGAAAAAGACAGTGCTTTCCCTTTTCACTTGCACATTATCCAATAAAAGAAAGTCAGTGACTGAAGAAACAAATGGAAAACAATGCAGCTGCCTATATTTATTAGAGGGTATGGGAAATTAGTAGTACAAGAAGAAAGATGAATACTGGAAAATTGATTACAGTGCATCCTATGAAAACAGAAATCAAAATGCAAATTTAAAAAATATTGTATATTTTAACTTCTGTTTTCTTTGATGATTCCAATAACTTTCAACATTTGGTTTGCTTGCAATGCTTTGAAAAGCAGTACCACTACCTGTAAGTTCATACTTACCCTCTGAAAATTTTAGCTTTTTCACTATTCTGGCTTGTCTTTTCTAATTTGTGATCACAGTGATATCTGGTCACACATTACCAATTGTTATTGTGTTTTGTTACACGCTGTTTCAACTATTAGGGTGTTAACTGGTAAGATGACTGAATAAATGTCAGAGTATTACAAATGCATTTTGTCTGGCTGCTGAAATACTTAAGCCTCAGCGTAATAGCACCTATCCCAAAAACTTTTCCTTGTATTTTCTGAACTGCCAACTCTTCAGCAAAAAGAAAATATCCCATACACACTCTGCTATCACAGCAAAGGACAAATTTCAGTACAAAAGTTTAATTATCTTGTGACAGTCTGAGAAACCATCATCTTTCAGCAGTTTCTTGGGCCTCACAAAGCATTAGAAAACTCAAATATTCTGCAAATGTAGCCTTTTGTTGTGCCTTTTTTTGCCATGAACCACTTCCACTATGAACTAAAAAGACATAAAAACTAGAAGTTTGTTTTCCACTTTTTCTTCCACTATTCCACTATTTTTCTCTTTTCCTTCAAAAGTCAACTGCTTTTGCCACAAACTATTTCCCTACCACCATTTTTTCACTGGTTAACAGTACACATGTGCATTTTCTAAGTTGAAAGTAGTTCTTTTCACTCAAAATACTTAAGAATTGTTGCCACTTCACTCTTTTTTAAGAAAAATGAACTTAGAAACAGAATTTAATTAAAAACTAAATGTTGTTCTCAACCTCTGTTAGGTCTTTTCTGGCACCGGCATTAAAAAACTTACAATACCTGAGAGCAATTTCATTTCAACCTGAAACTGAACAGTTTTTCAATTTATAGTCGACTGACAAATCAGTTATTGAGATCATTTAATTTCAACGGTATAGATATAATGATTACTTACCTTAAGTTATCTGAACAAGTATCCTGAGAGAGAAAATAGCTCAAGATCTACACGTCTTCAAATCTCCCTCCAACAACACAAAATTGGATTAGAGAATCCTAGACACTACTGAAAAGGGATATTAACAAAGCAAAACATCCATTTTTTCTTGCATTTGGCAGTGCCGATGAGCACTTCTCCAAATTTTGCTCACATTCTCCTCAGTTCAGACTCAAATGTCCTCAACCTCCTTCTCCTTTCTTAGGGATTTGTCCTTTCTCATTATATTTGAAAATCATAATAATTCAGAAAGAAACCTGAAGTAAGGAGTTAGTAATGGCATTGGAAGAACAAGATGCTTGTTGCTTTTTTTCACATTAAACTTCGACATTAATGACCCATCAAAAAAAAAGTAAGATAGATTCTTAATTATCCCAAAATCATAATACCAAGTTAAAATTAAAATCTGAGAATAGCTGTTAACCTTAATTAACTCTTGTCTTTTTCTCTATATTATTTTCTATATTTTTTAGCTTTTAAAATGTGTATTTTTAAGTTTTTTTCCGACTGTTCACAATGGTGACTGCCAAAACTTAAGTGAAAGTTACTCTTACTCAGGTAGGCAACTGTGGTAGCTAGGCTCTAAATAAACTAATGATAACAATAAAAAGTCAGTAAAAATGTACCTTCTTCCCCTGCAAATCTTGTCTATTATTGTTTAGGTTGGATGTCTCTCATACCAACCTTCCTTTTGCTTTAAGACACAATCTAAAGGGGTCTATATGGCACAGCAATAACAGAAACTCCACACAAAAAATCTGAAGCATAATTAAAAGTTGATCAACAGACAAGGGAAGTAGATTATAACCTCAAGGAAGCTAAGCTGCACAATTAGCATTATTTTGTACATTTTTCTTCTTCTCTGTCTCATTTAATTTCATAACAATTTTCCACACTAAAAATCCTATGCCACTCCAACAAAGTTAACATCGTCCCCTTAGTTCTTAGAATGGCTTGAACTTACTTTTCATGTATAATAATCCATTTAACAACATCAGAAAGCCAGTCTTGTGTATGTTAATTGACTTTCCATCACAAAATGGTAGCAGTCAGCAGCTTTAATCCAATTTGTAAATAACATCAGTTAAAAAATTCTAATTAGTTTTCCTTTAATGTTACTGCTTAGCTTTCATTACTCTTGCATTTGGTGGAGTTGAATGAAAAGTAAGAGTTACTAACAGCTTTCTTTTTCGTAGCAAATAGCTAATTAATGCCCTTTTTACGGGGCTGGCTCCTATCACCACACCCTCCACCACCCAGTGAGGTGACTCAGGACACCAGGCAGCACCAGTGAATCACTGGATTTTCAGTGAAACTTTTATGATGCAGCTGAGACTTTTTCCTCAGCTTTTTCTGCCACTCCCAGTGGGTCACTCCCCCCTGACAAGGCAGAAAGACTCTTCTCAGAAATTATTGCCTGCCAGGAAGATTGGGGAAGAAATCTCAGACTATTTAAATCCTAACTATTCAGCAGGCATCTGTTATTTCATTCTGCAGCGCTGATCTTTCCATTTGCCCAGCTACTGAGATTGTTCTCCTTGAAAGGCTTAGTTATAAAACGATTGGTGACCTAAAATATTGGACACATGGAAAAAAAAAAACAAACCCTCAAATTTTCAACCTTAACATGGATACTTGAAGCGAGCTCACAGGACGTGCATTTCTCTTATCCAGTGATATACAACCATCACTTGGATGTTTCTCCTTACAAAAATGTTTACCCTTTTTTCTTTTAAAATTGATGTAAATACACAATACTTCCACTATTCATTCAGAACTAGCAACTGGTTCATACTGGATCTTTTATTTACAGCAGCCAGACTTTAGGAGTTACACCCCATTTCAGCCCCACCAAGGCTCAGAGCACAGTACTGTCTCTGTGGTTCTTCAGTCAAGCCAAGAAGGAAGTAAAACATAAGTTTATATGAGCCTTAGTACCAAAGTTGAAAGAAACTTCTTTCAAGGAGAGACTGAAACTTTTATTCAATAAGACTGCTGACCTGCAGCAGAAATAGTTGGAGGACAAGGCCTTAAAGCAATTCCAATGTGATCAAATCCCTAGAGATCATTACAATTTAAAACAGTTGCTTTCCTCCAGATCAAAAGACTCTGCACCTTGTCCTGTCACACAGGTCAGGAGACAAAAAGCAATCTGGGTAATGGGGGTCATGATTACTTTATAATTAATCTATGCCCCAGTGCTCCTAAATTACCTATATGCTTACTGTGAGGGCTTACAGAGGTTCCATGTCTGGTTACCCCTCTATTAGAATCATGGAATATTCTGAGTGGGAAGGAACCCACAAGGATCATCCAGTCCAGCTCCTGGCCCTGCACAGGACAGACCAAAAAATCCCACTCTGTCCATGAGAGCACTGAAGAAACATCAGCATCTGACCATCTATCTACATCATATGGATGCCACAGGTGTTGCTGTGGTTTTCCTTATAAATAATAAAGCTGCTGTAGATATGACTCAAAGTCTTCCTCTTCATCACCCAGATCAGCAGGAACCGGATCCATCCAGGACAATGAATGGATATAGCCATGAATAGAGGGATCAGTACAGCAGCTGAGCTGTTTAAAGATTTGCCAGAAAACTTATAAACACCAAATAAATCCTTTTTGAAGATTAGCATGAAGCATTTCCAAAGCAGTCTACATTAGACTGCTACAATTACTTCAACTCACCAAAGCAAGTTCTAAAAGGCTCTTCAAAAAAACAAATGGGAATAAAAGCAGGGACAGAGCAGTGGTTTGGTGTTTGATGGCCAGCACCCAGAGATGCACAGAGTCCTTCATAACTCAGACTTGGTGAAAAGAGCAGTGCTTGCAAGCTTTTCCACTGCTATTGTCCAGTGGGTGAGTAACCAGCAGGAACCACCCTGTCTTCCCCGCCTGCCAACCTAGGCTTCTCCTCAGCTCCAAAAACCATGTCTAAGGTACATATGCACAGACTAAAGACAAAGCTTAACTACTTCTGTTTGCTTGCTTATGTACTCAGAGGAGAAAAAAAAAATAAACTGAAACAACACAACATTTTCTCTTAGGTTTCTAAGGTCATCATGCTCTGTTTTAATTTAGTTATGCAATCATCTTAAATATTCACATGATATTTCTTAGCTTTATTGGATAAAAAGCAGACTGAGAAATATTGAACATGTTATACAAATACTGCTACAAAGTAGTGATCACACTCTACAAAAGAGAACTTTGTTACACGAACGAACTGCTCGCATATAGTGAATTTTAGGGAGATTGTATTTTTTTTCGCTTGTTTATTGTCTGGTTGCCAGAGCAATACACTGCCTGTTTGTTTTGAGCATTACATGGAGAGCACATTTGTTAGAGGCACTATTTTCTCAGCTTTATACTGTACATGCTCTAATGGTCTCAGGCCAAGGAGGACGCAGGACTCTGAAACACAAAACCCAAATGGATCCAAAATGAAATTAAGCCAATCCCCGTTTTAGAGCACCAAAATGTCAAACTGCAGCTGCTCTGTCTTAATGAAGAGATTGTACTGCCCAGCTTAACCCAGTCCTTCTCCCCTTCTTCCCTCAGGGAGGCTGGTGACTTCATGTCAGTTTATCTCACTAATGTATGTATCTCACCAAGAAGTTTCCTACTTTAAGTCCTTTTTTTCTTACTTGCATCTCCAACTTGCACATAAACCCCTTCAGGAAAAAAACAGTTTTACACAATTTTACAACCACACCAACAATGAATAGAGTTATTTATTCACAGAACTGCCACCACCAAAAAGTATATTGGGAGAAAATAATCATTTGCTCTTCCAGGTGCCAAAAAACAAGCAAAATTCACCAAGACAGAAAACATATATATCCAGGTAATATCCGATTTCTAAGTTTTGCCCTTTGCTCAAATCTCTTAAAGATGGAGAATTGCTTAGCAAAAACCAAGCCCAAATTCTCCTCAAATCCTTTCAACAGGGCTCCTCTAAAGAAACTTTAAAATATGTCTCCAGTTTTGAACAACTTCTTCTGCTGAATTCTAAAGTTGCTCACTTGTTTTGAAGAAATCACATCATTCAAGTTGCTTTTGGTATAAAATCAAGAAAATGCCCAATTTCCTCACCAGCCATGGAAGGCACTCACATACTGTTTGCTCTCTATGTCAAAGTGATATCACTTTTCTTCATCATGCAGATGATAAGCCTTAAAACTGATCTATGAATCAAGAGCCATATAACTGCCCAGCACTTCTGAAAATCTTTGGTTTCTGACACAGCTTTCATTCCTTGATTTCATCCTGCCTTATCTTAATTCACCAAAAAGAAGAGGGAATGAAAAACTCAGAACTCGCACGACACATTCTTGAAACTTTCAAAGGCTTAAAGACAAAGAATAATAAAAGATATTTTAAAATACTATTGGAATTCACTGACACTTTGAACACATTAAAACACAGCAGTGACGCCTCATGAACACACAGGATGTCTTCAGATTTCATGGGCACACCTACCTGGAGACTTTTTACCTACAGTAGACATGAAATATGTGCAATACTTATCTTAGTTGAACAACAGTACAAATACAAGAACCACAGCCATTACTTATTTCGCTGAGTCTTAAATCCTCAGACATTTCACAGGAAATAATTAAATCCAACTGTCACATAAAATATGGAAAACTCTCGATATGCTGCCTCAAAAAAAATCTGCTACGATATTCTTCATCCATATATTTCATGAAAAATCCTTTTTTTCCCCCATTTTTAGGTCAGTCCAGACTTTCTTTTCTTTAGAAATGAGTAACCATAGGAATGTAAAGCTTGATTCTCTCCTAAAACATTCTGAGAGGGATGGGGGTTTTTTATGAAGGAAATTTACCAGCCAGAATTACATTCTCATTCTGTATTTTAGTGTGCTTAGTAATATCCTTAGTATTTTAGCAGACTTGCCTTTCACTTTAATTCCAGACTGACTACAGCCCAGGCAGCTTCAGATTTCAACATGAAAAAGTGGGATAGAATACCCACTGGCTTCTGACAGAACAGTAGCACACTTTCAAGTCTTCCATAACTTCCCAAGGATTTAGCATTAAAACTAGACTTGAGCAAGCCAGGAATCAGTTCAGCCAATTCTTCTTGTTCTCTTGGACACCATTTATTGGAGGAGGATTGTAATTTAAATGTGCTCATCTATGTAATATCTTCCTTAGTAACTAATGGATTGTCTTTGTGACACACAAATATTTTTGCTTTCCAGATTCAGAGGAGAAATACTAATGGAACATATTGGTGTGCTCTTAAGTGATGGCAACATTTTTTTCAGCATTATTCAGTAAGAGAAACACAATAAGCCTAACAAGAACATAAGCCTAGCAAGCCTAGCACAACTCACAAAAAAAACTTTTTTAAAAAAAGCATTTCTGCTCATAATTTTAGGAGTTGCAGGTTTTTTTCTTTATATTACTCTTATTGTGACTATTTTTTATAAACACACTTTTCTTCTATCTAATCTTCTGTATTTTTGCATTCCCATTTAAGCAGCAAAAGCCTCTTTTAAATGTGCTTTCTTAAGAGAGAAACAACGAGATGTTTGATCCCTTAAATATTTTAAATCTTGTTGATATAGATCTATGTACTTGATTCAACCATCTGTATGGTCTTTACTACTTTTCTAAAAGCAAGGCAGGATATAAATCAAATGAATCAAACAAGAATCAATCACACTTTGTAACTGCATATAGGAAATCCACCCTAATCTACACCTACAGAACACACAGCTAAAGAAAAAAATCAAATATAGTGGCTTTGTTATAAAAAAATAATCAAATTATTAATCTGCAGCATTATTAACTAAACCCCTTGCTTCTGTAATATTTTAATAGCTCACATCATGGCAGCCATGTAAAAAAAAGTTTCCTAACTTCTGGAGAGATGGGAAGACAGATATAAGGTTAGCTCTAAACTCCAAAAACTCCCATGTAGCAGACAAGCCTGCTGCCAGAAGACCACAGATGGATGCCATATGAGCAGCTGAAACTGTAATACTGAAGGGAAGCCATGCAAATTCTTTACTTGCAATGTACTCGTGTAATTCAAATGTGCAACATGCACCAAGTTGGTGTTTTAGCTGTTTTAATTTTCAGTTTGATCATTCTATAGCTATGCTAAGAAATAAACTTTAAGAAAGGAACTCATAAAAGCAAGATGACCGAAAATTAAAAAGTGAAAACAATGCAAAAGATAAATGTACCATGAGAGACAGAATCAGCTTTGAGATTTGTTTTTCTGATTTTTTGTGCTAACAGAAGCTAGTGCAAAAATGTAATTAATTTTTTCTTTACAAATCAGGACTCTAATTTTATCACAGTGACTTTTTTTTTTTTAAGGAAAGAAACTGGCTTTCCATTCTGTACAGACTCAAGTCCCCAAGCTGCAAGTTATACATGAATTAAGTCCTTTTGTCTTTTGATAATCAAAACTATGTGTGCAGAGAGCCAAGAAACAGCTTCTCTAACACTGCTAAATTGCATATGAGTAATCCAGGGGAGTGGGGTGGAAAAGGGACGGATATCTGCCTGGGATGAGTCACTGAAGACACAGTAAAGAATGATTGCTGTATAAATCCCAACCTATTGAGACATAAATTGGATAACCTAGTAGCCAGTTTTTAAGGCTTAGCACAAATACGAGAACCAAGCCCTCCCTTGATATTTTGCACTTCTTTCACCAAATGAGACTTCTGAGCTGCATTGAGACATGATTTTCAGCTGATGAGGATGCCACATAGCTGAAACCATCAAAATTTAGAGGCTTCAAACTGAAAAGCTGCTACTTCAGCTCCGTCTGATTGTTTGTTTCAACAGGATCCAACTAATGGACTGAACAATAAATAGTGTTTCTGAAAACCAAACTCACATGTAATTGTGTTTGACACATAAGTTAAAAGTTCCAGGTTCTTTTTCTTGGCTATTTGTTCTACTGCTAACTTAACTACTGCACATCACTCTCTCTCTCTCTCTCTCCCCAATGTGAACTTTCTCATTTAACACTTGGAATAAGTAAAACAATTAACAAAAAAAGACAGACTGAAATTTTTCCAAGAGAATTGTGTTCACAGAGTCTCCCTGAATAGGACAACAGGCAGGTAGGTCAGTTTTAAGTCACCACGTAGAGAAGGCTAAGAAAAACTGATTTCAGGAAAAAAACAGCACTCTTACAATGTTATTCCCACTGGAACTTCCAGCAAAAAGACACTTTATTTATAGACAAGAGTGTCCAAAGTGAAATACCAATAATAGCACTATTATAAAACTATTTAATGTCTAGTCCATTGCCTGCAACTGCTACCATCTCTACCATAACAATTACAATAGTGCATGAAGTAAAATAAAATACTGTCACATGACATAAAATGCTCAGAACCAATCCATTGAATGATTAATCTACCAAGTGTTCTAAAATTAGTTTCCATGCCCATGGGAAAGACATAATGGAAACTCAAGATCTTGCCTATCTTCCAAGTCAAGGTGTCAAGTTGATAATGAATGGAAAATTTAGGATCTGTGAGACAGCTGCGCATCCGCAACTGACCAAAAGATAATCCTTGAAAACAAACACTGAGGGAAACCAGATCTTATCTCCTAAACAACCCTCCTTAGCCCACGGCCACAAATAGTCACTTTTCTCCACTGAGGAGAGTGGCTGGGACCTCTAACTGAATCATCTCCCAACTTAAAAGCCCAACTCAGGGCAAACCAAGAGTTCACTACGACCTCACTTTGGAAATTCTTAATTATTGCAAAAAAAAACCCCACTATTGGCTCAAACGTGTCTTAGTTACCACCTCAGGTTTTATTGGCACCTTGTTTTACAAAGTAAAATGTATGTTCACTTCTCAAAAGGTATGTTCTTTCAAAAAAAAAAAAAGGCCACAAAAGCTGTTTAAGAGGTTAAATGTAACTCTTCAAAACTTAGTTACAACTTTTGCAAGTTTCCAATCGCATTTCTGTAGAAACATCCAAGCATTTCAACTAATGATGCCATTGCTGTGTTAATGTAAGAGACAGGGTTACTTTCTAAACTACCAACAGTCTGTAGCTTGGGTGTCAGCAACAGCCAATTTATGTTATCCGTCAGCAATAAGCTGGTTTACAGTACTACCCAAAAGCTCTAAGAACAAATACAATCTCCCTCTTGTGTTGCACAGTATTTTGAAAACAATAATTATGGACATTCATTACGGATTCAAGCATCCATCATATACTGCCACCACATAAATGTTATCTTCAGAGTATAAATTCATTTTTCTAAATTCTAAGTAAGAGGTAAAAAAACCACTTTCTCACAATTTCCCCAACATTTCCCACAACAAATCTTTATTCTTAAAAAAAAAAAAATCAAAAAATCAGAATTTCAGAATGTTTTTTCCTTAGTTAATATTTTAGCCTTAGAGCAAAGTACATTTTTGCTTCTCAAGACCAATACATGCTGCTACCATCTTGAATTAAGTCTACAGAGAGCTCAATGTACCCTGGTAAACCTGAGTTTTCCATCATGTAACTAATAAGTTGTGCCATTTTCTCTCTCAAAGAGTGCCTATAATAAAGATTGCTTTCTCTTGATGGTCATTTTCTCTTCAAACAATAAGGCACAGAGGTTTTATGTCATCCACCAAACTACCAAAACATTAACAGTTCTGTGGAGAAATCTATATGAGTTTTTCAACAAATAATTTTAAACAAATACGTTCTTTACCAGATGGAAATGTATTTCCTTCCAACACCATGATCCAGATTAAGCTTAAAGCTGCAGATAAAAGGAAAACACTCCGCAGTTGTGGAATCGATGTTAAAGCACGTGACCTAACATCTAGGTACTTTTTTAATTTATTTTTTTTTTTAATTAAAGCAGCTGCCATTTGCTGAATGACATCATTTTCCATGCCCAAGCACACAAACTACACATTTCAGTAATTGTCACTTACACAACCTGATGGGTTACTCATATACCATGAAATACATGTGTTTCTTCATGTAAACAGAGAACTAAAAACTAATTAAGTAAAGTCCCAAACTGACTGATAACTGATAAACATTTGATTGCACCCATAGATCATAAAGTTCTGAGATGAATCAAAACCAAGTATGTCATCTGTGATAAATACAAACATTTAATTATATTAATTGATTAACATAATTATTAAGGTAGTATTAATTTTAATTCATTAATAATGTTAAATAATAAAGAAAATAAGAAACAGAAAGCACATAACACATGTGTCTTCTATTTACTTCTGAATTAGCTGTGCAATCACGCAGAGAATCTCCACTTAAAAATGACAGTATAATGACTTTTTAACATATAGGTTAATGGGTCCTGCAGGACCAGTATTATAAACCCTGAGTACATGTCTGGATTGATCCATCCAACAGCTGGATTTTGACCAGTCTAAAGCCTTAAAATTGCAATTAAAAAAAAAAAGTTAAAAATCAGCTTCTAAAAAAAGTCTAAAAGGCACAAAAAGTTTTAAAAGGCAGGAAGCTCCAGTGTGGTTGTCTCAACCAGCTCTAAGGGTACTGGGATTAACCAATACAGCTTTATCAAGCACTACAGAACTACCAGAAAAACTGAAAAGAGACATTTCCTCCCACCCTCCTACTGAGTTTCATAGGAAAAATCCCACAAGCAAACCAACCACAAAAGATCAACTTGTCAATATAAGACGTGTTGTTAAAGCAAAACGCCTTTAATTGGCATTAAAAATTTACTAGAAAATTAAAAGAAACACACTAATGGTCTTTGAGGTCCCCTCCAACCCTAAGCATTCTATTATCTATGATAAATGCAGAGGATAAGATTGAGTATGACTGACTGTATATTCATGAATATATATCACAATACCCATGATACATATGTATATATATATGTATCATGCATATCATACATGTATCATTAATATCCCTGAATGCACACATTTTCAGAATGCTACCTGTCACACTGCAGCGCATGGCTTTTACCAAGGGAATTAACACCATCTCAAACATATCTGCATTTTCCACATGATCTTTTAGTACCAGGCAAAAAAGTACCAGCAAAAAGTTAGTGGAGCTTTATGTACAATGAAGAAATTGTTCAAAAGAAACAATATGTAGAACAAAAAGCTCAAGCTTTTGTAATATGAAGAAGGAGTACAACAGATGTGAAATGGATTTGTGGATGTTTCTATTTAGACAGACCTGGAAAAATGGAGTTTCCTAACAAATAAAAGATAGCAGGCAATTCCTATAGGCTTACAATTCTCCACGATGACTCTTGATTTATTATTATTACCATGAAGCTCTTTAAACAATTCAGACTCTGAATAATATACACAGAAGTAAGAGAGATTATGGATAAAGGTACTAGTTCTAGAAATGTGGCACCCTCTGGAAGCTTGTTACCCTGAGCACGACATGATACAGTTAGGAAAAATATATGCGTAATTCTAATTTTGTCATCCTACTGATTATGTATACTGCTCTTCCCAGCCTTTCCATAATAGTGGCCTTGATTAAAGACCATTGTTCAGGAAGGGGAGCACATGGATTTGCAGATGGCATAAATATGCTGCAGTGACTAAACAATATTTGATGAACATATGCAGCTCTGGCAGCAGACCAGAAAGAAACCACTGCATTCGTGTTCTGTAAGTATTGTCTGACAAACTTGAGATAAATCACACAGCTTGGCTAGGATGGACAAAACCTGGGAATACAACAGCTCCTAGTCCCAAGTCTTAAAACCAGCTGGTAATAAAAGTATATATATAAAAAAGATGTTACAGTGTCAGTTTTTACATTAGCCTGTCCAACAGAAGTTAAATACAAAATGAGTCAAGTATCCACCACCTTTGCCTTTGTGTTTGCTTTTATGGGTGGAATAGTACTCACTTTTTAACAGACCCTGCAGAGATCCACCACTCTGACTGAAAAAAATACAATGTCAAGAAAGTAAGAGTAGCAGCTGTGACAATTATTTTCCACAAATCAAGATTCTTGGTGACTGTGGTCTCAGCCTTACCCTGTGGTAAATACTGTGTAACTTAAAATCTTGGCATTTTAGCCACAAAGGAAATAGTTGCTTTAGAAAAACGGGATTCACAAAAAATTCTCAAGGACCACATTCAAAAAAGAAAATTATATAAGTGTGGTAAATCAAATGTATCTGCAATAGATAGAGTCAAGCCCCCACCATGATTTCAGTGCTGTCATGTATGAGGGTCTTGTGAAAGCTGCTGAGCCCAAGTGTTCATCCCACTGTTCTATCAAAACCAGTGCACTAATTTTACACAAAAATACGCACAAAACCATTTATTAAGCCCTCTGAATCTGTTCTGACATCCAAAACCAGAAGTGTAGCCTGCCTAAGAGCTAACACACAAGTCCTCCCCACTCCTGGGTGCCCTCCATCCAACACCTTTTTAGAGCATAGGCTGGTTCAAAGTACCTTTCTGCATTGATAGATGTTATTAAAGACGGACATGAATATTGATTTTTCAGAGAAAGAGTGTTCTTTTTTGCAATCATGATGGTTTTATCCCCAGATTACATCACTGAAATAAGGATTTTCAAATTATAATTAAGTCAGGTAGATAATATGAATAACACAACCCCTCCCACTGCTTAGCACAGCACTTCTGTTACCACCACATGTCCACAAAACACCCCTATTAAATTATCCCTTTCCCAAATGTCTTGAGTTATTCACCCATGGCCTGCAAGGACTCTTGAAAACGAAACATCTTTGTTATGTAGTCTGCAGATTTTTCAAGCTAATACACATACACAAGTATAAGATTATTATTTCTCAGCTCTCTTGAACAAGAGAGAACTCACATTTAGTTATTTACAGTCAATAAAAACATGAGGAGTTTCGCCCCCCATCACAGCTAACAAAACCTTAAGCCGGTCTCAGAAACACAACTGTTCATTGTATAAAGACAAAATAAATACTATACATTGTAACATAATTCTTAAAAAATAAATAATACTGACACATCACAAACAGATCTCAGAAGTATATACAAAATTTATTCACAAATAACCCTAAAAATGCCATAGATGTGTCTAGTTACTTAATTTTTTTTTGTTGATATGCCATTACACCTGTATAAATCTAAATACCTTATTAAACATACTTCTGATTGCTGTTCACTAGTATTTGCATCCTTGTTTGACACTCTCAGTTTCAACCTATGTCCTAGAAAATATCTCACTAGTTCTTAATGAGATTAAAACGACATTGCTTAATGTATTTCAGTGTACAACATCAGTAACACTCACAAAACCAAAAGCTGCAGTGATGAATGGCTGATTCAGAAAAATCACCTCAAAGCAGGTCACAAAACTTCACTGTTATAACTCCTTTGTGAGCCCATGGAAGTAAAGATGATAGTAAATTCTTCTATTTTAAGTTACTGGGGGGAAAGAGAGGATAGGAGCAAAACCCGAACCAAACCAAAAACAACAAAAATAAAAATAAAAATTATCAGCTGTCCTGGGTTACTAAGAGAAGACACACCCTCCACACTCTGTTGAACATGGCTGTTCAACAGCACTTTTGTTTAGTTTAACCAGTATTTTAAATTGTAAATAAATCAGTGCTTGTAAAGGCTAGATAAGCTCACTATTTTTTCTTTAACTATATACCTTTACCACATTACCTCAAGGCTTAGACCTTTCATCTAGACTAGAACCTTCACTTGCTAATCAATAGCTTAGGTTAGTCTCTAAAAGCTACATTAGATAAACTCTTTTTTTTCTTAATCTCCTGAAAGCCACTCAGCTCAGAGGAGAAGAATATATAGATTCAGGCTAGAGTGAAAGAGTATGGTCAAGTTTATTCCAAATAAATAGCAACATTCATCTATACAATGTTTCTGGGATGGACTAGCTGTATAGAATAATGGATTTTCATTCTAGCCAAAACTGAACAGCTAAAAAACACAACTGTGAGATCGGTGTGAAGTAATGGAAATATATCTATTGTTTTGTGAGATGTACAGCAATCAACAAAGTGCATAAGAACCAGTATAAAAACACCTGACTGCTTCCAAATTCCACTTGTTGATACCTCTGCAGTTCCTAAAATTATTGGCAATGTTCCGTTACCACGAATTAGCATATGCTTACATATTGGAGTGATATTAGTAACATATAGGTATTACTCACACACTAAGCAGAAAATGTGCTTGCGTGAACAGAACAAAAAGCTGTACCTCAAAGCCTTAAAAAAAAAAAAAAAAAAACCAAACACACACACAAAACCCCCCAACAAATACTTAGATTTGTCAGAGAAAAATGCACAAGAGAAAGACAGGATCTGGGTTCCAAAAATCAAAAAAACCCAAACTAGTACCAGTTACGTTTTGCATCCAACAAAGGAATTACTGCTAAATTTTAAGTGAAATATCAGACATTATTTACAGAGGCATCTGAGAGAAATAAAAAGATAAAAAACCGCCAAATCATCTTCTATGTAGGAGCCTTTCCAATACTATCCAGAAACTTACTCTTGAAATTGTATGCTGTTTCTATCTTTCTGGGAAACATATTTCTGCAGGAGAACCATATTCATGATTTGGATGAAGAGAACCTTCCTGCCAAAAGATTCTTCCAGTGATACTAATATATTTTAGAATAACTCTCAATGAATATTTGAATCACCAAAAAATTTGAAATATATGTGCCACAGGGCTTCAAATTTTAAATCTCAAATCAAAGACCCTTAGCCTTTGTCCTCATGATATTTCACTGAATCCATTTACAAAGAAGGTTTAAAGACATGCATTCAACATTTTAGACCGCTAAATGTTCTATTTTAGTGAATGTAAAAGTTAACAAAATGCTACTATCCTGAATTTGAGAGTTTTCCTGTGCCTTTTCAGGTAGACCTCCATGCTTCCTCTGGAGCTGTAAAAGAGTTTCTGAAGAGAAACACTGGTGGGATTCTTGTTCCTCTTCAGGTTCTGACTGCTGTTCACCCTTACAGAAAATACAGGAGTAGAGTCTTGTAGTGAAGTTTCAAAGCCCACACACAGTAATCTCTTTTCCAGAGCATCTACTATCCTCTGTGATCTTTGTTTGGGAAACTAACGCTTGTCAATATGTCATGATTTACAGATTTTCCTCATGAAATGAAAGCATTTGCACTCAGTTGTACAAGTGAAAGTAAGTCCTGATTTGGAATGCACAGCAGGTGTGCCAAGAACGGAAAATCTGAAGGAATCAAGAGGAAGGGAGGGGAGACAATACAATAACAGCAGGAGGCAGTAAGCACAACTGAGAATTTTTCCTGTAGTATCAAAATGTGTTATTTCATGAACACTTTATGGATACTTGTAATGTATTTAGACTGGTATTGCACTTGTGAAATTAGAAAATACCCCTTATAATGTCATTTATATTAGGCCTCAAAACAACTAAATTATTATTTTTGCTCAACTGCATAGTTCCAGTGAAATACACAAATCTTAACAGGTAGAGAGAAACTGAAGAAGTATTTATTCATTCCAGTGCTTGATTCTTCCTTTTTTCAACAATTCCTCAGTTTTGAATGCAATGCTTATCAGAAGCAGCAATCAAATACCTAGACAGTCGAATAGCTAAGTAAGGGGAATTAATTACTTAATTCACCAGGATTTTTGTCAAATTTGTATATATACTAATATGCGGGGGGATACAAACCTTTTCAGAAAAGGTTTTTCTTACCACAGAAGCATTTCAAGTGTAGCTGCAAGACCTAGAGGTACACATAAGGAAAGATGGGAAAAATCATGTAGCACTTAGAAGTCTGAGATTATGAAAAAGATAACACAATGTTTTTATTATATAATGCTCATTAGTAATAACCTATTTCTAAACTGGCCTTCAAAGAAACTTATCCAAGTGTCCATTCTCAAATACTGAGGTACACAGGTATAAGTGATATGGAAGAATCATTACTTTTACACTGACCTAAGGATTTCATCGTTCTGTCTTCTCAGCTGAGCAGTTGGTCCAATTGCCTGAGAAATAACCTGAACTCTCAGTAACCTTTGTTAACCAAACAACATATCCTCAGAGGTCTGAAGAAAAGAAACTCTCCAAACCTTGAACCAAGACAGTTTGGACAGCATTAAAGTGCCCTACCCATTCTACTCCTCTTGTTCAGAACGTTGCAAGAAGTTCTGGTTAGAAGGAACTTCTTCAGCTATTTTTAAACTTGTAGTAAACTCACAATGAACTCACAGGATCGACAAAGGGAAAAGCAGCCACAGGAAATGGGAGAGACAAATAACAGCATCTCTTCCATCATTCTAATTAGCAACAGTACTGCATCTAAGGTGGAATTTGTTTAAGCGTTTATCCTCCCTGTTTACAAAAGGCAAGAAAAAAAAGCCCCAGAGCTTGTCACATCACTGTAAAAAAAAAGACACTGCCAGCACTCAGATAATTGTTTATCAAAGGCTATTTAGTCTATTTAATTGCCAGCCTTCAAAAAAAAAAAAAAGCTTGCCAGATTTCCATTATTTATTATATGTGGAGTGACTCGCTAAAGTACTTGGAAAGATTTACTTCCAAGTGGTCACCTACTTAGATCAAGCGCTAAATCACTGACTCTGTGGTGGTGTTTGTTTAGGTGGCAGCAGTTGAGCTGGACCAGCCTCAATGGCCCCTCGCTGAGGCCTCTGTGTGTGTGGCCCTTTCTTGCTGCAGCTGCCTCGACACACAATTCCCACTGTATATACCGAGATCATTGTTATTTTAATGTCACTCCTACAGCCGACTCTGTGCCCTCACCACCCTGCAAAGAGCTCCTGAGGGCACAGCACCCAAGGCCCCGCAGCAAAGCCACCTGTCAGGAGGAAGATAAATCACGAAACAGTCCAAATGTCCACAAAACAACCCTCCATTTCCACAAAGCACACCCCCATTTCCCACAAAACACCCTCCAATTTTTAAAGGCATAATGGTTTAGGCACAACTGCATCAGCCTGAGGCACGGCTAGAACCAGTATTTATAAAACTCAAGACATCATTTTGCACAATCAACCACATCTTCATGCATGTTTTTTTGTTATCTCTCCTGTTGTTTTAAATCAAATGACAAAAATAATTTATAATTATAATTAAATTAAAATTCCTTTTAAATAAATAAAATTTTAATAATAAATTAATTATTTATTATTTTAAGGAATATTAATCTCCTATTTATTCCTGATAGTTTGATGGAATTTTCTCACCCTTGCCCAGCAATGCCCTCCACAAGATTGAGAAGGTTATAATTTGTTTATAATATATGAAAAAAGAAGGAGAAAATATTCATAATGACTAAATTAAAGATGTAAAGACAAAACAAGTACTGACAGGAGATAAACACTGAATTTAAGTCCTGTTTAAGTTGCAGAACAGTTTGTCTACACTTCCTCTGAGATAAATGTACATTTAGGTGAATATCAGCCCTCTGGATGTACAGAGTCCAGGAAGATTAGTTTCCTAATGTGATGCTGAAAGAGACAGATCACGAATACTTTCACAGAAAATTTGCAAAATCTTTGAAACATATTCTGTTACTCACCTGAAAGCTACTTCTATTCTTTAATTCTATTACTTAATTTTATACAATTCCTTTGGCAATTTTATTTGTAGGCATTAGTTTACTACATGAGCTAAAAAAAAAAAAAGGTGTACTTTCACCCAAGAAATGACATCTTTTCTAGTAATACTCTTTTGACACTCAAACCTAAAACCATACATAACAATCAGGGCTCTTTGCATTTTCAGTTTCTTTGGCCAGATTATTTCTTAAACTGACATAATGATGTTTTCATACAAATTAAATTTCTCATAAGCCTTAATTGATGGAAACATGTATTATGTAAGATAATACATGAAGATACTTTTGCTTAATAAAAATACAGTATGTATTTAATCTGTCTTCTATTTAGAATATATTATGTGTGATACAGACAAGAAAAACAGGATTCTTAAACTTACTGCTTTCATTTCTTAAGTTCAATTTGGTCCTAAACTCACAGTCCTGACCTAGGCTCTGTGAACAGCACTCACAAACAACTCAAAAGAAGCATCAAAAAGTGGTTTAGAGTCAATACGGCCTTGGGCAAATACACAGAAATATTGATAATGCAGACTGGAAGATTTGTATCACTTAACCTTTGGCATCTCAATAGCCAAACTGGGCTGAAATTTCCTATATTGCACAAGGAAAAAGGTATCTAATGAAGTACAATAAAGAAAAGGGCACAAACTAGGAGGATTACCTTAAATTAGCTTCTTCTTCAGAAAAGTTTTAACACCAAACCACAACCTGAAATAACCAAAAAGTGTCTACATAGACAGAGATTATAAGAAGATCCTTCTCATAGTTTGACAGTCAAATTTAAACATTTAACTACTTACAGAGCCATCTTTCAGACTTTTTTCATAGGAGAACTGACACACCATATTTTCTTGATCTCTTGAAATCACGAAGTTGTATTTGCCAGCTGACTCTTCTCCAGTTACCAATGCTTTCTTCAGCTCTTCCACATACTTTGCCTTGTTCATTTCCATATCAGCAGCCTCCCTGGAAATTTCTGCCTCAGACACTATCAGAAAGAAATATGTGAGGAATAAATACTCATATGTGTGTGAACGTGTATATATCATATATATTATGCATATCACAATATACATATATTTGATATATATTTATATGTACATACAGATACACACTGACTAGATCATCTTTAAGGTCCTTTCCAACCCAAGCCATTCTCTGAGATATTAGAAAACTATTCTCTCCTTGGCATACATCAGTGTGCCAGTGTGCCATTTCCACTAATGGAAATGTAGCAGGAATACTGTGTTTTTCATAGGTATTAAGTTCTGTCCCTTTTTTCCCTGTCTGAAAATGATTAATTGCTACTTGTCCTCAATTCTACTTCCCTAAAGTCACTCTGAAAAACACTAACCTTTCACCAAAGATAGATAGATAGATGCAAATTAAAGAGAGAATTTGTATATTGTAATGCAGGCTTTGACGTGAAGCCTACCAATACAGTATTTTAGATTGTTTACTTGATTAAGAGAACTATTTCCTTTTCTTCCCAACAATCTTCTCAGGAAGACTGCTCTGGATTGTCATTTATCCTCCTTGTTCTTAGATCCTTCTAGCATTTGCCCAGCATTTAAGAGAGTAAAGGACATTAATTTCTGATAGCCTTAAAAAAAACCCAAAAACAAAACCACATAAACAAAAACAAAAAAAGCAAACAAAACCACCAAAACCCAACCCAACCCCCAAAAAAATACATCTTTCACAAAACTGCAAGTATCCCACTCAAAAGCCCTATTAACAGTTGAATGTCTTCTCTATACAAATGCCTTTAAAAATAGTTTCATAGCGAGACATTGAGTCTGCACATGTATTGAAATCACACTGAAAAAAATAGAACAGCATTTCAATCAGACATGAGCCTTTTCAAATTGCCTCATTTTTCTGCAGTCTTCTTGACACAGTAGCTAAACCTGCACTGCCAAGCAGCATGTATCAAATCAATCCATCATATAAAAATACAGCAAAGAGGCAAATACATAATTATTTGCTATAAATAGTTATAGCCTCACACACTTCAGGATTTCTGGATTAATTCTGCACCTGAAGGAATTTCAGCTTATTTTCACCAGTTTGTGAGAATTTTAGAGGGCCCAGCATTGAAACCCTTGCCAGATAAAGCCAAAACAAACAACATCCCCTACCTTCACCTCATGCAACAAGCTGTTAATTTCAGAGGAGGTTACTGGGTGGGTAAGGCATAATTTCACCTTTATAAATCCTCACTATCTTGTTCTTAGTATTTTTCGAAATGGTTTCTAAGACTTTTCCTCCAACACCCTCTGGCTGACCAGGCTCCAGTTGATCAGATCAATCCCCTTACTCTCCACAAAGATAGGGGAGACATTTCTTCCAGCCATTAAAAATATCCCCTGAGAACCATTACCCTGCAATGGAACCAAACTGCTTTGGAGTTATAAGGAGAGAAAAGAAAACAGGAAAAGAAAAAAAAAGAAAGAATGGAAATACGCTCAATAAATACAAGGAAGTCAGCTTTTGTCACACAAGATGTGCAATGACAGGCCTCTGGCAGTCTGAAGTCTGTCGCAAAGTTTTCCATATTTTCCTTAAGAGAAAATGCTTAAAAATGAGTATTATCTGCTCCTCTCTTCTTTTAAGATACAAGAAGAAACCTGTCAAACTCATACAAGCCTAACACAAAGTAAAAGGGCAAGGCAGGATACAGAACATTTTACCAAATGTGCAAAAACACAAACATTCATCAGATGTCAGAAAATGCAAAAATGTTATTATATGTAAAAAGGAATATAGGATATGGGAGTGCTGTGGAACATGCATTAAAATAAATGACAAATAACCTCACAATCAGCATTTTCCGAGATTTTAAAAACTTATTTTAAGCATGAAATAAATGTTAACAGAAAAGCTTAGGACTTCAACAATTGCCAGCTGTATCTTGATTTTTTTCAAAACTGAAAGCAGCACTTCTATTTTTCATATATAGAATGATACAGTGAAACTACTATAAGGAAAACAGCTAAACCCACAAGTCACAGAACAATTTGGGCTACACTTAACTTGCAGAGCTAACAATCCTCTACATATAGCAAGAACCAAAACATTTTTATGAGGCAAAGAGGTGCAGAAAAAGTAAGTTTGAAATACTTGCAAAAAAAAGTGTTTGTCCAGAATAGTGATTTCAACACTGAGAATAATTTATATAAACTTATAATGAAAACAATAGAGCACTGTGGATTTTTTCTCCTATGGTGCCTGTACAGTGCTACATGTTCCTTTATCTTATAAAACCAGCAGAACTGATCAATGATTTGAGAAACATGAAATGTATAATTCCATAGAGCTGCAATCCTTTAACCCAATACCAAGCTTATTCATTATATGATGTTGCATATTTTTGTGCTTCCAACATTTACTTTTTTTCCCCTCTCCTTAAATAGAACTCCTAACACTTTTCATCATCACATTAAATACACAAAACCCATAAAAGACAACTCCATCAGCAACTCTCACTCACTTCCTGGTAGGTCTTGCCAAGCAAAATAATCCACAGCTTGAGAAACCCAGAAGGGATTTCCCACAGCAAGAATGTTCTGATCATTGCTTTCCCTCCTCCCAATTTAGAACGTAAGGAGCCTCAAACATGATGTAATAACTTTAAAAAGTGACCAAAAACAATGCTGGGTGTATGAAAACACAGATCTGTGAGGTAGGAAAGGCTCTTGCACAAAAACATCAACTCCTAATGAAACTATTCAAGGGACTACAAATGAAATTATTCAAGGGACTACAAATTCAGTAAGAATTCCTTAGAAATGGATCAGATTCTTACAGAAAAAGCAGAAGCACTCTCCTTTGGATGAATAGCCAGACCTCAAGCTAAACTGTTGCGGATCTCTTTTTTTTCCTTTTAATAGAGTGAGGTCATCCTGCTTTCAGTAGTCCTCTGTTTTGGGAAATGGATTATCTAGCCATTCTGCCAGACGCAGGAAGTCAACAAAATGAGAACTATGTCTACATATTCTTTCTGTATGCTCCCAGTTATAGGGACATAGCTTTCACTTAGAAAAATAAGAATTGGCATTCTGTGAATTTAAACTGAGAATTTTAAAGTCACGTAAGAACAATGAGAAGATCTTTTAAACAGAAAAATTAGCATGCTCAATTAGTTAAGTATTTATCAGTGTTAATACCCTTCTTGTTATTTTCAAAATAGTTTAACTTCAATATTGTCAAACCAAGAAAAATCTTTCATACCACTCTACAGAGAATCAGGATTGGAATATATTTGTTTTGTGTAGGAAATCCTGATCAATGGTGTGTGAAATGCTAAAAGAAATATGGAAGAGCAGATTTAATTTGTATGTAGACACATATACATACATATATCTATCTATATATATCTAAATCTCTCTGTATATACAAAGATTTACCTCATACCTATATGAAGGCTTGACTTATGTAGGAGAAACTGGGCAGAAACAACACCCGCTGGGCAAGGAGAAGGAAGGAAGCAACTACACAGACATATACTTTTATAACTCTGATATAGAGTCCAGAAAATATTTTTGCCTACAATATGCTGTAAAATACATAATTCTTTCCTGCCCTTTAAATACCTCTGCCATTGAAAGAAGGGCTTTTGATCAAGTATTTGCACATTTCTCAAAGAACACACAAATCTTTCCTTCTTTCTTTAGGTGTTAATGAGAAAAGTATTCACATATGCAGAGACCCATTCTGCTATCCAGGTTTCTGACTGAAGGAAAAAAAATCCCACATGCTGGGTTTTGTTTGATTCTTTTGATAACTTATTGTCCCTTCTCCTTCCCAAAAATTCACCTCAGTGCCAAATATAATTACCTTTAATTATTAAGATTTCATGAAAACATTTCATAAACATCTTCAACTAAATACTTAATGAACTCCTTATTTGCAAATGGAACTTGCACCAAACTTTGCTCAAGAATCTGGAGAAGATACATAAGTGGTACTTTATTCTCACTCCAAATTAATTATATATTCTTGAGAAAAAAGAAAACATTGCATATCCATGTCCTAAATCAATTAGCATTAGCTTTGACACACATTTTTTTTGGCATTTGAAAGTTCTGTGGTCATGTCCCCGTAGATCATGAACCCCCCTCTCCATCAGTGGGGACAGGTAACGCCCATAAAATGGTTCTGTGATGCAAGCCATGGGTCACAGTTTAAAAAGTGTTTTAAAAGAGTAATAAAGACAGTAATAATTTAAATTAAAATATTTTTCCTCTCTTTCCATCATTACCTGTCCCGGCCCATGAGCACTGACCATCACTAAGAAGTATACCAAAGCCAGTGCCTAAATCCTTTTCCCATGATACTTGTAGGAAGTAGGTTGCTTCAGGATCAGAAACTGGATGAATTCTGTTCAGAGTCTTCTCCATTTTCCCAGCACCTGTTTAAAAAGATAATCTTGTTATATCCCATGGGGTGCTTAGCAGCTTTACATAACTAATATGGGAGTTGGAGGGGGAATACACAAACATAAGCATGTTTGTATTTTATTCTATTTTCCTTCAGTTTGTCAGAGATATTTACAAGCAGAAAACTGGATTATAATAAGTAAGGTTTAAAAGAACAGTGTCAACAATTACATATATTTGAATTAAGAATTCAAATTAAGAAGCTGTCAGAAATTACAACACACAAGCACTCCCCCCACAGCTCTGTTTTTAACTTGCCATCACCCAATGTCCAGCACATTTAATATAATTCCAAGTAATCAATATTTATCTGGAAGACTGCCACATGAAAGCTGCAGAGAGTGCAGCAAATGCCAGCAACCCACAGAAAATATTTTAAACACTGGGTGCAGTGGAGAACAAAATATATAATGATACAGTGAATTTTTTGCTGTACAGCAAAGCAACCTGGCAACCTGTGCTTGACATAAGACCTTCTAAGAAATCCCATGTATTTTTAATAATCTAATCTGACTGAGTGAAGCAACTGGTAAAAGGCTACATGTTCCCTCACACACTAAAAGCAGCATATAAAAGCAGTAAAACCCCAACTGAGGTATTTAAACTGCATGTACTGAGTACAATGATGCTCAGACAAATTGGGTATGAAATGCTCTATCAAGTTTTCCATCTAAAGTGTAGCAATAAATAAAGATCAGCTCAGGCCCTGAGGGGACTCTGTTCTTCAAGTGGTAGTAGAAGGCAGTTCATTCTTTGCTCATGGACACTGAGAGCCAAATCTAGACACAGATATAACTACCTCAGGCCTCACCAAAACTTGGCATCTTCAGATTGGGAGGAACAATTTTAACTACAGTTGACTGTCTTGTGCCTGATTTGCCCAGCTCAGCACCCATCGATATTTGAAAATTATCCCAGACAAGTGTACAGTATTCAAAAGAAGCAAAATATGTAAGACTTGGTTTTCAAGCATAAAGTTTTACTATTTACATCCATAAAACACCAGTGTGTTTGCTACGACAGATGTCATATACCTCACCTTTCCATTCCCTGCAAATGCACCAGAAACTAAAACGTTACTCAAAAACAATACAGAAAAATTAGTTTGCATCAAAAAAAAAAAGTTTTCTATTTTCCTCACCAAGCAAATCACCACAAATCACAGCATGTCTGTGCACCTGTAAGCAAGAAAAAACATTAAATATTTGGGACATGGACAACTGGAACAATGCCTTTGAAATTAGTGATTCTAGAAATACAGCCATTTTAAAGATTTGTAGGGCATTAAGTGCCCGGACATGGGTTAATAAAGAGCACAGGGCAGGAAAAACAAATAATTCACAAAGCATGCTCAACCACACAGACACGTATTTTGCTTTGCCTCCCAGATTCCCTTTCACTTTTTGCTTATTCTAAAAAAATACAATAACATATCTTCATAGAAGTCCTTCTCTAAAAGACAGTGTTTTTAAAAAGGCTGCAATTACTGTTTTTTACTTAAAGATTGTAGCACACAACCCTGACAATTTGTACACCTGTGGTAAAGCACAACCTCAATGAAAACACACTGCGAAGACACATACAAAGCAGAAGAATGTTTCAAAATAAATGCAAAACACATTTTCCTGCTTTTTCACATTTTACTGTGTGTTTCTGAACAATTTTCCCAGACAGCATAAAATGAAGATACCTTCTACCAGCTTTTATCTCCTTCAGTGTGCTCACTGACCTTTTGAAAGGAGTATTTACTTCATGTTTAGAAACTGCCTCACTAAGCAGAGTTCAGCTTGGCTTGACATCCCCAAGCACTCAAGTGTTCCAACCCATCAGCAAAAGCTTAAGGGTTCTTAGCTGCATATAATCAGCGTTATATACTTCTCTTCAAGAGGAGGAACACACCCTCTTCATGAAAATCAGTCTGACCTACACAGCACATAGAAACATCGCTGCAAGCAATAATACTCTACCTTACTGCTTTTTCAAAAACCTGTTTGTAAACACAACAATAGTGAAAACAACAAAAAAATAAAATCCGTTTTCCACAAACCTCCCAACAATAAAACTCTTTCAGAGTTTAGTATAGTGTTGAGTAAATGGATATACTGCATACAATTAAAGCATGGATAGAGCAAAAAATACCAAAGGAGCTACCTAACTACTTAGCAGCTAGCAATTATCACAATAGAAAATAAAAATACAGACACTAAAACAGAGCATATTCATTATTAATTCACCATAAGATGAGTGCATCCATTCTAAAGGCAGCAATAGATGTACACCACTGTTATTTCCCAAACAAGAACTTCAGGCACAGGAAGTTGGAAATTAGACATCCTACCTACATTCCAGTAACTCTATTTAACATCTTTAAAGGATGTATTGCTCTATACTTCAAGACCTGACACAAAACACGCTCCTCATAACTAATCCGTCTCAATCCACCACCTGCTCACTGAAATCCTCTCATCATCCTAACACCTTCCAACGCACCCAGTGCACGTGACTCTTCACAGATCAACTACTTCTACCAAGTCAAAATTTCATTATGAAACAGAGCCAAAAATACAAAGGATGATGTAGAGTTGAAACTTTTAGACATACTTTTCCTTTTGCATCTTTGGGTGGGAAGGGAGGAACTCTATTACTGCCCAAAATCGTTAAAAGAGCCACATGAATTTTGTGAGTCTTACTATTTACCAGTCCAGCTGCTGACAAAGATTGTCAAAAAATGTAAGATCATTGCATAAAAACAGATTATGTTTTTATTGCTACCCAATAAACTAATTTATTGAAATCAGACTCATTATTGCAGTCTAAAGAGCACCTCTGAATCCATTAGGCCAGAGTATCTTCAAGTGCCACTCAATATTCACCAGCGCCATCTCTGTGGGCTCTTTCCCTTCACTGCCTCAGAAAAATGGGAGCAGCCAGTACTTTCTTCCTTCTCTTGATTATGACAAAGAAAACCTGCACAAAACTGATGTGCTAGGGCCATAAGAAAGCCAGTGTTTTACTCCTGAAGGGCACAGAGGGTCACACAAAACACCAGCACCTCACCATGCCAGAGCCAAGGACCTGAGACTCGCTCGCAGGTGGGAACAGTCGAGTCCCACCCCAAATCTGTAAATCAGAGGCTTTATTGAGGCCTTTGAACAGTTGGGGATTGAGCTGTTTATCTTTAGCACTTTGTCCCTTTGGTCTTTGGCTTCTATAATCTACATTAGGCAATGTTTCTTTCTGAGGAGAAATCAGCTGTTGGCTGGTGCCTTCGCCCTCGGAACAAACACTACACACAGGAGATTCTGAATAAACAAGACACTTTTAAAACTGGTTTACAAAGGATTTTATATGTTGTTTTGGATAGCACTGAGCACAGACCAAAAGCCAAATCTTTCAGGCTACTCCAACACAGCATCATTGATAATATTTTGAACTTCAGCACTTTATTTTTTTTTCTCCATGCAGACTAATGGCTTTTTTTTTCAAATTGCTTGGGTTGCAGGTGTTCCAAACCTCAGCAGCTATGCATGAAAGGCTACTTACAGACCAGAAAGAGCTACTATGTCTTTGAAATGGAGCAATTAACTTAAGTGCTTTCTTATTAAGAAAAATGGGATTCAGAATAGAAGACCACACACTGCTATTAAAGCCCAAAGTTTGATCCCTTCTGTCCAGAACTACAAATCAGAATCTAATAATCAGAATGAAGATAATATTTAATTTATAATCAGAGAAGAGGTGCTGTTCAAGAGATCCTACACATACTTGTAAGTCAATAATTGGAGAGTTAAACCAGTTAAGAAAAACTCAAGATTGCTTTTAAAAATTAAAACTACCTATTACCACATTTTCTAACAGAAGGAAATAAGATAATACCTATATTTATGCATATTTCCAGTTATATATTTCACACAAATTGATATTCTCTCGTGTTAATTTAAAATTCCATTAACTCCAATACTTCAAGAGAAAGAACATTAAAAGAGCTGACAAAAACTTCAGCTCTGACTCCATTAATCTTAGAACTACTATTGATCCAATAGGCACTTTGTCTTCTTTCTCTTCTTTTTGAAAGAACATGATTGGGCCAACAAACATGATGAAAACAATACAGGATCTTTCCTGTCCCATCGCACAAAAAGCCTCCCATCCCCTTGGCCACAATACTTGTTTGACACTGAAGAAAGCCTCAATAATAACCTTCATCTGTAACTTAAAGATAAATCTGAACACCAAAGAAGAGAAAAAAAAATAGAACTTCATTTCCTAAGGAAATTTAGGGGGCTAAGGCATCTTTATATTACATGCATCCTAAATTATATCTAGTAGTTCTTTTGTTTAACTTCACTATATATTAAAAGCACAAGGATTACAATTTTGTAAATAATGCAGCTTTGTCTTGCAGATAAATGAACCAAAAATTCGTACAGGATGTGAAGCAGTGACTGAGCAAGTTTATAACTTTGTGCAGGAAAACGGGCCATTTTAAAAATTCAGTCCTACATGGCAACATTTGATCGAGAGATCATGGACTGAACTGTGCAATCAAGGCCCACATGGCTCACATTTGCACTGCTCCCTTCCCACTGTTTCATGGCAGCCACAAAAGGATTGGAAACATGCACATACTTTTCTGTGCAATTGCCCCCCAAAAAACCACCACCACCACCACCACAACAAAAAAAAACCAAAACAAAAAACCCCACACATGCACACACAAACACACACAAAAAAACAAAAACACAAAAAAAAAAAAAAAAAAAAAAAAAAAAAAAAAAAAAAAAAAAAAAAAAAAAAAAAAAACA
>JAWWLV010000100.1:9138631-9150497 GCA_035041135.1 Platyrinchus mystaceus | reverse complement strand
AAAAAAAAAAAAAAAAAAAAAAAAAAAAAAAAAAAAAAAAAAAAAAAAAAAAAAAAAAAAAAAAAAACAAAACAAAACACCAGCTTGTCAAACCCCATGAGACAGCAAGATATAGCAGATCTGCCACAAAAGATGTGGAATCCACGATAAGGAACAACCCTTGTCAGGCTTATTTACTACAGTCACCAGATGAAAAATGAGGAGAAACAGAAGGAAGCAGACAGTCAACAACCTTTATACCACGAATCTTACTTAAAAGCCTTGATCTTAATTGTAGCCTGGAGGCAAAGCCCACCCTGGTGTCTTTCATCCCCTTGAAGTCTCAGTCCTAACCCACTACCCACTCCAGGCATCCAGGCTTGCCAAGCTTACTTATGAACATCTACATTAAGCTGTAATAAGGTTATAAAAAAAAGGCTTTCAATGTATTAAAATAAACACCCAAGTGGGCAATTATACTAGTATATACTAGCAAATAAGGGAGTACCCAGATAGATTTTTATAAAACGGACAAACCTTTCTTTTTCACCCTTTTCTACCAATCCTTCCCAACACTAACAGTTCACTGTGTGCATGCTGGCAAATCCTCACTTTCCAACATCCACAGATAAACCAGGACACACTGTTATAAACCCATAAACAATGAAATAAAAATAAAATTAAGTCATGCAATGAACACATTTCCTGATTAAAACGTTAATTTCAGTGGCAAAGTTACTAAAAAGTATGCATAGAAGGGAGCAAAGATCAAAGAAACAATCAGACCAGCTTCCAGAGGGCAGATCTGGGATGAAGAGTCAGTAGGTGTGTCTCAGAGACCCAGAATCCCCTCCTTTGTTGCCTCTGGGAGACGCAAGTCCCAACAAATCCTTTATAACTCCACTTTGGCATAGGACATTCTGGCTTTCCAAGGTCCTACCTTGGAAAAAAAAGCCAAGGGTGGCACAGTGCCTCCCCTTGAAAAACTTATGATATTTATTAATAAAATAAATGTGTCTCCAAGATAACTCACCTCTCCATTAAAAAAAATAAATATAAGTATATATCAATCTCCCCCATAATCTCTCTGCAAAGACAGCACTAAAAGTGTTACATGTTTCACAGATAAAAAGCAGAAGAAGGAAATTGCACCAGATGCAACTTCTGTGCCCAGTGTACTCAGTCGGTAAAAACAAAGATATGGTAATTTTGAGTGTCTTAGACATATTTTTAAAAGCACTTCTGCAGTGCTCAGTAACTTAGTATTATGCATTTGAGGACAGTAAAGTTGAGTAATTTTTGGGGGGAGGGGAAAAACAAAAAGCAGCATGTTTTAATCACCGTTTGTCCATCCAAAAATACTTCGATACATATGTTTTTTGATGTATATTTGGATAACACAGTAGTCTGGTTGAGGTATCATCTGTTTTCCAAAACACTGCCTTCTTTAGGATTAAATATTATCAGGATATTCAACACAAATCTGTCCCACAGACTTCGTTTTTTACTTTTTAGTCCCCATATTACAATCCCGCTGTTTCTCTAAGCACATTAAACTTAACATCACTGAATGATGAATTCCACTAAAATCTGCATTTTTCTTTTTTAAATTTTAAGTCTACTAAATTCAGTACTACTGAATCCACAGTAGCTCCATAGGCAAGAGTAGTAAGCCTGAAACAAAGATAAATGAAACCAAGAAACCAGTGTGTCAGGTAGATACGTATGGACGTAATTCTGCACGTAAGGTTTCTGAGAAGTTTTGAGAAATTGAGCCCAGTAACCTGGAAAATCAAGTTTCACCAAATGTAGCCACTTCAGTGGGACAAGGGCAGGTATAAATGTGAAGCCTTACACATCCTCCTACCTCTACACCCAAGACTTTTCAAAGAGATGGATTATTTTAATTTCACGTCCCTGTCAAATTAATAATAAAAAATAGGCTCAGGCTCCAAATTGCTTCATCTTGCCAAACTGTTTCCTAAGGCACTTTCTTTGAAGAAAATTCCTGCATTACCCAGTCTTCGCTTAACAAAAGTTTTATTATGTTTTTCTTTCCATTCGTTATTTATCTACTGAAAAAAAGCAAAATTGAGCTCCCTGAAAACAAAGAGCTCACACTACTTAAATTTATTAATTTAAAAATTGCAATTCACGTTGTTTTGTATGACCCACATAGAAAAATGATTCACAAGATGTTTGCAACAAACTGAGTTATTCACTTTCGATGCACTTAAATTTAAATGCCATGCTTGTCACTTGGCATTGAACATTAATTACTTTCCTGATGGATTAGGCAGAGTTTGAAGGTAAGGCAAAGAGACATAAACACTGAACACCTATTTCACTTGTTTCCACAGGCACCACACTTTAGCTTAGGATTTGTGATAATGCACATTTAACCAACCAAAGCCGGGCAGAAGCACCAGTACACAAATCCCACAACCTCACCAAGCACTAAGCAAACAAGCATCTTTGTTCTAAAAAAAAAAAATATATATATAAAATAAATAAGGACACAGTTCCACAGCAAATTCAGTGGCCACTGAATCTATACCCTGAACCATCACTTATGAATCTATGAGCTTGTAGTGAATCAGAACTACAACTAAAAACCACATTCAGGGAGAAAAGAAGACACAAAGAGCTTCATAGGAGTCCCTTGTGTTTTTCGCATCTTAAGTTATAAAATATAAAGCCTCTCCAGACACATCAGCTCACTGCTTTTCCAAGCAATTTTCATGACTCATATGATTTTTTTTTTTTGTTCTTACTATGGACTAGGAAAAGAAAAAAAAAAAAAAACAAACCAAACCAACAAAATCCTACTCAAACATTTAACCCTTACCCAAGACACTTGATGCCAAGCAGGGAGTCTACTTCAGGAAACCAGCTTTTCAATATTAGTTTTCCTTCACATCTACTAAAGAATTCTTTAAACAAAATCTGCAGAGGACACAGCAGGGGCACACCAGGGGAAAAATGCCACTGGGACCTGAGCTGAGAAGGCAATTAAGCACTCATTAGGAAAATACAGCACAAAAGTGCTTTGACACTGCACCAGTTACACAGAGTTTTGAGATATTAAAATGTAAAGTGTAAAGCACCAGAGAGGTCTCAAGGTGCTGTGTTAAGAATGTAAGTCTAAGAACTCTGAAATAATGCTGGTACGTAAGCATAAAAACCCCAGCCCTTTGTGCACAAGAGTCACTTCTCCACAGCCCAAATAAACTGTTTCAGTGGAGTTTTAGGTAAAGCACCCCCACAATGCATTTTCCTCTCTTTCAATGTTACAAGTTCCCTTTCTTTTATTTTACCATCAAAAGGGTCAAAATCATGACATGAACCTAAAATTAACTAAATATATATACACTATATAAATTATATAAGTATATATATACACAGTATGCAAAATATACATATACTATATATATACTATTAATATATACTTAAAAAATTCCTCCTCTACCTCTTTATTTAAAGAAAATTAAAAGCTATTTTTAGGATAGTCAAGGTTATTAAAACAAATCCACAGAATAGCCAAGATTTTAAAAAATGATGAAATATAAAGCACATTTTTCATCTACAGACTTTGACCAATACAGAGGGGAAAAAAAAAACCCCAACTTTTATCTAATACTTCTTTCAGGAGATTTAAGTCAAGTAGGTTCATTACCAAGACACACAGGATGCTTCACCTAGTTCCTTGCCTCTTATCTTCAAAATAATTACACCAGCTATCACCAAAATTAACATTTCTGCCTGGGCCATGCTGGACTCCGCAAATTAACGACCAGTTTCTCAGTTAGGGTAATTTAATTTAAGCCCACATAACACAGTTGGCTGCCTCCAAGGACTGTTGTATCTCCGCTTATTGGCTCAGCCCAGGCAAATCCCTCCATCCCAGGCCCAACACAGACAAAGGTGTTTGGAAAGTCCCAGGCTCCCTCCTTCCTGTCCAGCTACTGTGCTGAAAAGGGTGGCCACTATAACCCCTTTGCAGACCTGTAAACAAACAATCCCTTTCATAATCATTGGAATAATTTAAAAAATACAAACAAAAACCCCACAAAAAAAACCAAAAAACCAAAAAAAAATCAAAACAAATAAAAACACAAAACAAACAAAAACAAATGCAGTCTGTGATAGGATATATAGCCTCACTTTTCCTCTAATTATTTCTGCTCCAAGACAGCCAGCAATTTGGCTGATGTCTAGATGAGGGGCACAACAGTTCTTCAGTCTCTGTGCTCTTAAAATTACACAAGATCAGTCTCCCTTTGTTACTATTTATTTCACTATCTGTCTGCTCAGTTGGAGGACACCCCTTCACAGAAAGCTCACCTAAGAGTCTGCAGAGCAGATGCAGAAATATCCAATACTTTTCGATGCTTTGCAAATTTGAGTAATTTAATCAAGAAATATTTTGTGAAATCACTAGTCTGACTTAATGGACAGTAACACCAGAGGCCCTTGCCCAGGCACACACATATAATGAATCTTTTTTTTCTAACTTGGAACTTTTCCTGTAAGACGTGTTCTTCGTGTTCATCAGATTTGACTCTGTTAGATCAGCAAACAATAGTAATTTGTTTTGTGCTTATTTTCTACATTTCGCCTGAGCTTGTGTCAACACGGTACCATACATAATTCAGTAACTCCTTTGTGTCTTGACATATCTTGGACACCAGTCCTTTACCATTACATTATCTAATACAGCATTGCACTCATAATCTTCAAATTCACAGGAGGTTTTTACCACCTTCCCTTTTTTTCCACCTCATCTACAGAGACAAAGGAGGTGGGGAAAACTAAAATCCACAGAGGCATCCTGATTATAATTAGCAAGAGTTGAAAGCCACTGTTTCTTAATCAAGGAAAAGGATACAGCTCAAGTCAGGAACGGAACTAGAGCAAAGTCCATTTTTGGTGGGGAAAAAAATACCATTTCAAAACCCATTTAACAGCATTTTACAACAGCTGTCTAAACTGGATTCTTAGTTATCTAATGAAGTTAATTCAGATCATAACTCATGCACGTGATTTTACGCGTTCCACACAGTATCAGCAAGCACTCCACAGTTTTGCCAGGTGCATCAGTGAAGAAATAACAGCTGCCTCCTGTTAACTGGAGTCCCTGAAAATCTCACCCCAGACTCTGGGTGATTCCACCCACTCCTCAAGGACCTGTGTTGCTTTTTCATCTGGGGCTCCTGAGCTCTAAAATAACCCCTTAAAAAACAACCTCCACCTACTGCTAATCCCGAGGCGACAAGAGTGAGGGATTAAAATTTCTCATCCTCAAGTGGTACTGAAAGATAACAAGGACATCAGAAACAGGCACTGAGACAAAACAGCAAGTGACCCTGCAGGGCTCATGGCACATCCATGAGCACATTAAATATTTGTGATATTAAATATCACATTTTAGGTACTACTTTAATGAAGTCAACATGCAGGACACTAAACAAACCTGAATTATCTCATCCACACTGAAATGGAAGTTTATTGGCCAAAACAGATCACTGTAAGACATCCAGCATTCCTGCACACCAGCAAGGGATTGACTGTGCCACAAGAGGGGATAACGTCACCTGTGTCACGTACAGCATAATTATTTCTGCAGCAAGGCCATAACACCTTGGGTTTTTTGTTGCTTAAGAGCTGGAATGCCTTGCTAAGTTGTGCAGTAACCTTTGCATCAGCCATCAGTTGTATATATGTCATATACACATGAAACCTATCACAAAGAACAGAAATTTAAGGTACAGGAATTGCCACTGCTACAACAACACTCCTTGTCACACATCAGCCAACCCAGTAGGTTTCTATAAAATGTAAGGAAAAAATACCAGATTAAAGCACTTCTCCCAAGTACCCCTGATATGAAGATGAAGGTTCATTCTTGCTGCAAACTCTCAGCACTTCATAGCTATTGCGGTCCACACCTTGCTACAGTGACTATCACATGCACTTTTGGTAATGCGGGAGGTAGAAAACGGAGAGAAAGAGGAGCCATACCTAAGTGTAGGTAGGTTTTTTGTTTTGTAAAAACAGTGTTAGCAAACAAAATACCATATTCTAATTGCCACTGTCAGAACGCTACCTACTAGCACAGAACACTACCTACTCACTCCCATGTTTTACTGCATAATTCATATCACTCATGTTCAGCTGCCTTCTGACTCCAGGGGAGAAGCATAACGAATTTGTAACTGTAGCAACTATGCAAATATGTTTTTAAGCATTCATGCCTGTGTTTAAAGACACTAGGAAAAACAGATGTGAATGCAACAAAAGAAGAGCCAAATAAAAGCCAAAGAAGAGCATTATCAGCTTTTTGCCCATCCTTCAAACCAGCATATCTCAAAGAAAAACCAACTTATAGTTTATTTGCAAATACTTTTTCCACTTCATATACACACATGCACATGTGCTAAGCACAAAAACTTGTCTACAAAGATGTACCTGTGGTGTCACTCACCCACCTGTGGTGTTTTTAAACTATTTCCTCCAATCCTCCTGCTTCTCATGAAGGATAAGAGTCACAGGAGAAGATAAACACCAATCCTTCCCACATACAATTGCCATTGTTTTGTGATAATTCTACCTGCATTTGAAAACAGCCTGGAAGTTTAGTGTATTTTACTTTTCATTATACACACAAATTCCTTGGTATGCTCTATTACTCAACTGAACACTGGAAAATCACACTACTAAAACATTTCCTAACACCAGGAAGGACAGCCAAGTTCATTAACCCTCCTCTTCAAAAACCCAACAGCAACAGAGAACCAGTATTCACCATATGGTTTTATTTAAATATCTGAATGCTGCTACACAAATCAATATAATTGTTTAAACTCCCGACTTGAGATTTCACCAGCCAACAGTGCCTATCCAGGCAATTCCTGAAGACAATACCAACCAAGCCACCCGAGCCACTTGTAGCTGGTTTTCCATGACAAGATATTAATTTGGTGAAAAAACCCCACCAAAGATAAGTTGGAGTAACACTATCTTAAAGTTCACATTTCAGTCAAAAAGACTATCTTCAGTCAAAAGATAGGTAGGTATCTTTTAAATTATGACACCAAGGCTCCTACAAGATTATTAATGATCAAATGGACACTTTTCCCCACAACTGCAAAATATACAGCTGAAATCATTTTAATACAGCATGTGATCAATGAAAATTCTTCTCTGAATGCCTGTGACTGTTGGAAACTTCACTTGAAAATTAAATTGCCAGGGTCAATAAAGAGCATTTTTGCAAAAATCTGCAAGAGATTTCACATGGGAGCTCTCCAGAAACTAACAAAGTAGGAAAAAAGTATAAAAAATGTATCATATAGGGAATGTTTGTAAACAAAACTACACTAGAGGAACCTATCTGACCACCTGAAAGCAGGTTGTGGTGTGACCACGCACTGATAGCTGGACTCTCCTTGGATGTTACAAGAAAACTTTTCCATTTGAGTAGCTAACTCACATTTGAGCATCCAAAAGTGAATCCAAAAAGGCAAAACAACCCAGTTTTCTCCTTCCGTTTCAGAGACACAAAGAAGAAAAGTTCAAAAATATTATTGCCTCTAAAATCTTGGGTCATGGTGACCATCAGAGGTTGCCCAGTGGTCATAGTTACCAATTCCTTCTCTTTAGAAATGTCATCATTCGAACATTTTAATGTGAGGTTATCTTAAATAATAAAGCTGGGTTTAGAACTTACTGCATTTAGGGTGGGTTTTTTTAATCCAAAGCCTTACATGTGATGAAAATAAATAGATCCAGTGAATATAATTTACTAACAGAGGAAGAAGTATCAGAAAAGGAGTAAGAAGTATGAGCACATTATGAGAAAATGATCATACATGTTGCTGATTACCTGTTAATTCAGTAGATGAATTTGCAAATTAACATGCCTTCATAGTTAGTAGACTTAATCTAGAAAACAGAACAAATCCAAAATCAATACAGTGCCTGAAACCCACAGATTAGAAAAGCAAGTTATGCGAGAAAACCCACATGTGAAATTCTACATCTGCTTTTGCTGAAACATTATTTTCATTTTCAGCTTCTACATTTGCTTTTGTTCAAAACATCCCAGTCACGTTTTTGGGGACTACGAATCTGAGACCAGAGAAATGCAAATTGTAGTGACCAAAGCTACTACAGCAAGTGAAGTTGCCCTGTAGGAAACATCAACAGCATTTTAAGTGGGTCATGTATATCTCACTTGCCTTAAAATCCTCTGCTTTAGTGGAACATTGCCTTGATTCCACTATAAAAACACATTTTATACATAAACTCTCAGCAGCTTCAGGAAGTATGTCAAATGTTATCCCAAAATGTTATCCCAGAACGTTATTTTTGGGGTGAAAAATTTGTTTCCCATGACCAAGGGAAAAAGCAAAACCTGTTCCACATTGAACAAACAAAAACAATTTGGTGCTGAAACACAGAGAGAACAGAGACGCCAAAACCAAGGAATGCTTTTGGAGGTCTGTAGGACTTGAAACTAAAGCTCTTTTAGTTACTGTGTGTTTTCAGTCACCGAAAGAATACACCGTGTTCGTGACCAGGAAATAAAGCACCTTTAAGACACTAAGTTCAAAAATTGTTGGACAAATGCAATTACAGAAAAGAGGATGAAAACTTCTACAAGGGGAAAACAGAGCACAGGAGCCAAAATACAAGAGACCAGAGCAGGCTGTGGGAGCCTCCGAAGCCAGTCTGGATTTGTGCCTATGGAACAGTGCAAGAAGAAACAATAAGAGAGCGCTATTTTTTTTTTTTAAAGCCTCATTAAGGCGTTGTTTATGTTATTCAGGCTTTAATAGCACAGGGCTCACGCCCACGGGCACCGGAAGGCGAGGCGACAGCTCCACACTCCGAATACAACCGCCAACAAAGCAACCAACAAAAAAACCCACGAAAATCCCCACATTTTTGGCGTTGGACAAAACACGTGGCTACGGCGTGCCCTTGGGCACAGGGCCGGGTGAGGGGTTACTGATCGTGGTTATCTCGTTATCCCGGCATGGGACAGCAGCGAATCCCGTGGATAATCCCGTGGATCACGGCTCAGATCCCCGATCCCAGTGCCACCCACCCCGGCCCCTCAGAGGACAGGGCGGGACACACAACCTACCTCCCGCTCCGCCGCTTCCGCCTGCGCTCCGACAGCAAATCAGCGCCGCATCCGCCCCTTTCGTCCCGCCCCCCGTCGGCCGCTCCGGCTAATCACAGCGCCTTCTTGCTCCATCGGCCAATAGCGGTGGCGGCCCCGCCCCAGTGCCGTGAGGACGCGCTGTGCGCGGTTCCGCCCTGCGAGGGGGGCCGGAAGGTGATGTGGCGCGGAGCGGCGCGATGGTAAGCGTGGGTCCTGCTCCAGTCCTGGGAGATCTTGGGCCTTTCCCGCACCCCTCCCTCCTCACCGACAGTGCTGCATCCCACCAGACCCCCCAGGGCCCGGCAGCGCCACAGAGGGGCCGCTCACGCTGTAGGCCGCGGGCGCGGAGCCGCCCTGAGGCTTTGCCGGCTGCAAGGTGGAGCGGGCGTTCGTCATTGTTTTGGGTGAAAAAAGACACGTTTTGTATCTATGCTGGCTCGTGCAGGGTAGGATAGGGGGGTGTTTGTGTCTTTCACGAGCTCGTAATGTCATGGTGATGTATAACGCAGTAGTAGTTGCGTGACGTCATTGCGTGATCTCTGACGTCACGCACCTGAGGCAGCGAGCTGCATTGGCTGCTTCCCTCGGTTTTGTGGGTACCGTCAGAGGCCAAGGTTCATCAGCTGATGACAACTGTGTATGGTCCATATAACTTACGGGTTTATATATATAAATATATGTGAATTATTATTATATAAAAATTAATAAATAAATCACATAATCAAATTATATATACATAATGAAATTACATATAAAACTATAAAAGCAATACAAAATCTCTAAAATATATAATTATGCATATAAGTACAGTTTAATATATTTTGTATGTTTATACATTTATGTGGTTGTATAAACCCAATCTTATATGTGGTTATTGTATGTATAATCAATATGTGAATATAAATATATAAAATATACACATCTATGTAAGTCTATAATTAAACATATGAATATACTTATATATTATGAATATATATTTATATCTATAAAAACCATACACATGAAGAATATGCATGTGTACATATATGTGTACTCATTATAAATGTGTGTATATGTGCGTGTACTCTATATAATGAGTACTCTATATAATGAGAGTTGGCCTAGAGGGACTTTGTTATTTATATTTTTTCTGCTTTTTTTCCCTATTTTGTGCACAGATAATACAAATGAGACATTTGCATTTGTGTCATAGTTAAGAGCTGTGCACTGAGATACTTTTTCTCAGCCAAGATGTATGTGTTTTTATAGGTATAATGTTTACATGAGCGGTTTAGATACATGATTTTAAAATTAAAAGGGAAACCAAAAGAATAACTGAGTCAAGGTAAGTTTTCCCTGCATAAAATTGAAGTTTGTATGTAACTTTGTTTTGATATGGGAATTTTCAACTTTTTTCTGGTAATCACGGGGTGGCTTGGATTGGAAGGGGCCTTGAAGGATCCCCTGGTCCTCCCTTTCCGTGGGCAGGGATTGCATTGTTGTATTTCCTGTGTACTTATAGAAAAGATAAATATCTCTTGAACTTTCTTATGACTCAGTGCAAACAGAAAGGGTTCCTTTTTTTCCTTTCCTGTGCTCCAGACCTTGTCACCAGCAGGAAATTGCTGGAAGTTGCTCACCTGAGCATTCCTTGGCAGATCTTTTAGATGAACCTGTTCTTATCTGTGTCTTCAAGCAGTGAACAAAGGGGGTTTTTTTATGATAAGAGACATAAATTATCTCAGGAGATCTAAAACACACGTGCAGAAAACAAGAGACCCCTAGTCAGTGTTTAGAAGTAGATATACTGAATTACAACAGCACCTTTCTGTTCTTCATAGTACCTTAAAGGGTTTGAGATGGTACAAAAAGGCAAGAGATCTCAGTGAGACATTTGTGTTGCTCACTTAAACTTTTAAATACAAGTATTTAATAATATTATTTTATAATGTTGATATGTTTATACAGGAATATATGTTTTTGCATTAAATATAAAATATGTATACAAATAATTAAAAAATAAATGCTAATGCTTGTCTTTAACAAGATTATGGCAAGTACATCAGATCTTGTGAGAATTACGTTCTCCACTTGTCCATGTTCCCTGTTCCTATGTGGTGCTTCAAGGACCCTGAAGCAAAAGAATCTTCTAATGATGGGGTTTCTCATGATTTCATGTTGAAGGAGGTGAAAATGAGGTTCCTCAGCCTTTGTGGAGTTTGAATTTCCTCAGCGGGAGCAACAGCCCTCATGGCATATCCAGGATTTTGGGTTCTCCATGGTGCCACCTCTGGTCTCATGGCTTTTTAGGGGGAAAAAAAGACACTTTTAAGCTTACACTAGACTGTGAGGGAGGAAACAGCTGCTCCCCTTCATAGCAAAAATGTGGAATTACAATCAAACAAAATTTCGTGATGGAGAAAATTTTAAGAGTTGCAGAAAATGTCACAAAAATGGCTTCTTTCCCCCTCACCCTGTTTCGCCCTTTTAGAGCCTTCTTTCCCGCCCGTGGGGAGCTTTCTTTGCCCCTCACAGCTACCTGCCCTTTTAGATGTTTTTCTCCCCTCCCGGTCACTCACAAGTTCTCACCTTTTAACAGGCTTTTTTACCCCGCCACTCCCTCACAACTTGCTTCTCTGTTGAAGTTCTCTTTGCCCCTCATCGTGCTTCCCCCTCCCCCTTTTAAAGGCTTCTTTGCCCCCGCCCCTCACAGTTTCCCGCCCTTTTTGGAGCCTT
>JAWWLV010000100.1:9126881-9137722 GCA_035041135.1 Platyrinchus mystaceus | reverse complement strand
ATTGCCCAAAAAATTGGTTTGGGAAGTTTCCACGAGGACAAACATTTCTGTCATGATCTTTTTTGTTCTCTTAGAGTGGTGTTTATGGAAGGAATGGGAATTGCTCATAGAGCCAGTTGTAAAAACATTCATTAGTAAATATTATTTCAAACCAAGCTGTTGGATATAAACATATCAGCACCCGACACATTGTCCTGCAGAAGGAGCTCTCAGGGGTCTTCAAGTACAAAGTTTTGTGTTTGGCTTATTGAAAACTACAAGAAGTAGTCAGTCCTGGTTCAGATTTGTTTTTCTCATGGCTGAAGGGTACATAGGTTTAAAAACATCTGCTTCATCTGATAGTCTTAAGGTATCTTTGTGGTGTGAAACTATGTAACTTTGTGTTCAGTGTAGATATTTTTATCCTGTCATTTCAGAGGAATATGTGAATGTATATTGTCAATATTTTATTTCTGTAATTATAGAACAGAGGAAATTATTTCTTCTGCCAGTGTAAAATGCATCTCTTGATCTGTTTTGGGAAGAGTAGAATGCAATGAGTCTGCTTTAGAGGTTTTACCAGGAATGGCACTGATTGTGAGAAACCATTTCTTTGCTGAGTTTGATAAAATCACACAAATTTAATTGCACAATTTAATTTTCTGATTGTCTTGTGGCCATGGAAATAATTGGAATTGTGGCCTGGAATTTTGTGAAAAATATTACTTGTCTTCCAGATGTTAAATATTCAAACCATGCACCCAAACTCTGCCAAACAAGAAACCTACAGAGGACCTGCCCAGTGCCATAGCACATCAGACACTTAACAGAGCCTGTCATGACTTGTTGTCTATTTCTTCCTGATACAGAATTACTTGTTTTTCATGTTTTAGAGAGATGGTACTAGCATTAATTAAAAAAAAAGAAAAAGTAAATAGTAAATATAATGTATTTGAGGTTCTCTTTTTTAATTTTTAAGTAAATTAAAATATGGTTTTTTTGAGAACTTAAACTTTCTCCCATGTCCCTGTGCACTTTCCTGTAGCACCTTCCATTATAAAATCATGATTTTTGCACACTGCTTTTATTAGAGTGCGCTTTGTTATGATTCTTATCTCTTCCATTCACACACACAGCTTTTATAAGTTTACCCAGTAAATTTCAAGGTAAATGAAGCAGTGTGGTGGCAACTTGAGAAAGGAGAGCAATGTGGGAGAAGATGTCTTTATATATATATATGTATATGCACACACACATATATATATATATAAAACTTTTCCTTCTGTTTCACTACACCTTAGGAATCTCTTTTGCCCAGGCTTTTAGGGAAGGAGAGGCGAAAGAGCTACAAATCAAGATTTACATCCATTCAGAAGGCTGTGTGGCAATGACTGTATATGATCTGCACCACTGATAGTTACAGAAACTACTAAATATGTTCTCTTACTCTTATGTATACTCTTATGCATGGAGAAAATACTTAGCTTTAACATCCTAAAAAGAAGGGATATATAAAGTATTCCTTTTGTGTAATGGGGGAAGAGAGTGGAGAAAAAAAGTCTCCGTAAACTTGTAAACTGTGTAATCTGCAAAGGAGACCTGGAGGAAAAGACACTTCAAACTTTTGCTGACATATTTACCATAATTATGTGGGTTTTGAGTAAAAGTATGGGTATACACACCTTTGTGCTACAGTGACTGTGATAAAAGAGGTTAATAGTCACTTTGGGTTTTATTGTAAAATACTTTCATGAAATGCTGTGTCTGCTAGAGGCTTATACCAAAAGTTCAATTTTCAGACTAGATATTGGGGCAAAGAGGAAGGAGTTCAAGTGAGTGGAATTTCAGCATCGTCACCTTGAGGTGTCTTTTCACTGTCGGTCTTTGGATTTGAATTGCAGTAAAAAAACCTAAATGTGTTAAAAGAGAGGTTTTATAGGAGAGGGCAACTGTTTCCATATGCTAATTAATTGTATAAAGAGATTGCTAGTGTTTTGAATAGATTTATTAGTCTTCAGTTGACTGAAAAGCTTACATGTCAGTTCCTACATGCTGTGCTTGCCATTTAAATTAGCCAATGTAGTCCTTCAATAAACGCCTAGGGAAAAGATTCCCTACTACTCTAATCAAGCCTTAGCCTAAATTTTATGAGTCCAAAAATACATATTTTAGACAGAAATGTGAATGACTCTTAAACATTATACTTAAATTCTTTGGAAACTAAATACTGAGGAGAATATGCTGTAAATCCAGAGTAAAATGCCATATTTGTGTTGGAACAACCAGTAACTGCAGTTGGCCAGTATTTGGGTAGTAATTAAGCACGAACTAGTTTTTTCTAAACTCGGCTTGCTTAGTTTTGCAGTATAATTTTGACAGTAATCACTTCAAACTTAACTAATTTGCACTTTTTGTATATTTTTATAGCTGTAATTATCATACCTCTTTTACAAATTATTATTTTCCATTCATTTTTATCAGGCTGCATTTGGCAGCAGTGGTGTAAATAATTATTTTTTAATAGTTTGGAAAATAATAAAATTAGATGCATGTTTTATTTACTTTTTAGCAATTACTTTGACTTCCAGGTTTTGAGTAGTCCCACATGTTTTATTTCCTGTTACTTTTTTTCAATATTATTCCCCTAAAAATTTGATTTCAACTGGGGAAATACAAACTGAAGTGCCTAATGGAAGCCCTAGATAATAAGCATTTTATCTTTCAGCTTTGTGAGGACCTCTTCATTAAAATTTCATAGATTGATTTCACTTTTGTATGATGGGATTTTTATCAGCTCTTGCTTAACAGTTTAACTGCAGTGTGTAAGCTCTTGCTCACACTTTAATATGAGAAACCCAGTCATTTAGCTGCATATCAGTATTTGTTTCTTTGGTCCCAGAACACTTTATCATCCATTAATTTTATAATATTGAGGAGGAAAACAGAAAATAAAACTGTTCTAGAAAGACTGTTCTGCAGCATGTTACGCAAATGAGGTTATACTTTCTATAGAATATTCCAGTAATATATCTGTGCTTGCCCACATAAATTGATTATTGTAATAGTAACCACAGGACAAAGTTTAGCAACTTACTGGCCCTACAGTGGCCTCTCCTTTTGCAGCACGCACACAGATGAAATCATCGTGGTCACGCTGCAATCAGAGACAGAATAATAATTTTGTAAATACTTAAAGTCTAGGGGACGTTAATCTTCAGTTTGGGTGTTAAGCCTGTTGAGATAAACTGGGAGAGCTTTTATTTGGGCTTCCTACCAGCCCGGTAGGACAAACAGCATGGGGTTTATGTTCTCCTGGAGGTTTTATTTCCCCTGGAAGCATGGTGTCAAGGAGTTTGTTTTAAACAAAAGTATACGAGGCAGGGGGAAAGTTGGCAGGGCTGTTGTGACACAGAGTTGCATCAAAATTTACAATGTAATTTATTACAGTGCTACCCAAGGGTTTCATCAGTAAATGCATCAGTTGGTAACTCTGGTGTTGTCTGCAAGGATATGGAACAAAACCACGACTCTGCAGCAGTGAATGTTGGAGTGATGGAGTGAATGACAACTGCAGAGGTAGAATAATTACAGTGTCTTGTCCATGGGCTGTCATTTTCAGTGCAGAAACATGTTTAGAATTAGTGCATCCATTATGGCTGTTTCTGCTGAGGCTGAATACACGTTCACCAGTAATCACTGAAAATTCAGTCAATGATCTCAGTGTCCTCTCAGTGAATTGAATTAAATATTCTCATGAAGTGCAAGAGCTGTTGATGTCCAGAACTCTGAGCGGCTTCTTTTTTTTCTGTCTCTACAAGTGTAGTAAATTTAATGCTGACTAAATTGCAGGAGGTGCAACATTGTCTATAATGACGTTATCAAGGCCTGTGCAAATGTTGTGACCAATCAACTTGGAATTGACTCTTATTAAAATATATTAAACTTCATTTATACTCAAATGGAAATTCATTCAGATGTCCCTAGCTGTGCCATTTGATTTTCAACTACTGTATATTGCCATTAGTATTTAATTTAATAAATGCCACCACTGCTAATGCAAACACAATAAACCTTTCAGGAGTAATCATTCTTTATGGTTTATTTTTGCTAACATACATTATGATTCGGAAATAATATTAAGGCCTTTTTTTTTTAAGGTCTAATTTTGGGAGGGATTTTGGGCAGGTAGCTCTCAAAGCTGACGTCCATGTTCTTAAATTTCTACAGACTTTGGTAAAAGCTAACTCTTGCATGTTCTTCTGAATACAAAACCTCTTTAGTGCTGCAGGTGAGGGGCATCAGGGGACTGTGATTACCTAGGTAACACAGAGTGGAACCACTCAGGTGTTTCCACCATGTTAGAACTGTACAAAATGCAGATGCAGGAAATTTCAGCCTGTAAAATTAAAAATTAACTGCCTAAAACCAGAATATTAAAGCTTGCACTGCCTAAAACCAGAATAAAATACCAGTGCTGATTGTTTTCTGTGTTTGAATGTGAGTCTTGGGAAGTTAGTTGTGATTTCACCCACATGTGGACACAGTCTAAAAGACAGCATCAGTTTCTCCATGTGCTGAGATTTCTTTGTAGTGGGAATGAAGCTCACAGGACCTACCTTAAGGCAGTCAACACATTTGAAAGATCCTTATTAATTGCTTTTGGATCAGAGGAACTCAGTTGAACTAAATCAACTGTGACCCACCTACATTACATTGTCCAAGTAGCTCTGTATGTGAATGCAGCGTTTTTAAAAGGATTCTGAGCAATTTACAACTCACAGCAGCTTTTAATTTCACCAGTTGAAGCAGCCAGATGTAAGTTGCTTTTTCTGTGAATTCAACTGGGCTGTAAGAATTACTTGGGATTCGAAAAGCAAAGCCAATCTAATGCAGGACTAAATTTTCATTTCCAGTTTAAAATTGTAGGCCAGTTTTAGAATGCTCGCTCATGTCCAGATGTGCAGATAAAGGTGTCATTCATGGCAGGGTCCGGTGGATGAGGGTCTGTAGTTGCATGTCTGCAGGAACACGTGAGGACTCCAACAAAGAGCAATTATACCCTGCCCCTGCTGATGGACTAAGCACATATTTCACGAGTATTCGTTTACAATTGCTGCTGAAGGGGAAGCAATTGTGCCCTGGTGCCATTTCCCTGTGTTGTGGTACCCGGTGCCGCTCTGGGAAGCAGCTGCAGTAATTCCTGGGAACGGAGTTCTGTGAGATGTGCAAAGCAGCTGCCTATCCCAAGGGAATGATCCAGTTAATCAGTTGATAGGGAATATCTGGTTGTGCTGAGGGGCAGCCACGTTCCCAGACCCTCAGGAGCCACGGGACCCCGGCTCTTGTGGGACAGAGCAGGTCCCTCTGCAGGGAATACAGAGTTCCTTGAGTTTTGGAGCTGCCAAAACCTCCTGTCACCTACAGAGGCGCAGGAGTCTGGTGATGATGTGCCGTGTTTTGTGCTTTGTGAATATACTCTCCATTATTTATGACGTGGCAGGACAGAAGTGATACCTAGTTAGGCTAAAATTCTAAATTAAACATGACTTAAGCAAATGCTGTAGCTCAGAGGAAGAGCAAGAAGCCTCATGTCTCAGGCCCAAGGGCTGGCACTGGGTGTTGGGTCACTGGTGTAATGTCCCCTCTCCATCATCCCAGAAATGCTGGATTTCAGGGATGCTGAAATCTCTCACACAGGGTGCAGAGGCAGAGTTGTTCCTTAAGCTTTTCTGTGATGCCTCTGTTTAACACAGTGGCCTGTTGGACCCCCTTACATTGGATATGTACATTACTCTGGATATCTAACCCTTTCTAAAGCATTTATTCAGAGTGGCAGTTGTATTCATTTTCTGTTGTTGCTTCATGGACTTTTAAATAAGCCAAAGTTTTTTGCCTTTTTTTTTTGTTATAAGGTTTTTGATATCAGAAGGGTTGTGGATGTTCCAGTGGCTTTGATTCTACTACAGCTTCTTGTTTTTCTCTCTTGATTTTACTGTTAATGCCATACTGAACTAAAATATTGTGATTTTCCTTTATAATTCTCCTTAACTGTGTAGAGAAATTTGATTATCAGAGCTTCTAAACATTAGAGTTTTTTGACATAGGGAGAAAGCACACATGCATCAACAGAGATGTGCCTCAGGCTGTGGAAATGAAGGCTCTGATGTGCTCTAAAATATGCTTGAAGAGGGAAACTGCAATGTAATAGCCCTTCCTAAGTGCTAAATATTTACCCTTAATTAAATACCACTGCTCAGCCACCTGGGTTGAGCAGTGCAAAAATCTGAGACATAAATTCATCAGAACGAAGAGCGAATTTATTGTATTTGCTTTGACTTTTTTTTTTTTTTTTGGACTTTACACTAAGTTGGATTCGCAAATGAAGGAAACAGAGTGAATTGCCTTACCTGGTGCTGTTAAGCTGACTAAATGCCGGTTGAGACAGTTAAAAGAAACCCCAAAACCGTAAAAAAAAAATTAAAAAGTATTTGATGCACAGTTTCTGCCTGTTACTGATACTTTAAAATTTACTAAATTGCCAAATATTGCATCAGTTTCTCAAGAATTATTACTTCTTCTGCCACTAGGCAGATCAGTGTTTACTATCAAACAGTAGGACTTTATTTCTCAATCCAAAGGCAATTGCTCCATTTGTCCAGCATTTTCCATGTAATTAGCACTTCTATAATGTATTTACAGTAAAGATGTTTTAAATCAAAAATCAAAATGTGATTTGAAAATAAAATTAATCAGTTTTTGTATTTCAGATGGGCTTGACTGTGTATTTCTATAAACCTTTTGAATTTGTCATGTAGTCTTCATAAAGGGGTATATTAACAATCCTCTTACCTATTTCTTGTTGTTCTCTATCTTGGCTACCACCGGTTTACAGCAAATTACTCTTCATCTTCTGTACCACTGCCATATTCTACTGATGCAAAGATTTTCTGGCTCCTTGTCATGGTTGGTTTCAGTTTTGGTTTTAATGGTTATTATCTAAGGGTTCACCTATTTATTTCCAATGAGGGAAGTTTTTTACTGTAAAGGTGTAATTTTTATCTTCTGATTTTCCTCCACAGTCTGCCATCTTCAACTTCCAGAGTCTGCTGACTGTAATCTTGCTGCTCATATGTACCTGTGCCTATATCAGATCCTTGGCTCCCAGCTTACTGGACAAAAATAAAACTGGGTATGTAGTCTGATAATTTTACAAATGAACAAGCTGTGTGGTTTTAACTTCAACTTTTTAGTACCCTCTGATGGTGTCTGTGATAATACAAATAGTATTTTGGAAAATTTCTCTCTTTGAAGATAAAAATCTTCATTTTGTACATTACAATAGAGTGCAATAAGGTATCTGCAAGCTCTTAGTTTTAATTGTATTGAAATAATTTATTAGCTAACTGTGGTGGTTTGAAGCTGTCTCCCTGCAATTTCTCCAAACCCCCCCACCATAGAGCTCTCCCCTCTTCCCCAAAAACCAAAATCAAAGGGAAAAGGAAAAAAAAAAACAAGAGAACCGAAATAAAAGAGAGAGAGAGCTAAAGCCATATATATATATATATATTTACCCTTATATTACATTTACATACAATTTACAAAACTATATACACATAAATAAAAAAAAAAAACCAACCTAAATGCCAACACCTGAAAACAGAAAAAGGGAAAAGGGAAGAGAGGATAAAACAAAAACAAAGAAGAAACAAACCCGAAAAACAGATATACACACTCGATAAAGGACTAGCCAAAGAAAACCTTAATACTTTCCTTGAGATAACCCAATCGCTCCAATCGCCGCCGCCACGCCACTGCCTCCCAAGGCCTACAAGGCCTTGCTCCTCCACAGAAGCGGGACTGGCCGCAGGGATCTGCCGCCTCCAAACCTCGATGAAAGGGAAGAGAACGAAGGCCTCTCCTCCCCTCTTATTTATACCCTGGTTTACATAAAAATCATATGGGTACATGGTCACTTCCTTGGTTACAAAATGGTCACCAAGGAAGGCCCAGACAAAACCACCACACTAACTAACTTAAGTAATACTGCATTATTAATTTTCTGGATTTATAGCTTTCTTGTTAGATGCTTCTTAAAGATACAGAAATGAGAGGCAGAAAGGAAACATTCTCCTACATATGGCTATTGTTGCAATGATTTATTTTTGATCCTTGGGGTGGGTAAAAAAACAGCAAAAGCTGGCTTTTTGTTTGTTTTCAATACAGGTGTTTTGGAGATACAAGTTTGAAACACAGCTTTAGCAATAATCTGTAACTAAAAAAAACCCCTAAGAATATTTTTTAAAATAAGCAACACTATCCTTATGTGTGGTCTGTTTAAGTCATGGGTTTATATTGTCTAAGATGAAAGAATTTCTAGAAGAGTATTTAAAAGTTTCTACAAACCTAACCTATGTTTTTAGTGTCCTTTGGACACTCCTAACTGTGATCAGCAGACCTGTCATTTAATTGCGTGGTTTTGAAGTAGTTTTTGGGCTATTATGACATAGAAACCACTGAGTCTGTCCACGGTTTTTCAATAATACTTTCACTTGAGGTTGGTAGAAAGGAGATAGTATTTGTAGGAGGTAATTCTAGCTGGAAATGTTCTGGATGGAAAAACAGACAGGCTTTTGAGTGCTGGGTGTTTGACTTGTCCACTTTTTCCTTTAGATCATTTCCTGCTAAATAAAATTTTCCTTTTCCCTTAGTATCTCCTGTCACTTCTGCATTTAATTTTCAGAAGAATTCTCAAGTTTTCATTAGACTCTTGTCACCAAGAACCTTCAGTGTTTGTCTTCTGAAAACCTTTGTTTTAGTTAACCTCTGGAGTTGATGTTTTATCACCCAGGTTTTTTTCTTTTAGCATCATAAGATAACCAGAGTATGCCAGATTTTTTAAATTTGGGAGTTCTAACACAAAGACACTTGTGTCCTTTTATATGAAATTGCCACTGACATGGGAGATTTCTTTGGACAGAAGTAAAGATGGAAAGAAAGGATGACTTCATGAAGGACAGGGAGTGGGAGGGCAAGGGGAGTTTGGATGTCTGCTGGTGGAAGATAACACAATAGTCAATGAGGTATACACAGTAAGAAGTAAGAATGTTTATTTTACTGATTAAAATTTTAGTGCTGTTCTTGGCAGGGAGTATTTCCTTTAATCTGGAGCTACTCTGTTTATTCTTGAGGCAAATCTGTCTGGAGCACAATAGAACTCTCTTAATAAAACGTTTTCAAAGGGTGCTGACACAGTGGAGGAGTTGGGCGTTTGATCTGTAGGTTTGTATTTATATAGATGTTGGACATACCGTTTTGTTTTATACATATATACGTATGTAGACTGCTTTGTACTGGAAAATAAAACCTTGGCCTGGAAGCAATGAAATTTGTTTCCTTTGTGGTGGATGTTTACATGGAGCTCATATGCTGTAAAACCCCTGTCCCTCTCCTCTGACATATTCCATGCTCAGATGGAAACGTCTAGACATACGGGATAAAACAAACTCTGGTGATACTTCATTTTACCACAGAGATGAGCTTACCTCATTATTCCTGCTCCAAATCAATGGCATTAAAAAAAAGTAGCAATAAAATATTAAAGTGACAGGGAGGAGGAATGTTTATAGTTATTCACTCTATTTCCAGGTGAGTGGTAACTTTGGTGAGGATTTAAATGAGTTGATACTAAGTGAAGAAACATTTTTCTCTTGGTTGAGAGATGGTGTTGTGATGTCACCCATCCTCTTAACGCTGTATTTCATCCCCTTCACTTCTGCCAAAGTCTGTCTGTTCCTACCAAGCCAAGCTGAATTTTAAAACTTCGTTCTCTCTGACGCGCCCTGAGTGTTTCCATGGGCTTTGTCCTGTTTAAGCCTGAGAAAGCAAGTGGAGATTTACTGCTCCATGCTAACTAGGGGAGAACGTGTACCACAACATAATTCCCTCCTCTCTGCTAACCAGAAAGATGTGTTAGCTTATGTGCAGCAGACATTCCCTTTGATTTTCCATAGGCATTGCAGTGGGGTATCTCTCACACTCCCTCCTGCAGTGGCACCAGGGTTGTCCTGGTAAATACATGGCAGCTGCATTTGCCCAACATACGCAGGTCAGCAGTCGAAGTCTAAGGCCCCACTAACTGCTCCTCAGCTTACTGGGTTTCATTTACTTGGGTTTTCTGCTCGCCAGACAACCAATGCCACCTTCATGATCAGGACTTCAAGCATCTAACACTGAAAGCCAGGAATAGGCAGCAGCTTGTGCACATTTGGCTTATGGCTGCCAGAAAACAACAGGTGTGGAGGCCAGACTGACACACTTCACCTGCCTCCAAACAAGGACAGAGAGGCACATGAAGGGGAGAGTAAGGAACAGTGCAATTACCTGGAGTGGTTGCTTCAAGATGAATCATTTTGGAGGAGAGTCAGTCTAGGCAGCATCATTTCTGTAAAAAGCCAACATTTTGACTTGAAGAGCTGCGTGTTGTGAACCTGAGATGAACACTAACAGAAAAATCCAGGGGAGCAGAAGGTCTGCACAGGCTTTTCCTCCAGTGTGAGCTCCCCAGTTCATCCAGAGGATATTTATTACTGTAGCTGGTTAGAACGTCCTGATTTCAATCTGCCTCTGCTCAATAGCAGGGTATGTGGACAAACAGACATACTGAGCTGTTCCAATAGCACACAAGCTTCTTAAAAAGGTACTGTTGTCATCTGTGGAAAGGTTTGTCAGTCCCCCTGTCAGTGACTTTTAAGTTCATAAATTGTTAACTGCAGTAAGGGGACCTGATGAAACCCGTATTCTGTTGTGTACCTATCACATCAGACATTTGTATTTTCACTGAGGGCTAGAAGCAATGTACAGTA
>JAWWLV010000100.1:9085870-9126781 GCA_035041135.1 Platyrinchus mystaceus | reverse complement strand
TTTCACTGAGGGCTAGAAGCAATGTACAGTACTTCAGTAAGAACTTCACACTGTTACACACAGCCAAAAAAACCCTGAGAAAATACCCTGGCTGAGATTGTAAGGCAAATTCAATGTATTTATAGACTTTCTGAAAGAGTTAATATTCTTTTTCCCAGGCAAGATTCTTCAAGCACACATGAAAGGAACAGTAATGTTTATTCCTTGCTGGGCAAGCTTTTGAGAGATGGCAGCATGAGAAGCAGCGCTGTGGAAGTTTTTGTGTTGGTTTTGCAGCGCACAGTCTGTAAATTCCAGTTTTACAGAGAGTGACAAAATTTTTGAGAACCTGAAGTGCTACCCATGCAGTAATGTGGGGCTGTGTGTTTTGCTCCATAAGATTTACACATGAATGCCTTTCCACCTGCGTACATCCTCAAAAAGTGCCTAGATGTCTTGAGGTTTCTTTATTGTATGACCTCTTAGCCTGGAAAAGTGTGGTGCTCCACATGCAGTCATTATTACTTCTTCTTGTGGAACTACATAAAAGCAGCAAAAAAAAAAAAGGGCTTTGGCTTTACAGAAATACAGTCAAGGTCAAATAAGTATAAATATATACATATATATTTGGCTTGAGGTAAAACAATCTATAAAGCCCAAATGAAAAAGTCTGTTTTCTGGAAATAGAAATTCTGAAATGCTGTTCTCGATGAATTGGTCAGCAAGAGGTATGTTGGTCAAAAAGCATTTCACTTTGACTTTGAAAATCTTAGTCACTTGTTGCCTCACTTGGTTCTCACCTGCCTGACACCCAGTCTTTATTTCAGAAGTAAAAGTGAGGTTGCTAAATGGAAAGAAAAAGAGATGTTTAAAAAAGGCCATAAAAGAGGCCATAAATATGAAGTAGCAGAGAAATTATTTTTTAAAAGGATGTGTTGTCTACTGAAGATGCAGGAGCAAGGGACCCATTCCTACGTATCTGCACTTAACCATGTTAAAAGCAGGCCAGAGCCCAAGAAAGGGGAAGGACAGATAATCAAGCCACTGTCAGTATGAGTTCAGAGCACTGTAGGAAAGCACTTGGAGAACTGCAGGTATAGTTACAACCCCACAAATAACACAGACTGAAGTTACTGCTGATAAGCATATCAGGAGAAGGAGGAAAAGTAATCAGGTTTCTTCTTTTTTTGCTCCATTAATCTATAAATAAACAATATAGTTGAATCCAGGCATTTTTACTGCATTGCAAACAGACGTACTATTAAGGAAACCTTCCTGCAGACAAGCTTTGAATATTTTTGACCAACATTTATAAGGCTGAAAGCTGCCTTCTTTTTCAGAATGCTTCATATGCTTCCCCTTCTTCTCCTCAGGTCCTAAAGCAGTCCTTGGCCTTGCTCCTCTTGAGCAGTCAGTGTGAGATTATTTTAGTTAGGCAAAGAAAATATAAGTAAAGGAGTAAGAACAAACCATAAGATTTGTTTTGTTACTGTTTTAACAAAAGCATTCTTTTTCAGATAACACCTATGAGAAGAAAAATGCCTGCTAGAGAAGGCATTTTTATCCACTGTTTCTAAGGGAAATGCAAAAGAGAAACTACAAAGCATTAAAGTACTCAAGTTTATCATCTCTCATACTTGTAGGAAAACTCGCTTCAAAACCTTTGACATAAAAAGTTCCCCACATACAATGGAGTAGGGGTCTGTTGGTATTTCCTACTCCCAATATTTGTATAGTTCTGGGTTTTTTTGTTAACATAATTTTCTGTGTGTGGTACTTTATTGTAGACTGCAGAATTCTGATGAAATGAATCTGGAACACAGGCTTAGTTAAATGCATCTTGGTTTTTCTTGCATGCAAAAAAACCTGCCTTGCTAGCCTTGGAACTTTGCCTCTTGTGTAGTTCATAGCCTGTGCCCCTCTGTGCAGGTATCTGCTGGTTTCTCATGTCCAGAAGAGGGTCAAGTTGACAGACTAATGTCAATTTGGATTGTTTTAGCGTAGAAGAAAGAAAACCTGGACATAGATTTCTATTTTATTAAATATTAAATATTATTTTATTAAATCAAGAGCTTAATGAATTTATTTTGTCTTTACAGACTGTTGGGGATATTCTGGAAGTGCGCCAGGATTGGTAATTCTTTCTTTTTTCTTTTTTTTTTCTTTTTTTTTTTTTAAATCTTTAAGACCAATCTTTAAATCTTAAAAAATGCAGGTTTTACTTTCATGAAATAAGGGGGTAGGATATCACTGCCTTAGATCAGCATCATGGTAGGCCTGCACATTCTAATGTCAATTCATGTGTGTGGTGTTATATTTTCAGAAGTCTTTTGCACTTCTTGCCACATGAAATAACCACGGGGGAATTCTTATTAAAATACAAAGAAATGAATGATTCCTTATAAACTGCAGTCTATATAAAATGCTAATGGACTACTGAAAAAAGCCAGATATTTATCTTATAGTAATAAAAAAACATGGAATTCATGATGCATTGAGGTTCTGTTTAAGCACTAGTATATTTTTTTTCTCTCCTTTCTTTAGTCAGCTTCTGTGCACTTTTGAATTACAGAAAGCTGTTCAAGTGACATCTGTGGACAGGCTGATCAGCTCTATCTGATTCCTGACATTTTCCCCTAACATTGGTTTTATATTTATTTTAATCCTTATCCTGAATTTATTTTGAGAGGGAAATTGGAATATGCAACAGAAGTTTAGTCTCAACTTTTAAAGTATATCCAAGATTTTTAAAAATTACAAACCCATCATCAAAAGAGTGTTGTTCAAGTTGCATTGTTAATGTAGAGCAGAAACTATGAGCTTGTAACTGTAGATTGTCTTACTTGTCATTAAAACTAAAGAAAACCTGTATGATTCCCTTTTCTGCATTCCCAGGCTTTGAGAGGGGCGTGACATACATTTTTCAATTTGTAAAAAAGCATTGACACAAAAAAATGGTTTTTGTGAAGACTTGTTGTTAAAATTATTGCAGATATTGTCCTATTTAAATACTAGACATATCAGAATCAATTTTAGTGCTGTAATTGAAAGTTACTGGGAAGATGGCAGATTTCAGAAATTAATTTTGAGCTATACCAGCAAAAACAAATGTAAAAATTGAGCTGCTTTAGGGTTTGTTCAAGATTGAAGAGAATACCTTACCTCACCTTACCTCATCATCTTCTTTGTAGTTAATTAAGTGCATGCATGTTCCTTTCTGTTAGCTTTTTTTCTGTTACAGCTTGCATCTAGGGTGGACCAATTTGACTTTCTTTTTTAGACTGAGAGGTGAAAATGGGTTTTGGGGACGATTCCTGTCATTTTGTTTGTGTTAATCATGAAGGCATGTACAAAGCGTAGGCTTCTAAAAATGAAAACGTCTCCTGACTTCCTTTACATTTAACATCCCTAGTATGTTTAAACAACCTTTCACATGTGCATAAGATCTTAATCATGAGCAAGTGGTTACATATTTACAGAGTTGTGCAAAATTATGTTTAATCCTGCCACATGGTGATTTCTCTTTTAAGAAAATTAGGAGCAGAAAAGTATAACCCATATGAATATTGTAATACCCTGAACCGTAGGAGTTGGACTTCCTCAAAATTTATTTTAAACAGATGTGAAACTGCAGACATTAATTCTTTCAGTTATTTGAAGTTTAATTAAATATATGCCAGATCATGGCAACATCTTGTAATGTCACTGTGGCAGGCACTCCTGCTTATGGGAGCTGTCACTGCAATTATTTTTTATTTTCTTTCTGTGGAAAGTTTGTTGCCCATGTATTTGAAGGTCCTGCTGGTAAAAATGACTTTTTTTTAATGAGAATTGCACTTTGATGCTAAACTTGGAAATCTTGGTATTCTTTTTTCTTTAATGGTTCTCTGAAAACTGTGTCTCAAGATAAGATGGTTTATAGAGTAAGACAAAAGACCTGGCGCAGCACAGGGATATTGAATTTTGTTTAAAGCAAACAGCCCCAGCTCTGTCTTTGTGCTTCTGGATGTGTAAAAACAGGAATCTTCTCACAGATTGCAGTGTTAACACTTCCTGACAGTTCTGAGGGCTGGAAGTGCCATCCAGAGTTGGTCTCTCCAGAGAGAAGTCAGTGGACCCATGAAGAATAAAATTTAAGTAGAAGTGTAAAAACACCTGGCTAATTAAGTGGAGGAAGTGTTCATGTAAATAGGTACCAGTCTGGTTAACATTACTATTAACCCCCTGACTGTGTTACAGTTCCCCACATAAGATTATTCTTTTTTTCTTTTCACAGTTTACTTTGTAAATAAGGCATCTCTGTAACATTTTGTCCTGGTCCAAATGGAGGGGAACAGATCTCTCATGATTGCTTTTGCCACCAAATATAAGTGGGCTAATGGAGTAAACTTAACTTTTCATCCATGGTGTGCCCTAGAAAAGCTGTGACATCAATTTTAAACAGTCAGAAATAGAGGTGTCTGTGCAACTTCTGTGATCTGTTGACCATTTTTATCATGGAAGTGTGTGGGCCAGACCCTCTCCACGTGCTTACAATGTTATGTCCCTTTAACAAGTAAAAGAGAAAGGCATCTTGCTATCTTCCATAGACCAGGTTGCTCCAACCTGGCCCTGGACACTTGCAGAGATGGAGTAGCCACAGCTTCTCTGGGCAACCTGTGCCACGGCCTCACCACTCTCACAGGGAACAATTTCTTCCTGATATCCAATCTAAACCTCCTGTCTTTGAGTTCAAAGCCATTCCTCCTTGTCCTGTCACTACATATCCGTGTTTAAAGTCACTGTCTTAAAGCAAAGAGCTGCAATTCTGTCTTTATGTAACAATATCCTACATTTGGGTTTTCCTCTAATAGCATTTCTCCATCCAGAAATGTTGAATGTGAACTTGCATGTGCTGTATCATAGTTACCATGTTAGACTAAGAGCAACCTGGATCTGTTTAGTGACTCCTGAATCTTTCTTTTGGGCTTTTCCCCCTCCCAGGTGAGCGGAAGAGCCCCTACGTGGCTGTGTGCTGTGTCGTGATGGCCTTCAGCATCCTCTTCATGCAGTAGCACCTGGAGAGTGTCCCCTGATGCCAAACAACACAGTGTGGGAGAGCTTCTGGCAGGAAAAGATGGGAAAGTGTCACCAAGTCTCCTCCCACATGATGGACCCCCCGTCTTCTGGTGGACACCTCCTGCAGACCCGCTATCACATGCAGTATTAGTGATCACAACCCAGATGACATGTGCTTGTTAATGTTGAGTCAGCACTGATGTAACTCTTGAAAGGGTGTCTCTTCTAACTATAGCAATAAGGCCACCCTTGGAAGAATAAAGAACATTGTGATTTCAGGGTGTGTTTATCAAAGTATTTTTAGTTCTTTCTGTCTGGACAGTTCCTCTTGTTTTGTGAGTGATAGCGCTGCTCTTTTCTAAAAATACAACCTCCAACCTAAGTTACATTCAGCTATTTGTTTTTAAACTTGTAATTCCTCAAATAATCTGTCAATATTTTTTTGTTAAGATAAGATATGAGTAAAATCAGGGACCAAAACTGTAGTGGTATCTGATTAGCTGCTGAGAAGGCACAGATGTGGGACTTAAGACACCTGGCCTGCTCTGTGTAAAATATCACATTTATTCATTTTTAGAGGTTTGGGTCTCAGGTAGATCACTCCACAGCTTTTTTCAAGATGGTGAGAAAAGGATTCTAGAGGCTCTGCTGCTGCTGTTGTGTGTAATGGAAGATTTCTAAATCAGCAAAATGAACAGTTAGCTGCAGATAAGGAAGTTGCATGTCTCAGTATTCTAAAGGTTGAAGAAAACAATTAGATTAATAAAGGTTAAATTAGTAGTACCTGCCATTTACATTTATTTGTTAATTTTGCACACTTTCAGTGATCTAGTGACTTGTTTAACGATGCCTGATAGGTTTGAGCACATCAGACAATTGTGACTTCATATTGACTGTGTTTGGGAGAGTTGTCTGTCAGCAGAATTTCTTGTTGTTCTGAAAAGGTTTATGATCAGAGTGAACAAAGCTGACAGTAAAACACACTGAAAGGTATGTCAACTGTTGTCATTCTTGTTTGAGAAACTCATTTTCATCAATTCAGATCATCCTGCAATGAGGAAAAAAAGGCAATTATTAGTTACAACCTTTGAATTGTCTCACATGTATCTGCATATCTAAGTCACCATCAGAATTATTCATCCAAAACTTTTCTACTCAGGATTCAGGAAACATAGATGTCTCCAGTTTAGGCCAAATAAATACCCCTGTCTGTAAATCAGGCAGGTTCAGAGGAATACAGAGCTGTAGGAGAGCAACCATTCTGTGTACATATATAAGCTTTGAACTCTGCAGAAGATCTCAAGAGAGGCAAAATTTATTCCTGTAACTTTACCTGTAGATACTGCTCCAAACATGGCATCAAAGCAGCACAATTTTGGATTTCAAAGGTACTAAACAGGGGGAAGGAAAATTCCTAAGGAGTCTTGGGTTTTGACTGTCAGGTGTATACACGTTCAAAATACGCAAAGAATCATCTGGTAACTTTTTATATTAAGCAGCTATATTCTAGTTATTACTACTTAAATGATGACATTTTTATGACATTCACACATTTCCAACTCATCCAACACTGTTTTAATTATCAGTTGAATTCTCAATAATCTCTGGTGTTCAGGTGTGAATAAGAATATCAGTGAAACAACACAAGGAAATTTTGAATTCTGAGAAACTGAAAACTATTGACATGGAGGCATTGTGTTGCAAAAACCTTCCCTGTTCACATTTTATCATGTAAGAAGTTTAGACAAACAGGCATCTTCCTGTTTGTCATTTGCTGTTCAAACTTTTATTTCTTATACATCAGTTCCTTGTCGTGTCATAAATGCAGGTTGTTCATGGATACTTCCTAGTTTGGGATTTTTTTTATTTTCCCCTTTAAAGGGCACTTCCAGGTTATTCATAATGTCCTAGCTTCATTTTTGCTCAAAAAAACTTTCTGAACACAGGATCTTTAAGCTGTGACAAAGTGCAGTTGTTTTGAAATCACTGCTTTAGGCACATGTTTGCCTCAGGATTAGTTCTTTGTTTTCCAAAATTTTGGGAAGAATTTCTTTGAAGAAATTGATACCTCATCTCTTTCGGTAAGATGAAGAAAATACTGTTTTCCCAGTTAGAACCTTAAACCCATTTTGCTTTCTTTTCCTCATGCAAAAGAGAGATCAGAAACCAAGACTACCTGGATATTTGACCAAGATGTAAATGCTATGATAAGGAGAGGGAAGGTATAACTTTGGGCATGCATACTTGATAAAGCTTTAGCACAAATAATCTTTGAACTCTAGGCTTGAACTGTGTCATTTTCAAAGAGCAATAAATAAATTCCAAAAGAGCTCGGTCAGAAGAGGTGTTGGGGAAAATAGTCTTTCCGTGCGCTAAGCCTTTGCTGTGAGTCCCAGACTGAACAGAGGAGTGAAATGCTTACTACCAAATTATTTAGGTGCTAAAGTAGCCTAAAATGGCAGTTGCATGGTTGCAGGGTTTGACATAAGTTGATGAAGGAGATAAGGGCTGTCCCAGGTGACCAAGGAAACAGCAGGAGGAATTCCTGGCTGGGGGACAGGAGTTTGCAATCACAGCAAGTCGGTACACCTTCATATTGTGTGGAAGTGTTGTGACTGAAGCTGTGGTTGTACCTACTACTGTGCAAAAGTATTTCCACATTGGGACTTCATCCATTTACCTAAACTGCATAATGGATGTTGAAACAGAACAGGTTCTTCCTTGAATACACAGAGTCATTTATACCCTTGCACATACTTGCTGTGCATTAATGTTAACTTCCATTCGTAACGGCACTCTAAATCACCTCAAATTCAAAGCAGGATTTGGGAAGGCTAAATGGGAAATCACTAATAGCCATGTTGGGAAATGAGTAAAGCATGAGTAAGAGATGGGATCACTGTAAAGGTCTGATACTCTGGAGAGACTGATAAGCAACTGGGCAGACATAGCTGGTGGAGGAGCAAACACAAAGTGGAATCCAAGGATGACTCGAAGATTTCATGTTCTTGGAACAGTGTTGTTGTTCTTTGAATGCCCTTTCCACCTCCTTAACCACAGCCAGTGAGCAGTGGAAATATACTGTCACCAAGAGTTGAAGTTGCAGTGTGGTGGAGAAAATAATTGCTCTGTTAGTGCTCTGAGGCTTTTATTCTTCCAGTTTGTTCATAGTGTCTCCAGTTCTGTCCCACTGGCATCAGTGGGAGAGCCCACTGTCTAATTCTTAGAAAGGCTCTCCACGATCCAGGGATTTCTTCCCCCCTTCTCCCTTTTCTGCCATAACTACCCTCTAGAGAAAAGAAATTAGAAAATAAAATCAACATCTTCCTAATGATTTAAAACACTAACCTTGGTAAAAACCACCAGGAGCCAGGAAAGTGTGATCTGAACCTGTTTCTCATACTCATGCAGAGACTTTGCATTATCTCGTCAAAACATTCCCAACTAAGGAAGGTTTTCCAGCCTGATTTTTTTCCCCTCCCTTTTCTCTTGTTTTATTTGAGCATTGTTAATCATTCCATGCACAGTTGGTGAGTGCTTTCAGCGTCCATTGGGAGGCTCATATAGGTTCCACATGTATTTTTATGGCACTTGGCTAGCTAGAAAAGCAGTTTTGCTTCAGCTCATGTAATTCAATGTAATCATCATACAGGGTATGGAAGATACATCTACGCACCAAAAAACAGGTTTTGAACGTGCAGCCTGAATTGTTTACTTGACTACAGTTCTTTTATTTTGTATATAGCATCTTTTTTCATGATGCCCTGAGGCTATAAGGCAAAATGTATGGAGAAATAAGAGTCACTCTGCAAGACCTGCGAACAGCTGGGAAAGAAAACACATTCTTTTAGACAGGTAGGATCTTCCTCAGATGGCTAATGTCACATAAAGAACTAACCTATTCTCAGCATTTAATTTTTTGACTCTGTTTCACATCTGAAGGGCTTGTGTGCCCAAAGGCACATCTTTATTTTTCAGTTAATCAGTATCTGACAGGATTTAATTAATCTCCAGAGGTTTTGCCTAAATTCCATGACCTGTTCATTGGCTCATAGATCATGGGTACATGACCTGTCACTTCACAGTGTACCCTTGTCTCTGCCTGTTTGACAGATGGAGCCCAAGTTCCTCTTACAAAATATCAGCCAGGCTGAGCCTTCACTCAAGCTTCAGAGACTTCGGAGTAAGATAGCCCTTGGCACTGCACCTTGCTTATTTCCTCCTACTTCACCAGTAGCTGTAGGAAGATTGTCCAGCAATTCCTTAGTCTGAAAAAAAAAGACCTTCCAAAAGAGTGTGTTACTAACTCGTGTAATTTCCCCTGGTGTGGGAGGAGATACCAACATTTCCTCAAGGACCTGGGTATAAGCATTTCCAATGACACGGCTACTCCTGCCAGCTCCTGGTATGTCAGCAGAGAGGATAATTACTTAAGGAGTGAGAAAATCACTCCTCTCTCAAATTCAAAACTTTCTGTGAGAGCATCCCATGGCATCACATCGTTTCCGTTGCTTAACAGGGCTCTTTGGAAGCTGTTCCACAGGAAAAGAGGTTTTCCCTCCAGCCCAGCTCTAAGTGGGAAGCACTCAGTGTCTATGCCCAGCTGGAAGCATATCCAGCTGCCACAACATTTCGGTAAATTACCATGTTTGTGTAGTTCAGCTGTAGACCAGTTTGTATAGGTCCAATTATACTATATGATCTCTTTTTCGAAACAGTATAAGCACATATAATGTAAACACGGCCTCCTTGACGTCCTCTGCATCACCTATTTACATCATGCATAAATAGTCAGAGGAGCCTATCACATCACTTATTCATGGCAGCACTTACCTTTGATAAACTCAGTGATTAAAATACTGTATCTCCCCCTAACGGAAGACCAGGAGGTTTTAAAGGGGTAACATTCTATATGATTTCATTTATTCTGGAAAAGACTTGTTTTAAAACAAAAAAACCTTCTTGTTTTTAAAGTGAAGTCAAGTCAGGTCAAAATATAAAAGTACCCTTTTAAATTCTAAAATTTTCACCAGCTGGTCATTCCCACATGCAAAAACTTAAATAACCTTTCAGAGCTGTAGTAGGGCTAACAGGAACTCCAACCAAATGACAGATGTATTTGGACATAAATGTCATACCCAGTGGAATTAAAAGGAAATAAATAGTAATTTAACAGTGTTGGCAAGCTGCGTTTTTGACTGTGTAGCACCACCAGCATATTTTACATGTGTATCATACTCATGAATAAGCCAGAGCAGACACACACTCACAGACCAGTTTTGATTTCCTATTAAGCTGCATGCTCATTTTCTTTCCCCCACCCTTTTCAGCTATTAAGGGAGCCAAGGGAACAGACTGATCCTCGTCTCTTTGGAACAAATATTACCTTCAGATTCTCACGATTTATCCTCACAGGCTGGTAAAACTCCAGGAGACAGGAAAAAAAAAAACCAACCTTTCCTGATGATAAATTATTCCTGACATTTGAATTGCTTGTTATTTATTACAGACATAAAACCCTGATACCAAAGATGGCACTTAAAATTATCATCACTAGTGATGTGCCTGGGGCTGGAGGGCTCGAGCTGGGCTCCCTGTTCAAGGGGGGTTTCTGAGCACACTAAAATAGTGAGTTCTTCCCCACACCACTGCCATGCACAGAACATGTCCCTGCCTGCCAGGGAACACATTCTGACATCCATCTGATAGTTTAATGATACCTCTCCTTAAGAGACCGGAGGCAGAGAAAAGATTATTTGTCTCCGAATTCACGGTGACTTCTGGAAGTAATAAGAATTGTTTCCTCCTCTTCTCTTCACAAGGAAGAACAAACCCTTTGAAATCCAGCTGCTGCGGGTCACAGCTTGGTCGGTTGGTTTGACCACCGTCTTCATATTCATGGAATCAGAAGCACAGAATGGTTTGGGTTGGAAGGGGCCTTAAAGCTCATCCAGTCCCACCCGCTGCCATGGGCAGGGACACCTTCCACTATCCCAGGTTGCTCCAAGCCCCGTCCAGCCTGGACTTGGACACTTCCAGGAATGGGGCAGCCACCCCTAGGCCATACCACTGTCACAGGGAACAATTTCACTTCCAGGGGTAGGGAGTCCACAAAGTCCCTGGACAACTCCTACCCAGATTTTCATGTTTGCTCTTCCAGCCTTTCAAATTTTTTCCTTCCCTATTGACACACGGAAGGCTCATTCTCCTTGTCAAGTAGAAAACACAGTGACACATTTTGAAAGAAAACTTCCTCTGAGCAATGCTCTTCTCTCTTTTACTGGTCTTAATGCAGGGAGAGTTGGTCTATAAAGTAGCATCATCCTGCTCTTCATTTCACATCCATGCATAAAATTTCACATACATGATCATATGTAGGAGCTTGTTAACCAGGATATGTAATGTGGTGTTGAAAATGGTGCACCTATCTCTGCACAAAATCTAAGTCACAGTTCTTCTGTGCCCTTTGGCACTGGATGCTCCAGTCTGGTGTCAAAATTTCCTCCCCTTTCCCCCTCAAATTAAAAAAAGGATAACTCAGCTGATAAGCCCCAAAACGTTTGGGGAACCTAAACAGAGATATTTACCCAGCCACACCTGGATAGATACCACACCTGGTTGTTCAGTCTATGTCTGGCAAGGAAGAGTGTCCCATCTCCAGAAGCAGAAATACAGGATCTAATTAAAAAGGGAGGAAGATCCAACCGCTTAAGCTCCCTTCATCGTTCCTTTCCTGTTATCATCTATTTTCTACTCCTGTTTTTGTGCAGCCACTTCCTAGCACAACACACTGCAACCATGGAGATCAAGGTTCTTCATGCATTTCCCTGTTTTTCCTTGCTTGTAGATTTGAGGTAAAGATCTTGCTGTCCTGCAGACCTGTTGGAATGATTCAATATGTGCTCACAAGAATCATAACAGTATAGGCTATTCCCTGAACTCCCTTTAGACTACTCATCCCACATGTGGAAATATGTTTTAAAGGAAAAAAAGGACGCAAGCCACAAAAGTGCTCCCCATGACAAGTTTATTGTATTTATTTAGTATGCCTTGGTGAGGGGCTCTGGGTTGTGCACACACAAACAGACCCTGTTGCTCCTTGTCATAATGAAGTACAACATTAAGCACAGAAAAGTGCTCCATGCCCCAACCTGAGAGCAGGAGTGGAAGATCCATCCTCTTCACTTCCATTACGGAATAATTCACTGTTCTTGGGGAGCCATTTATCAACTCCTTGACAAGCCAGCAGATTGTGTCCTAACAAGCCCAAAACCTCCACCTGCCCTTTGTCAGTATCAGGGTTCAGAGTCCAGATGGAGAAGCAGGAAAACAAAAGAGCCTTTAGAGACCCATTTTACCACCATTGTAGGTGATATCTGACCATACAGTGCATGTATCTGCTGTGCTCCATGTCCTGAAAGCATCGATCTGAGTTGGTCTTGCTCCAGACCTCCCTAACTTTAGCATTTTCCCCCACAGCTCTTCCTGGGGCATCCTGAGTCCATGGGGGTGGTTTTGAATTGGGTTTGCCAGTCCCTGATTGAGCACAGACTCTGCTTGAGAAAGAACAAAATACCTAGTGAATATGAGAGCAAACATAAACAAATACAGTGGCATGGACTAGATTTTTATGCTGCTTCAGTCATGGTCAGAGGGTAGGAGCAGTCCCCAGAGAGGAGGGATGCATTCAAGGCTAAGCAACATGAAGAACCATGTCTCCGCCAGAGCTCACTGCCTCATTTTCCAAACCATGGAGTAGCAACTGTGGGCTGGCAATATGGGGGGGATTTTGATAATATTGGGGATGTTATGCCCCAAACCCTGGTCCAAAGCCTTCCCAATTGCTTCCTTACATTTAGACATGTGCCTTTCACTGAAGCTCTGCCACAGCCAGGACAGCAAACTCTGGAGTACTTGCAGAGAGGTTTTACATCAGTAGTGTGTACTAGTTTTGAACACCCAGTTTGAGTGACCTGGGAGACAATATTTCAGAATTCTTTCAGCCCTGTGTAAAATTCCATGTGTTTAAAGCACAAATCTCGTAGCTTATAACTATGCCTGAAGTCAGCCAACTCTTCGGAGTTAAAAAATCAGTGTTGGAAAGCAACTTTAGTGAGAATGTGAGGAAAAATGAGATTAGGTAACAACACTATTGAGCCTGAAAATAGAAAATTAAATTCCATGGTTTTCTTACAGCTGTTGTGAGCATCAAGTTCTCTGTCTTAGAAACACAGAATGGCTTGGCGTGAAAGGGACCTTGAAGATTATCTCGTTCCACCCCTCTGCCATGGACAGGGACACCTCCCTGGTTGCTCCAATGCCCCATCCAACCTGGCCTTGGACACTTTCAGGGATAGGGCAGCCACAGCTTCTCTGGACAACCTGTGCCAGGGCCTGACCACCCTCACAGGGAACAATTTGCTCCTAATATCTTATCTAAACCTATTCTCTGTCAATTTGAAGTCATTCCCCCTTGTCCTGGCCCCTTGTAAACAGTCTCTCTCCATCTTGTGGGCTCCCTTTTGAGTGCTAGAAATAACATTGATTATACACCTTCCACCTTCTTCAGTGAAAGCAGCAAGGTCTCATCCCTATTCAACCCAAATTCACTCCTGGAGCTGTTTCACCCCTAACACTGAACAAGGTGCAGGACATCTGAGAACATTCCTATGCCAACACTTTGTGCCTGACCCAGGCAGCAGCACCATTTCATCTGCCAGTGCTGATGAGGCTGCCTGAGGCCACTGGTTTGGACAAAGGTAAGAGAAATCTGTTTAGACAATAATAAACTTGCAAATTTATACAATAGCAAGCTCCAAAGTTTAGTAGTAGTCATTTCTGGATTTTCCTTTCATCCCTCTAAATCCAGTTCTAGAGGCTGTATTGCAATGTCTGATCCTTGGAAGTGATCAAGTAATTTCTACTACAGTTCCTCTTATATTTAAAGAGACTCTATTTTTCTTTTTCTGTTTTTTTTTTGTTTGTTTGTTTGTTTGTTTGTTTTAACACTCAATCTTGAGCATTTTGAACATGGAATAATTCATTTTAAAACCACTCCTGGTTATTACATACCACTCCGTTGATGGGGAAACTACCATAAAGACAAACAGAGACAAAGCAAGTCGGTTGAGTTTTCAACACCTTATGCAGTTCCAGTTCTAGGGGAGCCAGGACTATTGATGAGCTATTAATGTTCAATAAGTAATGTGAAGAACATTCCCTAAATTGTATTTTTAGAGGGAGGGAGAGGGGTATATTTACTGAAAGAGTGGGACCTACTCAGACATCTGTCCAAGATGTTTGAAACTGACCTTAGTCCTTGAAATAACTATAACTCAAATACCTTTAAAAGATATTTTATCAATTTATCACAGTTATAATTTAAATTACCAGGACTATGCTGTTTTGCTAAGCTGCTGCCACAGAATTTGGCCGTTTCCGCCTTCCAAGCGATTATTTCTCTACTGCATTCCCATCTGGAACAAACTCACGTGGGATGCCTGAAGAACCTTTGCTTCCAAAAGCTTTTGGTTTATTCTCTTGAAGGCTTTAAGACCATTATCAACACTTTCTATCTCAGAAGAAGCATTAGTACTTCCTATTTCAAAATAAAATATTTTGAAGACAAAAGAAAACTTTTCAATGTAAATGTAAAGAAGAATAATGCTTCAAAATGTCTACAAAATTTGCAGTTCACAAATGGGAGTGATGCTACCAGATAATGCTCATGGAAAATGATGGTAGAATTAGGTCCAACAGGACACTATCCCTCTCCTAAAATTGCTAACTAATCTTGGCTGTACCTGTGATTTACAACACTGCTAATGGAAATAGTTTAGCAGCATGCTCTGGCAAACAAGAGTGTGTGCACTGGGGACAGGGAGAAATATCCTGCACTGGAGGGAAAGTATGTGTTTGCTGAAGGGAAGAAAGCACATCAACAGAAAACACACAAATAGATTTAAAACACTCTGGGTTTTCCTCTCTGTTTCTGAATATCCATTAGTGAGTATATAAATTAGACTCTCTTGTACAGAGAATTAATGTAAAAACTGTTGATATCTGAAATATCAAGACCCAAACAGACTCAAAATTGGTTTAAGTTGTATCTTGGGTCTCTTCTTCAACTGATTCAAAATTGTCCCAACATCATTCATGTCAGAGATGTCTCCTGAACCCACTTAGCCCCATTTCTTCTATTTTGTGACAACAATGCTCTATTTTATGATAATAGTGCTCCATTATGTTTATACTTGGAAGCCTCTCTTTTCTCACAGTTCCTTTTTCATGTGCAACAATTCCTTTTCCTCAGACATTGGATTATCAGACATTTATTCCTACAGGATAGCTCACATAACACTGCTAAGACTAATAGAAATAGCACCTCACATGAAATTGTCACACCTGTTAGGTTATTTGCCCAGCATTTTCCTCCCATTCTAATTTAAAAACAAACAGCTACTGATGTATACAAGGTAGATACTCAGTATTGTTGCTTTTCTAGCTGTGACACTGAAGAAAGAGTACTGGTTTGGTTTTCTCAGGAATTAGTTTTTCTTGACCATTTTTCTGGTTCTCTTGGCTCCTGCTTGGTGGCTCCTTCCCACAGGCAGCCTGGAAAGGAGACGTGAGGAGGGCTGTGAAGCCACGAGGGAAATCAAATGGCATAATTACTAATGACACAAACAGTAAATGAAAAGTCTTTCTGTCCTTGGGCCCTTTACATTTATAAAGGGTTGGGTGACTGAAATGGTAGGATTAATTAAAAGTAACACCAGTGAATTTTGCAGAAGTTAAGTAGATCTGTTTCATAACAGTAAGAAAAGTGAAGAGAGTAGAAATAGGAGAATATTTCTCTTTCCTGTTAAATCTGGTTGGAAAAGAGTATTTTTTTTTTTTAGGCAAGCATGAAAAAGGAGATAAAAGAGTACTTTTCCACTAAAAAAAGAGATTGTTATGGAATGGGTAGGGAGTAAATCAAACCAGAAAAAGCTGCTGCCAGCTTGCACAAATGTTATGGCTGATTGTCAAAATTCAATCAAGTAGGAGAACAAATACATGGCTGCTTGTCTCTGACGAGAGTCTGCAGTACTTAGCAGATGACAAAGCAAATGACCAGCTTGTCCTTCACTGTGGCTGAACTTGTGATCCATAGAATCACAGGATTGAGGTTGGAAAAGACCTCCAAGATCATGGAACCCAACCATTAACCCAGCACTGCTAACAACACTAAACCGTGTCCCTCAGCACCACGTCTACACAGCTTCCTTGTCCATGCACAGGATAGAAGATATCCCTGCTGCTGCACAACACCAGGGATCAGGTAAAACAGCAAAACTGAAAAGGCACAGCCATTGTCCCAGCACCAAAAAAATGTTGTTTCTGCTCGTTTCTTCTTTTAAACATCATCTGGAGGGGGTTTGCATTCACCTCTGGTTCTTCAGCCCCGGGCTCTTCGCAAACAGCAAGCTGGCTGCCACACTGTGCATTACCAGAACAAAAAGGCATATTTGCTCTCCATTCAAAAATCAACTGGCCTTTGTTCACCAAATGTCCTTTTGTTACTAAAATCTTTCATCACTTGCTTTTAGATAATGAAGGACATGCAAACTGCAGTGCAACCTTACCAATCTCATGGAGGCCTTGAAAGTCAGGTCCCTAGGTATCTCTCGGAAAACACATGCAGAGAGGGACATGAATTATCATTTTGGAGGTGCTGTAGAGTTGCCTAAATTCTCACATTTTTAAACTAACATCTCTGCTAGCAATGTGGCAAAAGAACCATTTATCTGGAGATCTGGGCATCACAACAAACAATTTCAGTGTTAAGAGTTCATACAGATTTCCAAAGTGCACAGGTTTTAAATCATCGTGTTGATTGAAACCATGCACAAGCTTTGGATTAAGTGTAGACTATGAACCACATAAACCAGCATCTTCAGCAGACTACCATGGACCTCAGCAAAAGCAGGACTTTGCCCTTCATTCATGGCAGGGTGCTGGAGTGAGATGACCTTTGAAGGCCCTTTCCAATGCAAAAAATTATGTGATTTGATTATATGACTTTTTAAACTTAATTTGCATCAGTATTGTGTTTGGCACTACAATTTCAGGTTTTATTCCTCAGTTTAAAGACAGTTTTTGAAGATACTTGTTAGCATGTGTCACAACACTTGTGAAAATCCCCACCTATGTGCCCCATCTGATCATTTAATTAATAAAAAGTGTAGTAGATACTACTGTGGTTGGCTACCCTATGGCTCCACATGCTCCTGTGTCATGCCCCATAATGCAATCAAATTTCACTTGTTTGCAACCTATGAATCAAACACTGAGTTCACTTTAAAATCTGACCCTTTTGGTGTTTTTCTTCCCCCCTGCTTGATCTCTTTTGTTATCCTCTTCACAGAAAATGTGTTTAAAGGTTATGGTCATTTTTGCAAATCTGTTTGATTCAAGATTTTTGAAAATGCTAAATAAGACCAGGTAGAAAATACAGATCAATATAACCTGCAAAAGCCATAAGGAAGGTCTCCAGCAGAAGAGGTTGTCTTGGGTTAAATGGAATTAATTCCAGCCAGAGACAACCACTGCCACTTTATAAGCCTGGTGCCAGACATGGACATTTGGAAAACAGAAACCACACAAGGTGTCTGAAGCCAGGGCCGGCTTCTGATGAAGCACTGTTTATGATTAAGGTGACAAGAGCTGGATTTCTTCCTCTTCCTTTTTCTCATTGAAAAAGTTGCATTCTGAAGTGGATTTTGTTCTAAAGCAGAACACACCAGGTTGGGGGGAAAAATAATAAATATTAAAAAAATACCTTTCTATAACAGAATAATCTGAAAAAAAATGAACAGCTGAGGAGATAGACAAAGCCAGAGATTTGGCTGTCTTGGATGGAGAGTGGGTAAGCATGGAGAAGTCTCACACAATCAAGGTTGCAAGTGGGAAAGGGAATTTTAGTGTAAAGGCCACTTATGTTTCATTTAAGAAACAGTCAGGAAAAATAATCCCACTGCAATTAATCCTTAGCCTCACTTTGATTAACCAAGGCAAAGTGCCTTGATGAGGAACATGGTGAGGAACAAGGTCCAAGTCCTAAGCAGAAGGAAGGCACAGCATCATGTGCTTTATCCTTATAATGAAGCTTAAAAAGAGACATACAAATTCATGAAGAACTCTCAGAAACCTTTTACACATTTGAAAGTAATTTTTCACAAATGTACCCAAAGTTTGGGGACTGCATGAAAGTTGAGGCTTTTTGCCCCAGCTACAGTCTACAGCCCCATGTTCCGGAAGAAAAACAGGATTTGGAAGGAATGGAAGTAACAGCTGAAGTGCCAGGTTTCCTTGGAACAACAAATCCCCACTGGAACACAAGCAAAGCTGCACTGATTTGTGCTGCTGACATAAAAGGCTCCTCACCTAAGAGTGCCTAACAACCCCTTCCTCCCTGCAGCACAGAGCTGGCAGGAAATTCCAGATATCCGAGGAGCTGAGCTCCCAAAATGAAAGCTGCCATTCAGAACCAGCCTGTGGAAGGTAACCTCACTTGAAATATAGCATCTGAGCAATACCTGTGTCATAAAAACTTTTAGGTTTCACCTTGGTGGGATTTTGGCACAGGATAACCAAAGTTTACCCTGGGATTCTGGAGTATTGTGTCAAATCTAAACATATCAATGTACATTTTTGATTCCGATTTCAATTCTCTTGTGTCTATCAGAGGCATTTCTCATACAGGGAAATGCAGTAAGATTGGGGTCACACTGTATCTGAAGAAAAGTCCAGCATGCTTCATGCTTTTTTCTTTCCTTTTTTTTTTTTTTTTTAAATAGTCAGACTTCCCAAGAGAAGACAAGTGTTGTAATGATTCATGAACATCCACACAGCAAAAACTGGAAAGAAAACCCTCGTGTAACAAACCTGCAGATAATCCTGAACTCTAGAATTTCAGACTGTCCTATTGCCAGTATTTTCCTGGCCATTTCATTTATTTAAAATAATTTTCTCAACTATTTTCCTACAGTAAATCATTCTCCAAATGATATGCAGGGAAGAACAGTTTGGAGAGTAAATCACTATAAAAAGCTTCAGTATATGGAGCTTTAGAGTGAATCCACCAATGATCTGCTGACTGGGGAGGAGTCTGAGTAACACTTTTCAGTCTTGTGGGGGTTAAAGTAGAAAATTGTGTGATACCACCATCAGGACATATGTATCCAAAAATATTTGAGATTTATTTTGTGGATGAGCTTTCCCAAAATAGTGCCAGTTCACAGTAATTTCAGATGACAAAGGTGTCAGTCTTATGTACCAACACTGAAATCCATTTACAATGTAGATTCACATGCTCAACTTCAGTAGTCGGTTGTTCCTAATTAGTAGAAAAAATACATGTACCTAACATTTTTTATTCTTCTTGTTTAGTTCATTAGCCCCTTCAGCTTTAAAATCATAAAAGGTTTTTTTCTTTTTCCATGCCATTACTGAAATTACAACCTATCTCTACTTTCCTGCTGCCTCCATCTCTTCATCTTATTAAAGAGTTTTCCACACTGTCTCAAAAATAAAGTGGTAAAAATGTACAGAGAAATGAATCAAACGTAAACAAAGGTGTCTACAGCCTGAAGCTGCTTTATGGTATTCTTAGCTGTCTATTATGAAGCATATTTCCTGGTGAAGAAAACCCCTCTATCTAAAAGACAATTTGGAATCAGAGACAGAGAATGTAATCATTATTTCTGCTGTATCCTTTCAATGCATAATAACCCTTTTTAATTTTAATACATTTTTAGATTACGTAAGACAAGAAAGAAAATATTTTTGAACATTTTATGTGTAGAATATTTAAATTTTCTGGCCAAAATTACTAAAGCCTCATGTCAGATGTTAATGGCATGAACTGAGACAGACATTCTAGTCTTTCTCAGGAATGACACAGCTTTCTCAGACATGTCTGGAGCAGTTATTAATTAATGCTAAGGTGTTAGAGGAAATAATTATCACCAAACTTCTTACTGAATGTTTTTTAAGCAATAGGTAATATTTTTTCAATATCTTATCAGAGAAGGGTGGCTCAGCGATATGCATTATTATTGTGGCCGTCGTGTCAGCTGGACTGCTCTCATGAGATGGGGTTGAGAAGAGACCATGTCAGATCTAAGTCAAGCTCTAATCTAAATCCAGATCTAATCTTTTTCTGGCCAAGATTCTAAATAAGATTGTTAAGAGTAAAAATTATATCATATGGTGATTTGCTCTGTTATTTCAGACACCCAGGAACTCATACTAGCAAAAGTAATTGCATGACTTTTGTCACTTAAAAATGTGAATCAACTTCAGATTTATTTTCTTTAATAACTGAAAATAAATAGTACTGTGCCATGATTTACCTTATTTCCATGAGCAAGTTGAAACAGGATTAAAACATAAAATGTCAGTATCTCAAACTTGACATAATAGCAAAATAAAAAAAAAGCCTTCTTTTAAGGGGAAACTGATTTTCAAGTGTGCAGGAAAAATCCTAAAATATGCTTATCTGCAATTTTCCTTTGTTTTTTGGACTGTCAAAAACTCTTTCACAGGACCTATCATAAGAGGCTACTGATAAAAGCCTCATGGGCACAAGGTGAAAAGCACAGCTCAGCTGTTTGTCAGGACCTCCTGTGGGATGGAGGAACAAGAGCATCCACAGACACAAGTGATAAGATTAACAGGGCCATTTGCAGAAGCCTTGCGCCGGAAGAGTTAGGCAGAAGATAAAATACAATTATTTACCTTAGTTGAGGGTAGTGATGCCTGCAGAAGATTTCTGAAGGCCCAAATGTATGAGCAATAAAAGATGTTCTGGGAGGCACTATCTGAGCTACTCACAGACCTCATCAGGAAGTTCTGAGAAAGAGGAGATTGATTTCCTCCATATCTTCTTACTCACAGGAAATACATCCACAATATTTGTCCTTCCCTTAGTTCTGAGCTCTTAAAAGGTTCCAAACCCTACAGGTGAACATCATCATGCAGGTAGTGCACAAGAGTTACGTTTTGGTCATCATTTTCCCGTCCATTTTGTATGTTCCCAAGCACTTCTTATTTGATTCTCATCCAGCAATACAAGGTATTTATACCGTCCTTTGTTATCCTAAATAACTTGCTCCTTTGGACCAGCTATTTTTTTCTGTTCTAGGTTCCAGCCCTCACCTCAGTGAGTATTATATGTGGAGGAACCTGCTGGGGATGACCACCTCTATCAGAAATGGAGAGCACAATTAGTGGAAATGGAGGAACTGGATCAGTCATCTGGACAAGACAAAAGCCGGACTACGACCTTTATTGGAAAGAATTAATAGTTATGGGCTGTTTGTAGTAGTTTATATAGTTCATTGTTAATGCATGCTTAAAAGATCTTTGTACCCCATTATATTCTATTGTATTTTTCAAGTTCAAACATGTTCTCCCCTTATGAAAATCCCCGGTCCCTGATTGGCTGTGGTTTGCCGCAGTGCGGCAAACCATACCATTGGTCCTAAGTTAATGTTTCCGCCCCTAGTTTGCATACTCCTCCTACCAAGTTGTTTCCTATTGGTTGATCCCTTTGTCTGTTCCATACTCCTCCCAAGTTTCCAGACCCTTCCATAGAAACCCTATATAAGTCTGAGTTCTCCCCCAATAAAGGTGCAGTAGCTTTGAGGACCTCTTACTCTGCATCAAGGACTCACTGTTATTGTGTCTCCCTCGCCCGGACTGCGGCAATTATACTCTTCAGGAAAAGAAATCCAGCTAGTGGAATGAAGACTCTATATAAATTAAATGGGAAACTTGCAATATGTCAATTTTTCATCTAAACATCATTTAAGTCTGGATTACAAAACTACTGTGGCTTCAAGATTTCATTTATAGGCACTTCTGACAAAAGACACTGAAAATTGTGAAGATATCTATTCTATCTTGGAGTAGCCTAGACAGTATCAGCCTAAAATAGGGACATCTAATGGTTGGCATGTGAGAGACATAGAAGTGTCCTGTTCTTGTCGCCTTCTCTTCAAGCTCAGTTGTACTTTACACAAAACATCAGAGGCTAAAGCCTTCTGCATTTGGGAAATTTCTTTTCCCAAAACAAGTCCCTCAAGTCCTCTTTGGGTCTTCAAACAATTTATTAGAATGAAAGAATCACAGAATCACAGAAGGGACCTTAGAACTCGTTCAGTCCCACCCCCTGCCATGGGCAGGAACACCTTCTACTATCCCAGATTGCTCCAAGCCCCTTGAACACTTCCAGTGATCAGACAGACACAGCTTCTCTGGCCAACCTGTGCCAGGGCCTGACCACCCTCACAGACAAGTATTTCTTCCCAATATCCCATCTAAACCTGCTCTTTTCTAGTTTAAACCCATTTCCCATTACCCTAATCCAAACAAAGATGACCATCTTGCCCATTCTTTGCCCAAAAAAGTTCTTTCATGTGAGCCAAAACATGTGAGAACTATTTAATCTGGGAGGTTCTTAGTATTTTGTACAATACATAATACCTAAATGGTAATTTGTAAAAATTATTCCCTGAACAGAAACTTAATTTCATCTTTTATCAAGGTTTTAAATAATATATAACAGCAGTTTCATGAGGGTTTGGGGTTTTTTTCCATTCTTCTTCTGCCTTCTTTTTCTTCCTTGACATAATAATGCTTGACAAGAAATCTACAGAGAAAACTAAAATTACATTATGTCTTCTTTATCTTCACTGTGTATTGTACTGGAATACAGCATAACACTAAAAAATGTCTTCATATTTTAGAAAGGTAAAAATAAAGGATTGTGAAGGAATTAGAAGACTCCCACAGTAGTTTTATAGGAAGTAGTGCCAATCACATTTACATTGTTGGATTTACATTAAAAATCCCTTTTAAGCTGGTGGGAAATTCACACCACCACCTAATTTCTAAAGTATAAAATCCTACACTGAGGGAAGGACGGGCATTTTCATGGAAAGCATCACACCCAAAATGTGTGATATTTTTCAAAAGAATGCAATATTTGGAATTTCCTAAGACATTTCTTCCTTCCTTCCAACTGCCCACATGGATTTCCATCAGCTCACTGTCTTTGGTACTAGATATGCCTGCTGTGAGCTAATTATGATCAGTGAGTGAATACAAGTGGTATTTTGTTCTGATTCAGTCAGCGTAAAAACACTTTATGCCACAAGTATTACTGTTAGTGAGAATGGGAATTTTATATTCCATGAGTTCTCTGTTGGGGAATTTTGGACTAGGCAACCAAAGAAAAAAATGAGATAGTAGCATGATTGGAAAAAAAAGTAACTAAAAGTGACAAAAATGTGCAGCCTTGGGTTGGTTCTTCTACTATTAGGGCTAAGGCTTTTATATATGTTATATAGTTTTATTTGTATTTATGCAAATAACTAGGCTCAGCTTGGCTATAAAGCACTTCGCTGCTGCTGTTAACCCTCATAGCATGACAGGCATTACCTCTACAGAAATCAGCCACAAACCAATGTCTCCTACAGGCTTCTACACAAATCTAGTAATGTTAGCTAATTTAATTCACAGAGAATGCATTCTTTAATTGCTTACAGGTCCAAGTGGCCACTAAACTGGGAGACAGCTCTTTCCAAAACTTTGTGTGACTCTTGGACTTCTCTGTACCAATCTTTTTTCAGTTCTGGGAACATCCAACACGTGTTTGTGTGACAAGAAGATACCTTGGCAACTCACCCCTGTTTCCCAGTACCATCCCTCCCTTAGTTCGGAGATTCTGGGAAGAGCTTTGAGTGGGAAAGGAGGTGGAGGAAATGGGAAAGTTTGAGGTGAATGAGCTAATCACCTAAGGTAGAGAATCTTCCAGAATAAATGTTAGATCCTTTATTCTGAAGAAAATTTATTCAGAGTCAGACAAAAGTGAATCTTTACCAATATCAGAGGAGATCTTGGCAGGAGGAAGCCCCAAGCACCTAAAGGTACATCAATTCTGAACAATAAACATAAAACTTAGTGGTTCAGTATTTGTGCAGAGCAAGACTGATAATGTCTGAAAAATAAAAATGTCCCTTCCACCTCAAAAAAAAATTCCCCTGCACTCAGAAGTATTAAAAAAAGGAATGTCCACCCTTATTTACGAAAAGTGCATAGATTTCCTATTTATCCTATTTATTGGAGGAGCTGTAACATAGAGAAGATGGATCAGTACTTTTTCTTCTTACAGGGAGTGTTGATACTTGTTAGAGTGGGTGTTCTCATTATAGACTCACTTATTAAGCAAAAACAGAGAAAACCAGTGTGTGTCATCTTTCCCTTTCCCAGCTTGTTGGTGTGCAAAGAGACACAGCACTGGAAGGGAAATGAACTGGAAATGTTAACTGTTACATTGGCATTCATGGCCATGTAATTTCTGTAGTGTATAAGAAATTATAATTTGTTTTTACTCCAAGCTTATCATAGAAAATTGATTCTCTCCTCAGTTTATCCAGAATAAGAGACAGCCTTAAGACAAAGGCATGCATTCGCCAAGAAAATAAATATATAATGTGCTTTTTGCTTTGTTTTTGGAGGAATTAAAACAATGATTTTTCCTGTTGCTGGCTGTGGTGCCATGTGCAATAATCTGGTCATTGTAAAGACCATATCTGGTCCTAATTCCCAACTCAATGCCAGATGTTTCTAAGGCGTGCTCCTGCTTCACTGGACAGCAATAACACAGGGATTTCAGCTTCCATGTTTTGGCAACTCATCATGGTTTTTAGGGGGTAGTAAGAGGGATTTGGGAGCTGTCCTGCTGCCAGGGGAAGCAAAGGGGGTGGTTACAGGGGGCTTGAAGCCGTGGCTGCAAACCCAGCCCTCCGTGGGTCTGGGGCAGCTGTGACTGACCCAGGGCCAGCATGTCCCTCTCCCAGAGCATCCCATGAGGGACTTGGCCCCCCTCCAGGAACCACCCAGCCCCTCTCACACAGATCAGGTTGTGGGAAGCTCCAGCCAAGTCCCAGAAACCTGGAGGGCTGGACTTGCCAGTGGAACAGAAGGTGTGAGCCTTACAAGGAGGCCACTGTGCTGGGGATCAGCCCTCATCCCCAGAAAAAGCTGTTGGCTGTCAGTTTTGTGGCTCCTTTCCCTGCCATGTCCCAACAGGTGCCCCCGGAGCACAGCCTCCAGGAGACCTCCAGGCTGGCTCCAGTCCAGATCTCCAGACCTTGCTTCTGCCTGGATAAATCCTGTCCCATTGTCCCTCCTCTGCTTCTCCCTCTCCCTCCTCCCCTCTTCTCCTCTATTCTCTGAATTAGGATTGACCCTCCTGAGCATATTTTTCTCTATGAGGATAGTGTAGTGATTCCCACCAAACAAATAACAGCTTAGTGACACCTTCCCCCAAAACTGGTAGGGGTGGATGGTTGGATTTGATGATCTTGAATGTATTTTCTGACCCTAATGATTCTGTGAAGGTGAAATGCTGCTCTTTAGTCTGTACAAACATTTAAGCTCCCATACTGCTTCAGCAAAAAAAAAAGGATTTTCAGAAATTATGTAAAATCTTTATGTAAGTAAAGGAAGAATCGGGCATAAAAATCACTTTTTACATAGGAAGGAACCCAACTGTCAGTGGGTAACTTGGATTATGAAGTTGCCAGGAAAAAAAAACCAACAAAAAAACCAAACCAAACCAACCAACCAAACAAAACAAAACAAAACAAAACAAAACCCACCACAATAAACAACAGAACAATGCTGAAATGCGTTTGGCTCCTTTTTCAGTGATAGAAACAATTTATAAATATCCCCCAAGGTCTTAATCACAGAGTTGTAAAATTGATGAAGAAAGTTGCAAAAATGGACAATTATACTTGGTGTTGGTACGTGCCATAAAAGCATGCATCCTGTTGATCATATATGTGCACAAATACCAGTCATTTTGGAAGATCTCAGTTATGACAGAAAGTCTCAGGCATGAAAAGTGCAGGACTCACCTGAGATTTAGCAGTTCTACATTAAATCAGGTGGGCACAGTCTTTTTCCAAAATGTAATGAGCTTGTTTGCTAAGCAGAATTTATAGATGAAATAGAGATATTCACATGATATACAGTCACAAGGGCTTTTTCTACCAACAGGATGGATAGAGCCCACTTCTGCCTTGAGGTAAGACATATCTTACAAAGGTTGTTGTTCAAAACCATGAAAATCATGGACTGCTCCCATGAAATGTGTCTGCCTCTGACCAAAGGCTCAGAGGAGCTAGAAAGAGATTAAGTGTACTAATTGCACTTTGTCATTAAAGCTAAGTGCTTACTTTTTTTTTTTGTTGTTTTGTTTTTGTTTTTGTAATTGCACTACCATAAAAAACCTTGAAGTCACAGCTGGGTCAGGCTGGATTTTACTAAGGCCAGTAAAAGCAGTAGGACACCTTTCTACTTAGCAGCTTACAGAAAACATTGTAAAGGACCAAAAAAATACCGCTTTACAGAACTATTAGTGGGAATCTAATGGAATCATAGAATTATAGAATGGTTTGGGTTGGAAGGACATTAAAGCTCATCCAATTCCATCCTGCCCTCCCCTGGAAGGGCAGGGACACCTTCCACTAGCCCAGGTTGCTCCAAGCCCCACCCAACCTGGCCTTGGACACTTCCAGGGATGGGGCAGCCACAGCTTCTCTGGTCAGTGGCGCTTTTTTTAGCATAAGGATTTGTAAAATCTTCTGTCTGGCTCTAGATCAAACTGCTACTGCTGTCCTACCATCATTTCTGCTTTAATCTGAACTTCATCTAGTGAAGGAGAGAGGTGTTTATTGCCCTTCAGAATAAGTGGCACCTGCAAAACTCTCCCTGGTGTAACTCATCATCAGCTCTCCTGCAGGATAATGGGTCCTGATTTAAATCACCCAGAATTTCACATCAGGTCCTGACCATGCTCACACAGATACAATAACGTGTTAGTAACTGTGTGAATCAAGTGATGCAAATGTTTTGCAAAAGCAGAAATTCCCACCAAATGCTCTGGCATATGAGATCTTTAATATAAATAATTTCTCATAAAACATAAGCTGTTATTTCACGTCACTGATAGCTTATAGATTAAGTTCTTGGAGGAAAAACTGTTTTTCCTTTTGGATCAGTTACTGGGGAGAAAAAAACCCTCACATAAAAGCAGTTTAATAATTAAAAGAAATAAAAAGAAACACAGTGGGTCCACAAAAGTTACATGGTTGTGCCTGTAAGAATCATGGCCTCTAATTCAGGATCTAAGCTGACCATGATACTTTCTCAGCACCCAAAAAACCCCTGTAGCATCCTTTATGCCTAGGTGGGCACACACAAGCACAAGCCTTGGCAGGACTTTTGCTGCTACCACTTCTTTAAGCACATGGTTCTGGTTTCCTTGTCTTCTGCTATTCCATCTCTCTTCCTCCCATGGACGAACTGCCCTGAATTGCTCCTGTTTCATGCAGGATGCCACGCTGGCACACAGGAGACACCCAGGTCTCCTTTGGGGGTGTATGATGGAATTTATAACACAAACCCGTATACACAATGGGTGAGAATAACAAGCAAGCTGTTTCCTTGCTGGACACTGCAGCCAACACTCTGCTCTTCCTTCAACTTTTATGGCTGTTGTCTCCTCTCCCCTCTCTCCTGATTGTTCCCTCTCCCCCCAGTCAATGCTGTGGAGTGAACAACTCCTGCCCTGCAAGCTTCTGTGCTCTGTCACAGCACTCAGGCAGCCCCTTGTCAGCAGAGTGCCAGAGAGCAGGCATTAAGTTATTAATCCTCACACTCCCCCCATGATATGGGCAGCTATTATTATCCCCCTTTCACTGGGGGTGGAGGAGAACAGAAAACCCTTCAAGATTAACCATCTGAACCCAAGGTCACACGGTAAGCCTGGCCAGGCTGATCTCTTACTCTCTCATTCCCAGGTCCTCCTGAAGGAGCCAGCAATGAGTCCTAGCAGCTGGGGAACACTTTGATAGTCAGTACTTGCACCCGCACAGTAGTAAGCATAAGCATAACATTTATTTGAGAAGATTTGGGAAAATCATGAAGATCCTCCTGCAGTGCACAGGGCACAGGAACATCCTCAGGTCAAAAACCAAAATGACAAGGCCTCAGCAGGTCAGACTTGAGCAGATGTTTGTTTTGCCTCAGTTCAGGATGGCAATGATGTTCACCATCAAAAGGAAGCCACACTGTGTTAGGATGGCCAGGATGTGCCTTTGAAATGCTCTTGGATCCAAAGGGAAGTGAGCAGCTAAGGATGAGTTCCAGAATGTTGCTCCCACCTTGTCCCATCAGGGTCTGCTCCACCCTTCTCCTGAGCAACCACTTGCTAAAATCACCAGATGAAACCACAGCTGTAACATCACAGAAGAGATCAGCAATGAGTAGAAATGTGAGAAAGTGTAATTCTGGGGGCAGGAGAGACATGGACACACCCCACTTGTTTACAGAAATCAAATTGCTCAGTTTCTTTGTACCTGTGGCTTTTTTCCCCTGTAAAACCATCACAATTGTGGCACTTGTTTGTTGCTGTTGCAGAGTTGCTTTTCTACAATAGGATATTCAAGAAGTTTAGATTTTATCCTTCCTCAAAACAAAAATGAAACATCAAGACCTCTTCTTTCTGTTGCAAAATGAAATCTGTGTTTTACAGCCATGTCTAAAAATGAGCAACTGAAGTTTTCAAACTAGTTGGAAACACAGAATTAAGGCACCTTAGGAAAACTTAGCCTTTGAAGAAACAGGCAGACATTTAATCTTTCATGAAAGATTAAATGCAGCAAAGACATTTGCCCCCTCCACCCAGATAGTCTGATGCAGTCCAGATGTTTGCTGTATGAGGGGTGTGTACCTTCTGTCTCTGATGAAGAAATCAGCCCAGATGTCCTTGGGTTCCTTTCATTTTACGTCTAAGAGGATTTAAACCTGTTTTGTCCTAGACTGTCTACTCACGTTATCATTAGGGATGGGCAAATCACCATAGGAAGGAAAGGCTGGCTTAGGTCAGGACCGAAGGTTTGGTTACCTAGGCAAAGTCAGCCAAAACGCTCAAGAATTCAAAGGTTTTTAGCTAGGAAAAATACAATAAATGCATAGCTTTTAATTTCTGTTTTTTTTCAAAAAAAAACCCCAAAACAACACAACACCTTTCTTATGTGCTTAGTCAGTGTTTTTATTCTGCATCCAAAAGCTAGAGGTACACAGCAAAGACAAAAGGTTATTCTGTGAATTTATTACAGTATCATCATCATCATATTAAATCCATTGCACAGCTGCATAAATCAGACATTTGTATTTGACTGAAGAGAAACAATATTTATTTCACCAGACCCACTGAGTACATTGAAAATGGTGGAATGATTAAAAAAAACCACAAAGGTTTCTAATTCAACTACTAATTAGCATAGATAATGGCTGTTTTCAGACCTATGGTGGCTTGTGGTTTTGATAAAAACAAAGGAAATACACAAATAAACCCAAGATCTCTGATACTAAAGTAGATTTTTCCTGTGGTTTAGGTTAGTTATGCAGTACAGAGGCAGTGTCTGTTGTGTAGTAGCAAATCCAGTAGTATGCACAATGATAAAGCTACCCAATCATTAGTAATAATCTTATTGTCGCTGCTAATACCATCAGCTGTGGTAGTAAGAACGTGCAGAAATTAGTGCTAAACCAGACAAGCCTTCAAGTCACATTTTTGTAATTAAGAAACCATTCATGTGGGAAAGGAGGAAGAGCAAAACAATTAATAAATTACTTGCTTGGCATTTCATAAAGCCTGTAGAATTCCAGAGTGACTGAATTATCACACCTATAAGCAAGATAAGGAAGTAAACCAGAGCAGGGTAGACAAATTTATTCCTAGTGTCACTCAACGTTCTTGAAATACAGAGTTTCATGAAGGATAAGTGCATGCTGTTTGACTGTATTGTGGAACACAAAGACCAACCCCTCCGCTGTGTTAATTCCTGTGTTATCCCATTAGTGGTGAAGGGGGGAACAAGAGAAAGGATGGGCAAGAGCCCGTTCATCCAAGTGAGTTCTCTCGTAAGGTCACACTCTTGTTTGAAAGCTCTTGAAAATTGAGAGAGGTCTCTCGTGGATGGACAATTACAAAAAAAACCAGAAGGACTGTCTGGGAAGCTACAAGATCACAGAATCACGGGATCATCGAATCCACCCTGTGCCCAATCCCCACCTTGTCCCCCAGCCCAGGGCACTGAGTACACTGTCCCAGAGCACAGCCCTTGGACACCTCCAGGGATGGGGACTCCACCACTCCCTGGGCAGCCCCTTCCAATGCTTGACCACCCTTTCCATGGATAAATTCTTCCTGATGTCCAACCTGACCCTCCTGTGGCACAGTTTGAGACCATTTCCCCTTGTCCTGTCCCTTGTTGCCTGGAAGCAGAGCCCAACCCCCACCTGGCTCCATACACAAACACAATGTAAGGTCCTGCAGCAGCCAGGCTTTCTCTGGAGAACCAAATATAGTAGAATCTCACCTTAAGTGAGGAATAGTTCACAAGAGATTACTGAGGAGACCCCAATTGGACGATTTTAATGTTAACAGTCATTACACAAAAACTGGAAGACGGTTGTACCACTCCTCCACCACTTACCTTAATTTCTGACTTAGAGGTATTGCACACAGGTGAAGGATGGGTTGTCCTGGCCTAGCTCTGTTGAGAACAAGTAAGTTGAAATAAGAAGAATATCCCGTAATATCTGTCATCATAATAATATTGGCCATTGAAGGGAATGTAGAAATTAATATAAAAAGGAAAAATGCTCATTTTCACTGTGCAGGTAAGTGGAACAGATCAGAGATTAGAATAAAAAAAATTAGAATCATTAAAGTTGGACAAGACTTCCAAGGTCATCAAGTCCAACCTTCAACCAAAAACGCAAGGGGCAAATTAAGAGTCATATGCTCTACTGGGTCCAGTCACTGCCATATGATAAGACATGGAAGCACACAGAGCCTCCTTCTCAAGTTTCCCTGTTCCCAAGGGTTCTATGGACAGTATGGAAGCAAGCTGATACTGCAAGAATTATTTCCAGAATGCTCTAACTGAAGTCCTCCTGAAATCCCTTCCCAGTGACTGTTTGTCCCACTGCAGCATCTTCTCTTGTCCCAGGCAGATGTCCAGGGTCTGTGTGTGTGAGAAGAGGGAAGCAGAAACCATCAGGCAGCAGATGGCTCTATTCATTTCAGGGGAATCCCCAACCAGCTGTTTCCATCAACCTCCCATTGACAATGGCCAGAAAAAATAGAGCAGGGGCCAGGATACATTAAAGTGTTAACTGCAGGCTGTTATCTATGCTCTGTAATTATGAGTGTGATAGAAACTTGTGTGCTTTTCTCTATTCCACTGCTGCTCTCCCATGCCAACATGTACATAGCAGATTTTTGTATTTTAATCTTAAGCATGTTACTGCTTACTTGCTGTCTTGAAAGTCAGATGCTGGAGTGGGAAACTAAGACAACCAGATGTTTTACTTTTCATGCTGAGGAAGTGAAATTAGAGATCATTTTCCTTAAGCTTTTTATGGAAGAAAGTTCAGAAATATAAGGAAAGATATACTTTTAACACTGCATGGTTTAAGCACCAAATCCAGTAGGTCTAAACACTGGTTTAAAAATAAAAAATAAAAAAAAAAGATGAATAAGTGATGTAGAAGGAGGGATAAAGAACAGGAGGAAGAAAATGGAGTACACAATGCTCTTTGTTCTCAGTTATAACTTGAAATTAATTATCTTCTTCATATAGGGTAGGTAAATCTCTACTGCTTAAAAATTACCAGTTAAAGTCCAACAATATTTATATTTAGAACAAAGATTTCTACTTCTGGCCTACATAATTGGATACTTCAAGGCACCCACCGCTAGCACAGATACACAGCTTTTATTGCAAATTGCCCACATGTTGTGGCTAGCATCTTAAATACATGAAAATACAAAAATCCCAGTATTTTTCCCACGGACTCTTTTTTTTAAGGCCTATCTGAGAGCCTCCAAAAGGGCTGCTCTAGTGCCAAGGCAGATGGAAGGCAGGGTGGGAGGTTTTAGGCAAGTAGCCTGGAGTGGGAAGATTTCATGTGCTGCCAGCTCTTGACAATCAGGCTGCATGAAGGAATACTCATGCCACAGCCCTATTCAGTTTCTCAGTGTTATCACAAATGGGAAATTAAACATTTTGCCTCACAATAGAATACATTGGCTGGCTTGCACCCATACTCCTTTAGTTTCATTTGTGCTAGCAATAAATCTGTTTCTCATTTAACTGCAGCTTCTTTCTCAGTTTTATCTAACTTCTTTTGTGTGTTGGATTAGGGGTGAATTTGTATTTAGATGTTAACACTGGCTCGAGCTACAAGCCCCAAATCAAGCGCCATTCGACTCTGTGACTGCTTAGTTTTAAACTTTAGCTTGAATGTAACGTTTTTCAGTTGGCTTCTGTCTTTGAAAGAGTCCAAGACAGATCCCTGAAGCTGTAGACCTTTGGACTATTACAGGGCTGAATGTGCATCCATATCAAATTCACAGCTTGAGCTCATTTCTTGGAGAAAGTGGCGAGACCCAGGAGTGAAGCCTCATATGTGTTTCCCATCGCTCCTTACCCAATGTCTCTGACACTAATTCACCCTCCATGTTTTCAGTTGGGATTTTGCATATCCAGGTCTTTTTCAGGCTTCCAATTCAAATCCTGCCCAGAGATACTTCAATAAGAAAATCCGAAAGTGACCCTACATTTGAACATCACCGTCATTTCAGCCCCCTCCACTAAAAATGCAAGACCCGATGAGTATAAAACACAATCACTCTGGGTCTGCTCTTAAATCTTCTGGAATAATTCAGGGAGCAGCACAGGAGAGGTCCTGAGCTCCTGAAGAGGGTCATTCTTATGCACAGCAGGAATGGCAGCATATTTAACCAAACTGGAACCAGAGCAGGGCAAACAGTGTGCAGAGTTTCCAAGCTCCCAATTCACTGCCTGTCTTGCTCATTACTGAAAACTTAAATTTTCCTTCTCCAAAACAATGTAATGATGTGTTAAAAATGCATATATCAGGAAGATAACAATCTATGGGTTCTTCTGTTTGTTTTTACACAGTTCATGCCACTTTTTCTAAAAAAAGTACAATCTTTTTTTCAATAGATGATCCCTTACAGTATGTTCCTGCTGAAAAGAGAAAGAAAGAAAAAAAAAAAGAAAAACAAACCAAAAAGGTTTATGAAGCTTGTTTTTCTCCCCTAGTGATGTAATTATACAACATCAGCCCAAGGAAAAGATTGTCAAAGGGAATGACAGGGAAACAATGTTCTTTGGATCCCAGCGAAAATGAAGAAAGTTTTAACACTGCATGATCGCGTTTCTTATGTCCTTCATTAGGAAGCACGTTTCCCCTTACATTATATAAAAAAAAATTCTTTACCTAGAAATATATATTCACTGAGTAATTGGCCTGAACTGATTTAGACAGTGATGAAGCCCTTTCTACAGAAGTTGTGTTGCTTGGTGTCTTGACCTCAGGTTCTCCTTGCTATACCTACACAGAGTTGTGGAATTTCACCCCTTGAGCCCGCCAAAATGGTTTCAATCAAGCACTTTTTTAAAAAGACAACACTCATTGTTTCTTTCCAAGTTCACATGCAAATTTATTTATTTATTTATTTTTAAGATTAAAAGGAAAATACTGGAATATTTTTCCCTTTTTTTTCTAGTACATGGGGGAAAAGGTTATTTCTATTCTCATAAAGAAAGAATTTTGATGATTCCATGTACCATTTTTTTGCTAAATATGGATTACACTTGTTTTTCAGGTTTCTCCACTGCAGCACAAGTGCCTATAGATTTGAACATAAGATGACATTGCACAGAATTCCCAGTTTCTCTGCCCATCAGGCTGATTTGCTTTACCTGAGCATTGGCAGTTGGACATGAAGGGGCCTCTGCAGCTAAAAACTGCTAAAAATGCAAACTCAGGGTAGGTTTTCTCACCTTTGCCCAAGCTGGAATTATAGTCATGAATCCAGTTTTATTTCTTTTTAGAACAGAAGCATCTCTAAAGTATTGCAAAGTGAATTTCACCAAAAAGTTGTTTTCCTTTCCCATTTTGCTGAATTATTTAGGAGTGACAACAATGATGGATGTACAACATTTTATTACTAACTTTGCAATGGAAGAGCTTGGCATGTCTCTACTAATTTTAATAAACTTCCAATGGAAGGAAAAACTGAAAAGCAAGTCAAATTATTTACAATCTACAGAATGAGTTCCAGGATAGCTCAAAACTGATTCTTTCAGAGTGTGTTCTTAAGTCCTCCAAAAATTACTTAACCTCAAAATTACAGGTTTCTTTGCAGAAAAAAATTATAAATGCAAAAATCATTCTTAAAAAGTGAAAATCACCTATTTGAACTGCTATAAAATTCCTGGGAAAGAAATGTTTGATGAGGGACATGTCATAAATCTAAGTCATAAGAGGTAGAGGGCACCGAGTGAATTATCAAGAAAAATATTTAAACTTTTTGTAAGAGCTAAAAAAAACCCCCAAACACAAAGACATTTTTTGTTGTTCTGTTTTGTTATACAGAGTGTTTATCTTGTGGTACTCACTGTTACAGGATGTCATGGAGACCAAGAGCATGAGCAGTTTTAGAAGGGATTAGATGGATTGGTGGGGGTAAACCCATCAGTAGCTATTAGGGTATCTGCTTGAAATAACATATACACTGTAAAATAGTATCTCCTCTGCTGCAGCCTTTTATCAGAGATAGACCCTGATGTAAGAATGGGAATGCTGGCCTCCAGACAGCCCCACCAGAGCAGGCATTGAGGGCAGGGATCTGAGCCTGGTGGTTGTGCTCCAGCTGCTCTCAACCGGGAGACATCACTGCAGGGCATCACATCCCTTCTGACTGACACCCTGCCCTCCCATGTCAGCAAAACAAGGCAAATTAAGGACTCTGTGTGCCTGATCCCTCTCTGGGGGAGGCTACCAGGAGTCTGGAAGCAGCCAGAAGTGAAAAGGTCATGTAGGTTAATAATCAATGAACTCCAGTGAGCCTGACACACGGTGCCGGGAAAACTGAGACCTGAGCCATGGGAAGGGGACAGACACCCAGGCTGTCTGTAGCTTTGCAAATGCTCCTCAGCTGATCAGGTTTCCAAAGAGTTGCCTGTCAGAAGGCCCTGTAACCTGGGAAGGGGACACCCAGGCTGTCTGTAGCTTTGCAAACCCTCCTGAGATGATGGGGTTCCCAGAAAGCTGCATGTCAGAAGGTCCTATCATTTTCCTTCCTATCCTAAAGCTCAGTAAGCTGATCCCTCATCATTTTTTTAGCACAGACAAAAAAACCTGTCTCAGGTTTCCTAGTTGCTCTGTGGCTCCCTGTTGACATGAACATGCAGCAGGAGGCATCACTTGAAGCTCTAACTCAAGTGGAGCTGGAATCCTTTCAGCTGTACATCAGTCTCTACATGGGACACTCTACCCTGCTGGAGAAAAGGTCCTGCTGTGCTGCTTTGGGTAAAAGGCTGTCTGTTTCCTCACAGAGAACTTCCTAAGTGTGCCACCACTGTCCTTCCCCACCATCCCTCCATCCACAGCTCCACTGATCTGCCATTCAGCACCAGAGCATCACGACTGATGCACTGAAACCAGGGTTAGGCACAGTTCCAACAAAGTCCTGGAGACTACCAGCAATCCCCTGAGTTTTTATCATGGTTTCCTGGTGGAATTCTCTTCCTCAGCCCCATCTCTGCATCCTCACCCTGAACAGGAAAGGAGAAGGAATCAAATGCCCCTCTCTTGAGGATTGGCTTGCTTTGCCTAATCCATTTGATTTCCAGCAGCCCTCTTGCTGGTGACAGCATGTGAGCTGAGACTGGCCAGGGGATGCTCCAAGTTCAGCTCTGCGGCTCAGAACTCATCAGATCAGCAGCAGCACTTTGTATCATTTTTCTTTTCAGACACAGAACAAAAAAGCTGCATTTCACTGTGTCACTTCCATATATAAAAGGGGTTGTAAAGACCCACTTGGAGAAGTTTTCTTCAGCATTCAGGTTTTCTGTGTGCTCTGCCTGCACTAAACCACTTCAGAACCATTTTTGAATGTACCATTTCCCTAGCTAGTTGCACATTCTTTTTGAGGAAAAAAAAAGAAAAACATGAAAAAAACCCTATAGCAAAACAAACCCAAGTAACAAACCAAGAAAACCCCTTGCGTTGGTTTTTTGTTTTTTTTTGTTTTTTTTTTTTAATACATGAATATGCATTTTGTCCTTTTCACAGATTTTAAAATTAAAATGTTTTGCAGTAAGTAGACTTTTGGGCCCTTAATGCTCCAGTCTCAGCCAACTGAGATGCTGACTCACATGCACTCCTGTGATTTATTCCCCATGGCAAGGCAAAAACAAGTTTAAACCCATGTGACAGGAATCTTGCAAGTCAGACTGACCAATGTAGTGCAGCTCAGTGCTATGAGATGTTGGGTAATTCCGTGGATATTTGTGAAATAGGAGGTTGCTTCTCTCATCACTGGCTTTTATCCCTGTGCAAATAAATATCCTGAAGTTCCTCATGAAAAGCAACTATTTTGGCATCAAGCATTTGGATGATCATGGTATCTTTAGCACAACAAAAATAATTTTGCTATGAAATTTATCCTTTACACCATTCCACCCAGCACAGGCATAAACTACACTTGGAAGACTGTGCTGAACAAATCAAAGGGTTTATAAAATCTTTAAATAAATTACTGATTTAATGTGTATGTTCATTATTGATTGAAGAAAGGAGTAACCATGACTCTAAAAAGAACCAAAAGATAGAGAGAGAGAGAGAGAGAGAGAAAATGAATTCTTCCTCTAACACATATGTCAGTAAAATAATCAATTTTTCTAATCCTTCTAAAACCATTTCAACTTCTAGCCCCTACCATATTCTTTGACCAAGACCTCCACAGATGTGTTAGGCATGGTTCACTCCCACCAGTCTTCTATACATCTGTATCAATCTTTAATACCTTAACAATAAACAGCAAGTGGGACACAGTGTTGTGGAAGCAACATGGACACAAGGATGTCACCTGGGCTGTTACACCCAGAACTGTGTCTGTTTAATCCAAATACAGCAAAGTACAGTGTATAATTGCACATTCCTTAGAAGAGGGACTGAATACAGCCCACTTCCTTTGCAGGTTAAACCCTCGTTTTATGTTCTGATATTAAACATTTGGAGAGCTTCTCAGGGTCTTTTGATTCCAAGCACACTGTGTGCCAAGCTATCAAACCAAACTAAAACTGGGAAGATATTTGGTACCACTCAGTTGTGGTTAAACATATTCTCATCAACAAAAAGGTAGGGACAATAAACATTAACAAGATAATTTGATGATACAACTCCTCATTACTGTCAGAGTGACCAAAATTTCCCCTGTCATGCTCCTGAGACAAAGGGAATGTCTTCAAATTAAATACATGCAATGGGACCCAATATGTAGCTTTTAAGAACCACCAGAAAAAGCTCTAAGCCCCAGATAAAGCTCTAAACCAGATAAATGTTACTGAGGCCCAAATCCAAACAGTTCACAAGATCAGAACAGGAAACTCTTGAAGTTTACTGGGAGTAACATGGAAGGGAATGAAAGTAACTCCTCCTTTAATTTCAAAACAAAGACAAATTCTTCCAGAGTTGCAGTTCTAGCGGTAGGCTCTATCACTCATTTCACCACAGCTCACAGAAATTTAAAACCTATAAAATTCATTGTTAACACTAGACTTCCAACTACTGTTCTGTATGAAAAGTGAATTTATTTGAAATGCTCTCTTTAGGCAGCGCCAGTTATACTGAATAATGTACCAAATACAATTAGATTCTTTTGCTTCCTTTTTTTAAAAGAGAAAATTCAAATTTAAAATATTTTAAATACCTCATTCATATTCATACTTTGCTTTCAATGTTTTTCTAGAGAAAGTTGCCTGAAGGCTAAACTTTTTACTTCATGATTTTCAGGTAACACACATTAATAAGACCAACGTTGAGTACCAAAGTTACCCTGAAAAAGGCCTCTTTTATCATTGTTATGATTTATTATGGCAGTATTTTGATGATGCAAAGTTGCTTTAAGGGCACTAGTGGTCCTATTAGCATTTTGTATATTATTGTACTAACATAAATGAGCCTCCAAAATGCAATTTAAATTGTTTTCATGTTTAAAGATTATGTAAAACCATAACCTTACTTCAGATAACAGACTTGTGAGGTTTCTAAACAAAGCATTTATCTGATGGGAAATTATAGCCAACAAAATGGACTGTTTCTATTAGGCAAGAAAGAAAAAAAAAGTTGTTCACATTTAGACATGTGCTACATTAGTATGTTACAGCAAAGGCTTATGTGTTATGGATAGGTTGTTACCACTTTATGATTTAAATGATGAAATAATTAACATGTCTAACTAAAAAAAAAAAAAAAAAAAAGGGAATTCAAAGGAAAGTAGCCAGAGGCAATCATTGTATTAGCAGTAATATACTCCTTTGAAAATAGAAAATCTACTTTTAAATGTCCTGTGGGCTGTGGATTTTCTTCTGATGTCAACAGAAGGAAAGAAAGTTTCCTTCTCTCTCTTTGAAGGCACACAGTTCATCACTGTCTTATCTGACACGTAGTCATTATGCCTTTCACTGAAGTCAGTTCTTAGCTCCATGGGAGGCGCTCAGCAGAGCTCCTGCTACGATAATAGCACCTTTCCTAGAAAAGTAACACTGAAAGAAAGGTGGGATTTACTATTCCCTAGAGAAATCTCCTTCTGAAAATTCCTCAGTGAAGCCAAACTCTTGCTTGCCCATTTGCACAACAAATGTTTATGATTTCCCCTGATAAGGTTCTAATATCTCACTTTTGCCACCCACTTAGCTCATTTCAAGTGGTGAATTTTCAGTAACACCTACTCCTGTGCAGGTTCTACAGCCTCAGAGCAAGATATTCAAGTGGAATAACAAAGAAAACAGCACAATTGTTTAATCACCCAACAAAACTCTTCCCACATTAGTTCATATTGTGATTTTTTTTCCTTCTCAGATATGAAGACAGAGCCTTAGTAGGCTATTCAAAAACTGACAAAATTACACATGCACAAGCAGAAAATATCAGCTTATTGTCAAGGAGATGAATCTCATCCTGCCACTTTACCTACTTCTCCCCTTGTATGTTTCTGATGCTGATGATAGATCTGTTCCTCTGGGAATTTCCCATCACCCAAGTCGCTGAAGTTATCCATATCTATCTGTCCTGAGAAATGACTCGTAGCTTTGTCCTTGATCTGGTGCTAAGCAGATTAATGGACATTTCAGGGAACCCAGTTCCTTCCATATCCAAAACATTGGGGGAGGAAAGGGGGAAACGGTATAGAAAATGTGTCTGTCCCTGAAGACAGATGTCAGAAGAAGAAGAGTAACCCTCAGCAGCAGCTGAATGGTTGCATGAATAGTCCCATGTGTCTGGGAAAACTTCATTTGCAATATCCCGCCTTATTTATGTGTCCTCCTACCTTACTCCCAGTTCTCTCATTCCATCACAGCTGTGATGTGCCCCAACAAAGGTAAGAATTTTGGATACACTGTCAGATGACAGGATTTCTAGTCTAGACATAAGGGATTAAATACAACTGTTAAATGGTCTTGATGGCAAGAATGAGTTTAATAACCTTCTTCTCAAAATTAAAAGAAAAAAAAAAGCAAAATCAAACACTTAAAGTTACAATGATTTCGTCTTGTGATGGGTTACAAATCAAAACAGTAGGTTTAATTTCAGAAAGAACCCCAAAAATAACACCCACTTACTTACTCCTGCCTTTCCTTGCCCCTGCCTTTCCTTACCTCACCAGCAATGCCCCCATGGAATCATTCCCTATTTTCAGGAGCCCATCAGGACAGACTGATGGTTTCCTCATCAAGTTGAGGCTGCAAATCTGACTCCCTGAATGGCTCGTGAGAGTCACTTGCAGTTGTCTACTTCAATAAATCTTTGAAAAGGAAAACAAAGATGCATTGTTTAAATGTGCACTGTCCCTGCAGGAGTAAATAAGTGCGATTAATATTTTGCTTTAAGAAATGTCTGGTTTCCATATCCAGAAAAACCTGGACTATATCTGTTGTTCAGCTGAAATGTAATAATACATATTGGTAATAAAGAAAGTCTCTTTCCACCATTACTCCTTTCCTATCTTCTCTGCTGTTGTTTATTTTAAATTCTAGTTTAAGTGGATTAGATTTCATCCATAACCAGTATGTGACTATGTATTACCACCATGCCAGCTCCTGCTAGGACCTCACTGAAATCAGCGGTTCCTTACCCTTCTTCTTGACATACTAGAGACTTTATAACATTTTCCTTTCTAAAATGATTAGGAAGGCATTCTGGCATGTTACATAAAATTTTTTGAAGGGTATTTCACAGCCAAATGACCTGCATGTTGCACAAACACATACAAAAACCTGCAGTAAAATAACGTCATCCAGACTACACTGTGCTCAAAAACCAGCAAAGGTAGCTTTTAAAGCAGTTTGAGCCTCTGATTAAAGGCAGTGTAATAATTAACAACAGCAGTCTATCTCCACTCTTTTGAGAAGCACTTCTGAAATGGTTCAGATCTAGGAGGAAAAAAGGAAGCTTGAAATATGACATCATATCTCAGTGTGCTGTGAGTCACACGTTTTTAATGACGTAACACCCTGTCCTGCCACTTCAGGAGAAGGAGAGGGTGGGAGAGGGTCAGAGAGGGTCGGAGAGGGTCGGAGAGGGTCGGAGAGGAGAAGAGAGGAGGGGAGAGGAGAGGAGAGGAGAGGAGAGGAGCGGAGC
>JAWWLV010000100.1:9057852-9069834 GCA_035041135.1 Platyrinchus mystaceus | reverse complement strand
AAGAGGGAAAAAAAAAAGTAAAAAAGGACTCTTTACCCCTCCCGAAAGACAAGATTCTAAGGGCCATCAACCAGGAATGTGGTCTTACCAGGTACGTCTTTGTGTTACTTAACTGCCTGAGCCACAGTCAATAAGCCCATTCAGCATCCCCTTCACACAGTAGACAGGGGGAAAGGAAAAAATTCCTGCTTAGTTTCTAAGAGCCAGCAAAACCATTACATGAGCTTATGCAAAGTATGATAAAACACAGCACTTGTGACACCAGTACATCAGATTCAGCAACTAGGAGACTTGTCTCTGTTCAGTAATTTTTAGTATAATGTTCCACAGCTACTGTACTGCAACGCCTAATTTGGGACTCAGTATGAGAAACTGCTGACACATCCCAAAGGTCATTTAGCTAAAAAGGGGCAATGTTGGATTCATCTACTTCTTCGTTTACAAATTAATTTGGCTTTGGTTGTAACTCTGAAAGAAGGACACAAAGTGTTACTCTGCTTTTAAAGAACATAGGAGCAGAGATCATTCCAAATCTCTTCTTCCTGGTGTCCCAAGCGCTTACCAAAAGTACAGCATATCTGCCTGTCCTGGCTGGTGCTGTGTCTCCACAGATGAGCTCACCTCCATGGGAGCTCAAACCTCATTCTCATTTTATTTCAGTTCTGGTGGAAATGTAAAGTGCGTGACTTAATAAACCAGTGCTTTACACGAGATCACCAATGGGCCTCTAAGGAGAGCCAAAGATACCAACACAGAATGTGCCTTGGAGCATTCCAAATGTGTCACCAAATGGAAGTCTGCTGCGGATCACCAAGCAGGCTTAAAATATTTCCTGTAAATGGCCCTTTCTTTACTTTTCCTATCCCAAGGGCCTTGAGATCAGGTCATCTCTCTCTTCTTTTCCCAGCAGTGGTCTCAGGCATCCCAAACCATATAGGACTGGCCCCAGTTTACGATCCATCAACACTTCACCTTATCAAAGCCTCACATTCAAGAGGCAGTGACAGGCCAGAACAACATGCTGACACCTTTCAGTTATTCCAGACAGGAAACAAGGGGCATAAAAATAGACAATGCACCACCAGCAATGCTAACAAACACTGATTGTGGTGGGGCCAGCTGTTGAGAGCCACCAGCCAAAATACCTTTATGTGGGTTCAGCAGTCAGATGACAATAGATTTTAACCCAGTTGTGCTTGGATGGTTTTGCTCGTGTGCTGGTACAGATACTGCCCACAGCAGCCGGCACAGAAGGGATCAATAAACAGAAAGATTGCACCTATTTAGACACAGGCACAAGGTTTGTTCAAAACCTTTACAATTCCAATAGTTCCTTTTAATTAGAAAGATAAATTCTTCCATGTAACTCTGATGCATGGAGCGCACAGTGACGGATATCACAGTGACACCAGTGTTTGACTCCACGGTATGGTGCCTTCAGATATGTAAGAAAGGACAGAGATATCTGTTCTGCTTTGAAGTAAACCAGGTAAGGAGCACCATCACCTCATGGAAAGTATTGAAAATGCCATTTAAAAGTACTTGTGTCCATATTACTCCTGTGCTAGAGCAAACCAGAGAAACCCCTTGAATCATTCCTGTCATTAGACTGCCTCACAACACATTTCCCAGACTGCTGAAAGAAGTTAGCATTTCCTCTAGACACCACATGTTGTGAAGTAATATGAATACATTGCAGAGCCTGGAATCAGGATCAGATTAGTCAGCTTGTGAAACAGTAGTGTTTTACTTTCTTGTCTCATTTATTTGAGAGGTACCAAAGCCAGTGTTGAAACCAGTTTTTTCATGTATAAACATTCTGAAATAGCACATGGAGTTCATCTTCAAAGGTATGTGTTTCTCCAGCACACATGTACAGACAAGGTGCCAGAATGTGGCCGTGGCTCTGCCAGTCCGGCTACAATTTCCTGTTCCAAGCCTCTGCCTCTGAACTCAGGAGTGCTTGCAATTAAAGTGATCCCAGAGAAACAAGATGATGAAAGCCTGCCCTCTGTCTCAAGTTTTTCCCACAGAAAGGAGCCAGAGGAGAGCACCCAAAACCAGCAAGCAGCTGCCTCCCCAGAAATTTTGTGTAAACCTGTAACCAATAAATCCAACCCAGACTATGCCTAGACAGTTGTTCTCCCCAACCATTTCACAAAAATGGGATATGCTATCCTGGGAGATTGCAGTGGTGAAGAACATGGGCTCAGAGAGCATCTTAGGGGTTCTCTGTTTCCCTTCCTGTGTTTTTATGGCAATTTGGGGTGACCTCTTTTAAGACATAAATTATTTGCAAGAGTGCCACCAGTAGTTGCAGTGGTGTGAGGTGCTGGGAGAGCCAAAACCTCTGATGTGCCGGTAAAAGTGTGGCACTGGGATTCTTGTCCTGGGGCTGGAGAGTCTCCTCTGTACCAAAATACACAGCATCAATGAGCTCCAGATGCTCTAAGCGCAAGCCTTAAATAAATATACTCACCTATAAGACTAAATAATGGAATTTCTGCAGTGAGAAGAGAGGCAGTAGGTTATTGACAGGAGAAGCATCACTCAGGTCTACCTGTTTTGTAGGTTACCTGCAAATCTAAGATTGCATTTGGGTGGTTTGCAAAATCATTGCACTCTGCTGGAACAGAGAATTTATGTTTTCTTTGTTTTCTGTTTGCCCAGTGATTTGAAAGTCTATCTCTCAAAGGGCAACACTGAATAAATCAGTGCATCCACCCTGGGCCTTATTAAGCGCCAGTAAATGTCAATATTTTTTTTGCAAAAGAAAAGGAAGAACATATTACAGGGAAAAATCTGTAGTGAAAATGGTACCTTTTAATTTCTGAAAACATAAATTATTTTGGGTATTAATCAGACACTAATCCATGAGAGACAACAAAAATATTTGTATAAGGGTTTTATTTTCCGGAGTTATTTTAAACAATTATTTGTTTTGTTTTCTTTTGCTTTTAGAGAGGAATATTTACCAGTTATTTAGCCTGGATGGAATGTATATTTCAAATGTCCACAACTTTCTACTGCTAAAGGATTTAGCAAACAAGTGCAGCCAAGTGGGAATGTAGAGGAAACACAGTTAATTTTGATGAGATATTAGCTGATTTATTTGGTTTAGACTTTTAAATTCTGCACTGTGGGGACAGGAAAATTTTAACACTGGCAACAAATTAAATAATCTACAAACCAGATTATTCAGTAGAAGGCTGTTAATTATTCACTTCATCATCTAAACTCAATGAATTAGCACTTCAAATTTTATGGATACTGCTTTCTTCTGAAAATGTTTTCTTTGGAAGCCCAGTGTGTATGTATGTGTGCCTCTGTGGCTGTTTCCAGATCCAACATTCCAATGATAAAAATATAGTCAGGAATCTGACTGGTAATTATTAATAGTTACAGTGTGTTATGTCTTCCAAATGAAGAAATGGTATGAGTTAGATTTCTGACATTAACAAGAAATCTCTTCCTGAAACCAGGAGGGATGGAAATCTGTACATAATAAGTGGAAATTTTGTATCCTCAGAAGATTGGCATCTCACCTTCTTTTAGTTTAGGTAGACTCTGAAATTAGGCCATTAAAACAGTCTTTAGGTTTAGTGATTTTTCAGTCAGAAAGATCAAATCAGAAAGAACAGTCTTCTTCTCTAAGTCACATGAACTTGGTTGAAAAGGTAGTAAAAGTGTCCACACAACTTTGAGGAAAAAGGGATTTAACTTGTTAAAAATTCTAAAGCATGCATAAGGGACGTTAGAAAAAATCCCAGCAAAATAGCTGTTTTAGGACTAGTTATCAAGGCACCCCATCATTGAAACCCAAATTTGTCTGCCATAGGGTGAAAGCAAGTTGTGGTCAGTGAGGCAAAGAGCATAAAAACAAACAGACTTTGAGAGCTCCTTTCTAGAAACTTGCAATAAACGGGAGTGTTTAAGAGGTGCTCAAAGGAGCCTCCTGGAGTTCAGAAAGTCCAGATTTATTGGTGCTTGTTCAAGCTAACCCAAACCACTGCTGTCTGTCACTAACACTAATGTGACTGACACCATTTATTAAACTTCTGCAGCAGTGATAAGAAGCAGCATCCAAGAAACTGGGATGTAACCTACAGAAAACAAACAAAAATTCCTGCTGGAAAGCATCTCAGCAATTTTCTTCCTGGAAAGCAAACTGGAAGAAGAGTGACATCCTGTTATACTAAAATGCAGTTTAAATACTATTCATTCATTTCATAAAACATAAAAAACACAGATACGTAAACTGAGGAAACTCATCAGTGCTGCTTACCAGGAGCGTGCTGGTTCTTGGCAGTGCTCAGGATGCTGTGCCCTGGTGGATCGGGACCTCTTTCTGCTTAACAGCCTTCAGCTAGTTACTGTCATTTTGCACAGCTGCAGCTCCCTGTGCACACGTACGTGGGCAAAAAACCGCAACAACCTTGATTTTTCCAGCCTATATAACTCAAAATGCTGAAAAATCTAAACAGTGCCTTATGATTTATTTGTAAAACAATGATGATCTTGATGTACTAAATCTTATCTCCTGGTCTGCCTTACTCATTTCTGTGTCTGTTTCCATATCCTACATTTACCTGCTTTGGAGTTTCATGTCTCAAAGTAGATATAGCAGAATTAAAATAAACTAGATGTTCATAAAATAATAGTAGTAGTAGTAGTAGTAGTAGTAGTAGTAGTAGATGATTACTATTATTTTTATAATCATTATTGGTATCATGATCATTGTTATTATCATTATTATTTTAAATAATAGTTATTATTATTAGATAATAATAACAACAACAAGTATAACTGAGAAAAATACATGAGATTGTTCTTCCCTTGTTTTGTGGAGTGGATATCCTGTCACTGCTTATTGTAAGCAACAGTAGGAGCAAAAATAACAATGTTCACATTTCTACTTTCAAGAGCAGAAGGAATCCTGGAGGATGGGAGGATTGATTATTTCCTTTTCACCATCCCTTTTCCTCACCAGCTCCAGGCCTAGATAATAAAAGCTGATTTCAGAAGATGAGGAGAGGAAGCCTCTTTTATTTTACATTAGGTTTTATTGATCTTCCAAAATTAAACTGTAGGCCTCCAAGGGCTGCCTGCAGCCAACTAGGTAAAAATTCAGGGACACAATTCCCTCTCCAAGCTACAGTCTCTCAAGGACCACTGTGATGCATCAGGTACCACAGACACCGATATGTGTGTATATTTGACAAATGGATGATTGACAAAGAGACATAGTTGTAAAATCCTGTGAAAACACCATTTTCTAACTGCTACGCCTGTATTCCTCAAAATGGTGCACAACACTTAGATAAAGATTCCCTGCTGTGAATAAGCATAAGAAAAAATACTACATTTTATACACATTTTTCAGGAAAACATTTCAAAGACTGTTGGTGTTTCTCACACAGAATTCGAACTCTTCCCTCCGTGGTTCTCCTTTTGATAGATAATAATTATTTATAAATTAAAAGATTAAATTATTAATGTTGATTAATACATACACATTACATAAAGTAGATGGAAATATTTAATGTATTTTTTGCCAATATTCATAACTAATATGGAGAAAGGAATAAAGCAATTATCAGCTGATATCAAAGTAGTAAAACTGATCAAAACTTGGTCTCAAAGAAGCCATGAGTCACTCTTTGATTACTGAGAAATGAGGTGATAAAAAAGCAGAGAAATTCAGTTTGAATGACTATAAAATGATGTACACTACAAACAGGAGCAAAACAAATGGTTGTGGAATTGTTGTTGATACTTTTAGAGGGTATCAGTTCAATATTTGGCATAACTTGGAATGACAGGAATTGCTAGAAAAGGAATCGAGAACCAAGGAGAGCCCGTCATTATGTTACTGAGTATCTGCACAAGTCTCACATGGTTTTTTAAAACTTTTTCACTTACTGGCCAAACTCAGAGTCAGGGGGCTGAAACTGAGGACTTTTCATCTGACCCAGTATGACCATTTTTCATTTATTGTTATATATTGTTATAATATTCCAAATTTGCAGTGGAGAAGACCACCAGTTCCAAAATTTTCAATTTTTTGATGAGTGGAACTTGCTACACTGTGCCAACAGACCATACACCTCATCCAGTTCAACAACCTGTAACAGCAGGTTCAGGTGTGATGCAGTTGCTTCCGGATTTCTATTTAGTTTTCCACATAAACTGAAAAGAAATGTAGAAAGTGGAGACCAATTCTAGGATCAGTAAATTGATCAGGGTTGATAAATAATTCCAGCACTCACTATTATGCATCAGTCTGTGGTTCATATTTTTACTTTGTTTGACTTAAATTTTTATATACTGATCATTCATGATTTATTGAAATTAAAAAAAAAAGATACTCAAAGACAGTAACAACCATAGGAGAAAGATTTTATCTTCACTTAAGTCATTTGCTTTTCATGAATCTATTTAAAACAGCATTTCATTCATTGCTTCTGCATGTGCACTGCATTTGAAGTAGATGTAATATGGACTACCATATTGTGACCACCTGAAAGTCAATGTTAGACTGAAAGGCCTTTCCCACAAACTCATTACTTTGGTTCTCTCTTTATTACTGACACATTTCTTAAGGATTTAAAGAGTGAAGTTTTACAAAAGTATGAGGATAATATATTTCAATAATCTAGAATTAATTGTCAGAAAGGGAAGAGAATGTATAAATAGAAGAGATAAAATAACTCAGATGAAACTGAAATACCGATATTCCTAGACAATATTACAATCTATATTAACTGTTTAGGTAAATTCAGAAACCAACTGCTGTTGGGAGTACACCATTAGATGCATATTCATGGTGGAGGAAAAACTCTGAAGAAAAACAGAACTGAAGGAAAGACAGCTTTGAAATGCAGCTGGACTACTGACATCAGACAAATGTCTACCTCAGAGACTGCTTTTCATATTATAAAAGTGTTGTGTTTATTCAATTTTTTAACAATGTTGTTAGAAAAAATCTTACTTTATATGTTATCTGCAGTTTAAATTAGCCCTTTTTCTATTCATTGATTGTAACCCCTTTGTCCATTGGCTAGTGATAGTTAAAATTTATAGCTTTTCCCTTTTCTGTATCTTCTTTTACCCATATTTGGATGTGTTTTAGCTCAATTTCTTCATTTATAGACATATATGCCCCTTTGAATCCTCCCAAATTCCACACATTCCATGCCTACCCCATAAAAGCTACCTACTCCCTGTAATAAGGGGCTTCTCCATTTTGTCTTCACCTCTGTGATTTCTGTGCAAAGTGGATTGTTCACGGTCTGATTTTTAGGAGGTTCACAGCTTGCCTCCAACAAACTGCAAGAAAGCCAAGTTTACTGTAGGTGTCAGTGAGGTGATTGTTGGAAAATGAAAAGTCAGAGTTATGCCTCTGACAGTCAAAACAGAGAGTGTTTGGTCTTATTAAGGCCCTTGTTTCATTTCACACCCACAGTCCCCAAGAAAGAACTGCCTCTTGCATTTTACCCTTGCCACCTGTCAGTCTGGACACATACCCAGAATAAATGAGGATGCAAATAGAGGAGTACAGCCCTACAAGTTTGGTTGGTTGTTTGGGGGTTTTTTTAATGCAAGAGCCATAGCCCTTCTCTCTTGGGAGGACAGAAAGAAAAAAAAAAACTATTGAAAAAGGAAAAAGGTCCTTTTACAAACCATTTCATGACATTCAAACTTAAGGAAACATTAATGTTCCCTCTAGCTCATATACAGGATAGAAAAGTACATTGTTCTGTGCCCATTTAAGAGGGCATGCAATACCTTAACATATTGGCAGGACTGTTTCTTAAAATCTAGTTTTAAAAATAGCTCAGTCGACTCATATTTGCAGTAGAGAGTGGGGTTTTTTTTCTTTTTCGAACAAGGTAGTGCAGAAAGGATTATTTTTTTACCAGCATAGCCATGAAGCCATGCAGTCCAGAAACAGGACAGGCCTTTTAGATAATAGATATGTCAAAGTCCTTCCCCCATTGCTGTCCTAGGGGTGAATCTGGGGTGGCGCTGAGCAGAGCAGCAGGTTCCTGCACCTCTGAGATAACAAGGAGGTAATTGCACTACAATAAACACAGCTTGAGCTAAAAAATTTAATGTTTCTTGTAGCTTTTCATCTTATGTACAAGCCCAAGTGTGGGTTTATAGCACGTAATACTGAAAAGTAGACTATTAGAAAATAAAGCAAGAGCTGAAAAGAAAGAAACAGCTGGCATTTCAGGCCATTCCCGACTTTATTGGAGGCAGCATGAAGAAAAGACACAGAGAGATTCTCGCAGTATCCAGCAGAAACTTGAGAGGGATTACTGACTTCCTCCACACCATGACATATATCAGTTTAAGGCATATGGAATAAATCAGAGTAGACAGCATGGAGCTGGAACGCACAGGAAAGTCAGTAACAAACCTGGAGGGTAGTCAGGGGTGCTTGGAAGCACGGAGAGTGTTAGCAGCCAGCTCAGCTGCTTTTCAGCTGAGTAGGGATCCAGTCAGTATTGGGCAGACCCAAGAACTGGCAAAAACACAAGCATTGTTAGTTTGCAGGCCACGTAGTAGTTTAGGTTGTAGTCATCATTTCTGCCTCCTCCTTGGAGCAGCACATGCTATGGAATAAGGGTACTGGCACAAGTAGCCAGTGCATAAAGAAGGCAGTCTTTGCATTTGATCCATGATTTGGATATTTGTGGCACCCTTTGTGGCCTGACTCTGACTCCATCTGCCTATGGCTGCTGAAAACCTTTAATATCCTAAAATCATTGAATCCCAAAATAGTCTGGGTTTGGAAGGACCTTAAAGGCCATCCAATTCCACTCCCTGCCATGAGCAGGGATACCTTTCATTATCCCAGGTTGCTCCAAGCCCCATCCAACTTGGCCCTGGACCCTTCCAGGGATGTGGCATATATAATATTACAATTCATTTATAATATATGACTATATATATAATTTAATTATTATCATCATATTATAAGGAGCTTGTAATTTAGGCAAGGTAAGAATGCAGGCAATTGTGCACTATTGCTGTGAATGGGCCAGTGTAATTTTGTGAGTGGAAAAATAGCAACTGGGAAAAATTAATATTTAAAAATATTAAATACTTACACTTCTTATCTCTCTCTTCTGGTAGATTTGCGATGCCAATACTGAGCTCCGGAAAGGCATGATATATTGTCTGTTGGAACACCAGGGAATCAGGAAGCATGGCACATCACAAAGCTTCACAGCTCCACTCTGCACTCTATTTCTGTGCATCTCAAAATTGTGTGAGGAAGTTCGTGCTGGCTTGAGCCATAAAAGCTCTTATTTTCTGGTCATTTGAGATTTTGCACTGTTGTTTTTTCACTAGCTTTTGATCTGTCACACTTGGTGTACCTAGGTTACAAAAGCAAGGATATTAGGCAGGGCACACCTCTGGAGGGACAAGACTGGCCTCTTTTGTAGGAATATCCATGTTGTCCATCCAGGCAGCACTTGCAATCTTCTTTTTTTATCTCAAGAAGGCTGTTTCACTGCAATGTAACTTGTTATTGCAGTAAAAGGAGTGAGGCTGGAAGGTCCCAAGTTTTTGACCGATCCCAGGGTGCAACAGCTCAGAAGGTAACTCTTTAGACAGGATTATCCTGAGTTACCTGGGGGTAAGTCCAGCAGCAGTCTCTGATTTTCTGTTTTTTCATTCAGTGGGAAAGGAGTGAGGATATTCATAGAATCATAGAATCATAGAATTAAGACCTCCCACCAGCCCCTCTCTGTTTGTAAACAGCAAGTCTAGTGGAGCCCCACCCCTGGTAGGCTCATTAACCCGCTGCATCAGGAAATTATTCTCTCTGCACTCCAGGAGTCTCTTAGACTGCCTCTTCTCTGCTGTGTTGAGCTCCCAGATGATATTGGGCAGGTTGAAGTCGCCCACAAGAACAAGGGCTGGCAATTTTGAGACATCTCCATCTGTCTGTAGAATAATTCATCACCCTCATCATCCTGGTTGGGTGGTCTATAACAGACTCCCATTAGGATGTCAGCCTTGTTGTTTTCCCCCGAGTCTGGTCCACAAACACTCAACCTTATCATTTGTGACCTCAAGTTCTACAGAGTCAATAGACTCCTTAATTTCCAGCCCTCTCCTTCTCTCCCATTGCTGTCACAGGGCAGCCCATCCCCACAAGGATGAGCTTTCTACTTTCAGGAGTGTTTCACTAGGCCAAAAAATTGAATTCTCTGTCACAGTCCTCATCCTGGAGCTACTGAATGCATTTGGAGAAAATGCATCTCTCTCTGCTTCACCTTTCTTGTGAAGAAGGGAGAGAGGAATGCAAAAATTTAAGTCTGAAAAGAAATAATCCCTACAAATATATCAAGGATTTTTTTCTCTGAGTACACTACAGCATGTTCTTGTGGGTGTCTTGTGGGTTCGTGTATCAGTGTGGTCTCTTGGTCTTTAATTAATTGATTGGGAGTTTGATGAGATAGGGATTTCTCTAACAGACAGCAAGAGAAACCCAACATCCACATAACAAATTATGCACTTGCCCTCAGTTTATTGCAAATTTACAGTTATTACAAGAACCACTTTTAAGAGAAAATTACAGCACAACCACTTTTTTACTTTTTTTTCCTACATATATTCTCTTTTTTTTTAACTTCTATCACTGCTACATGGACTATAACTCTCAGAAATAATTTTTTCCTACAAATGTTCAAACACTTTCCTTAACTCATGTCCTATTGTTGTGGGGTTTGGTGGTTTTTTCCTTTCTAAACTGTATTTTGTGGCATCGGTCCTCCCAAAACCTCATTTAATCAGAATTGGCTGAACATAAAAACAGAGGATATTTTTATTTTGCATTATTCTATTCGCAACACAACCAGTAATTTCATTTTCCTTTGTATTATTTATTTTTATTATTATTATTATATGACTGAAACAGAAAGGGAATACACGAGCATTAGTATAATTAATATTATAATACAAAACAGCAAAAGGTTTGGTTTTGGGTTTTTTTCCAGTGTGAAGTTACAAACTCCAGAACAAAAAATTACTGAATAAAGTGCAGACTCTGAATACATGTGACAGCAAAACCGTAATATTTTTGCTGGTCTTCAATACAAATGGCAGTTAAAATATTTTTGATTCTGAACAGTAATACTTTTCAGGATATGAATTGCTAAAATTTATGGGTTTAACTGTTCTTTAATTCGTCTTTTTTCCCTGGTTAAGGAACAGTAAGATTTTAACAAGAATTGCTTCTAGCCTGGGATGCTTTAGCAATTCATTAAACTATCTGGGAATTAATCAATCTCTAAAGAAAAGATTCCAATTAGCTGGTTTCATTTTAGTTAGAAACTGTTGTTGCCTGGAGGGAAAGAATCACTAAGTCTTCCTGTCTTTCAGATCTCACTGTCTTTATTTTCAACTTTTTGGTACAGAAACTAATGCCACTCAATTCGATCCATGCTGTGCCCTGGCTGAAACCTTGGTTTTTGTAACTAAGATACAACAGCAACAAAAAAAAGCCAAATTTTTCTCTTTCAAAAGTTTTGGGAAAGCTATAGGCCAAAGTGTCAGATGACACAGAAAATGTGAATTACATCAGTTTTCACTGTGACCTAAGTTTTGCTGCTCAGAGTATGAAATGTACCTTATGTGAAAGTTGATATGACACCTCACTGAGACACTTCACTGAAGTCAGGGCTACACAGAACAGGAGAAGATGTACAGAACTCTTTCAATTTTCAGACTCATATGAAAATGCGACATTCAAAATATTTTTCAAAATTTCTTTCACAGTCTGCAGGTTGCAATGAGCCAAGCCCTGCAAATGGCAAAGAACAGTGTACCAAATTGACTAAATAATTCATGGCCAGTCTTCGCGAACGAAGATTTGGGAAAGGCCTTTTTCCTTTCAAGCCTGCGCAATGGATTTTTTAGGTGAGACACAGCCTGCGCTGAACTGAGCCCACCCTTTAATCC
>JAWWLV010000100.1:9025643-9057752 GCA_035041135.1 Platyrinchus mystaceus | reverse complement strand
AAAAAAAAAAAAAAAAAAAAAACAAAAAAAAAAAAAAAAAAAAAAAAAAAAACAACCAAAAAAAACCACCACAAAAAAAAGCACCCAAATCTCCATGATAAATATATTTGATTGTGGTTCTTGAAGTAACTCTTCAAGGTAAATTAAATAAATCCTTTAAAAATATCATATCTTCCTTTAAAATATAATTTTTATACCATGCCCTAGTTGCTATATCAATTTTTTTCCCTGCTGTCCTGTTTTGTTTGATTTACGTAATTATACATAATATATACATATACTGCCAAGAGTATCTCCTATGTCATTTTAACACCTGGGCAACTGCAGCTGAAGTGACAGGTTCCCACTCCAGGATATTCCAGGGGCTCCCTGTTGTGACATGCAAGTCTAGGTACTCATGGGTGCAAATATCTCTAGTCTGATAATGAAATGAAAAGAAGTTGCTGATACTTCCACAAAAATATGTTCTCTAAAAATGTCCTACAAGCACATAAAAAAATTATTGTATTTGACATTATTCTCATTTCCATCACAGATGGAGAACTTGCTTATATTTTAAACTAGGTTTATCTTTGGGAACATCTGCCCAGTGCATGGGGCATGCACAGATGTGGTGTGTTAGCTGACAAACTGCCTTCTTTCGTCACATGTGTTAACTCTTACTGGTCCAGAAAGGAAGAATGCAAGAAAGGGAACAAGGACCACTGTTTCCAAGAGATTTTGTTTGCAAACAGCAGTCCTGGGGAAGGCACACGGGAGTGATACTCAGTTTAATTTGGGAATGCACACATCTGGCTCCACCATTCAGGTCATAACAAACACAAATGAAAATGTTATTAAATCTAGATCACTCCTACAACTACAGTGCCTGTGAGATTCCCAACGTGCAGGATGCAACAGATAGAGCTGAACATCCAATCTGGTTACTCACAGTCAGGGCTATAAATGATCCACGAGGGAAAGACTTGGGTCAACTGAAAAACTTTATTAAACCCTGACTATCTGCATTAATAATGTCAAGCCTTCAGTTACAGTTCTTAGATAATGGCCACATCATGGAAGAGGAATCAATTACACACAAAACTAGATTTCATTTGCAGATTTCTTTTTTTTTTAATTTTCTTGCATTTCTCATTTTTTATTGTGATGAATGTGGTGGGGTTTTTTAATAGGATATTTGGGAAGTAGATATTAATATTTTGAATGCCTCAGACCTGACGTTTGTGGAAGCATAACATCCTAATTGAAATTCAAGGTCTTGTGACCAAAATCTGCTGAACCAGAGATTTTCACACTACCCCAAGTATTAATATCTTATTCCACATGGATTATAAAACAAGTGAGAAATACGTGCCTATGTCCTTTGCCTAACACAACTTCAACTTTTTTTGTATGTTTAAAGCTGGCTGGTTTAGGGGGTTATTTAACCTCGTGACATAAAAATGCTTAATGTTAAAAAATACTTAATGTATTCATGAGAAAAATAAATGGATAGCGGCCACAGGATCTCTCCACATTGCATCGTGCCATCTCAAAGGGGTCAATAGATCCACAAAAAGATAAGATATATATAACTGCAGAGGGATCCTGCAGCTTGGTAAAGACATAATCCTCCCCCATGAGAAACTCAACCAAAAAAAGAATTAAATTCCTGATGACAAAGACCAAGATCCTTATGATCATAATCAAGAGCTGCTCAGCCAAAAGAAATGTCTAAAAATTTACTATTAGGAATAAAGTTCCTAGTTCCTTCATGACATAAAGATGGAGGGTATGAAGATATGGAAAAAACTTTGCTTCCATTTGCACCCTTAGCTTTTTAACTCACTTCTTCATATGAGAACTTTTGCCACACTGGGATTTATCATCCTTTTTCAAGCAAAATTTCTATCTTGTTTCCCCTGGACAAAAAGGCACACTTTGTAAAAAGGGAACATTCCCAGAAATCGCTGTCAGACATATGAGTCTGCAGGGAAATGTGATTTCGTTTGCAAACAAAAACAAAGCTTCTGTCTGTTTTACTTAAAGAACCAGATGGGAGGTCAGGAAAAAAAAAAAAAAAGATTCACTTGAAGAGACCATATAATACTTTCAGATTGATTTCCAGACACTGATGCATATGCTCACCTATTACAAAGAAAGAGTTGTTTTTTTAACAAAAACTACAGTAGTGTGTACATTGGATATGCCAAGAAAGGGGTAGTTTTTAGGATTTTTTTCCCATTTGCCTTTATTATTTTTCTATATTTTATTCCCTTTATTCTTAGAGATACTTTCTTGGGTTATTCTGCAACCCAAGCTTTAAGAAGCCCAAGTAATTTCTTCTGATTTAATGATATTACTTTCTCCCTACTCGGAACACCATATGAAATACAGATCTGCTGTGAGAATGTGTTGGGACCACATTTCACTCAGAGCAGGTGTAAAAAAAGTCTGATCTTAGTGCCCCATTTGAAGCAGACACATCCACTGACAGGTCTGCAAGAAGAGGTGGTGTGAGAGACAAAATCAGCTGTAAAAGAGTGAGAAGGGGGGACGGAGGACCCATCCACTATGTTTTTGTGCATAAATGTATGTATATATGATATTCATGGATATACATGAATGGGAAACAGAATCATAAGATAATTAAGGTTGTAAAAGATGTATAAGATCACCAAGTCCAACCTTTAACCCATCACTGCCATGTTCAACACTAAACTATGCCCCTCAGCACCACAGCCTTACAATTCCTAAACATTTCCAGAGACAGTCATTCCATCACTTCCCTGAGCAGCCTGTTTCACAACCCTCAACCTCCTTTCAGGGAGCTGTAGAGAGAAAGAAGATTCACCCTGGGACAGCAAGTGCCAATGTCTTATCTCTTGTCTGGGCACCCTTGATTTCAACACTGCCTCTCTTTTAGAGTCCTGTTGTATCAGGGTAGGAGCTGAAGCTCCTAATTTCCTTTCCAGGGTACACTAGATCAAGCTCAGACCCTCTCAGTGCTCCCATAGTTAGTTTCCTGCAGTTCTGTCTTTTTCCCTTGATGATAGGACCTATTGTGCTGGTTGGCACAATCATGGAGCTGCCTTGCTCTTCTCCATGCTTGGCTGCTGATATTAAAATAAACCAAAAACCAACCAACCAACCAACCAACCAAACAAACAAAAACAATCAGCCAACCAATCAAAATAAAACAAAAAACACAAAACCCCCAAACCAAACAGAACCAAAATAAAAAAACAGGCAAATAAAACCAAGCAAAAAGCCAAAACAAAGAAAAAAAAAAGCCAAACCAAAAACAACAACAAAAAAAAACTTTTAAAAACAAACAAAAACCAAACCAACCAAATAAACAAAACACACACACACAAAATGTTACCTGTTCCAGGAAATAAGAACAAAATAACTAAAGGGGCATTTTCTCTTTGTCATGGCATCCTGTTGTGATGTCCTTTGTCCAAAAAGAGGGGCCACAAGTGAATAGGAGAAGGCAGGCAGAGGGAAGGGTCACGTTGTGCTACGTGCACACAGCACCCAGCTGGTGGGTTTTGGATGGTGAGAGAGACACTGCTCTCATGTGCAGGACACAGAAAACCCCTGGGGTGGTGCTGAGGCTCCTGGAGGGGGTCTGTCCCACCCAGGTACAGGAGGATGCTCTCCCCTGGCTTGTTTGCAGGAGTCAGTGACTCACCCTGAGAGCACCAGCCTTGCTCCCATTAGAAATGCCAGCAACAGTTTCGGCTGATGCCATGGCTTTCACTATTTCACCATAACACTCGTTCATGAAAGACATATGTAGTCTGAATTGGGGTGAGAAAGGCCTTGCATTTCCTGAGACTCACCCTTCCCTGGGACAGAACCCATGGCTGTTATTTCTGGATGATGGCAGACAGCTCCTGTCTAATTCAAAGCATTGCTTTTTATTGGCACAAGGTTCCCCTCATCTCTCCCTCTGCCAAGATGTCAGCTTTGCTCAGGATACTGGTCCTGCTGTCACTACAATGAAAACTGTGTCCTCCCTGGCACAATTTATCATGCAGGGTTCAGTGATGCAGCATGCCAAGCAAGGAAGGAGAATGTAAAACCTTATCAGCGTGGTGTTTATTGACCAGTCATCCTGCTTCGTACTCATTTCCTCTTAATTCCCTGCAAGTATACATTGGCTCAAAATCAAAAGAAATAGTTAAAAAAAATATATGCCCTGGGATGAATGTATTATTCTATAGATGCTGATGGTGCAACTATTTCTCTCCTGTGATAACAGAAAACATTTGTTAGTAAAATCTGTTCCAGAAAAGCAGAGCATTGATCCATTATGCTGCTTGAATCCTAACAAATTGGCTTTTTTTTTCCCCCTCAGAAAAATCAAGTTTTGCATCTAAGACATCATCCAGAGAACACTATTTACACACATTAAAGGAGAGGGGGTGTTACACAAACAAAATAGTAAAAATACTTGTTTTTGCCAATCCTGCTTGGCCATGAAAGAAGAAGTAAAGGATCACAGCCAGAACATGCTGTACCCAGCTCTTCCTAGCTGATGATTCCCTGCTATGAAATCAACCCATCTGACTAATAGTCTCCCTCAGCCCTACAGCATCAGCCTGGAAACTGAAGCCCCTGGAAATAAGCCCAATTAACTCCATCACTCACCTACACTAAGGGATGCACAGGAGAAAGCCATCGCCTCTTTGTGCATTGTAGTGTGTGATCCCTGCAGAAGCAGCATGGGAGGGGGAAAAAAATAGTGCTTTTCTCAGTCCTGTTTTGCCTTTGCCCCCTTTCCTTTGGCCCTAATCCCCTCAGCAGTGGCAGGACAGGCAATCCCTGTGGTAAATCCCTGGGTCAGAGCCTGTCCTGCACTTGTGTTGTGGAGCAAAAAGGCAACATATCCTTGCTGCTGATCCTTTTCTGCCCATCAGAGGCTGGATGTGGCAGGGGAGACAATGCAGGGCACCAGCACACAGGGATAGGGTGACCTCATCTCACCATTGCCCTCCAAGTGGCAAAACCCCAACCCAGCCTTCCATGAGAACAGATAGAAGAAAACAAAGTGAGGAATGGATAAGTAAAGGTAAAACAAAGGCTTTTCTTGAACTTTCATGGAACTTGCATGTCTAGGTCATAGTCTGGCCCCACAGTTGTGTCAACCTTTCCCCAGAGGAAGACTGGCAAGTTCTGTTTTCTCTGTTTATGTCCTTCTTTACCTTCAGTGAAGCCCTAAGGTAGAAGCACAGACTACTCCTTTTGTTATATACCTTTTCCCAAGACAAAGTGCAGGACCTCCAGTAAGTGCAATAACATCAGGAAATAAGTATTTTTCTGATTTGCCCTTGCTCGAAAATATTCTCACAGCTTTGCTACACAGAGGAAGAAGGAGGTGGTGACTATTCAGGGAGAGGCCAAAGAGTAAGAGAATAAAATCTCCTGGGGAAGAAAGGAACTAATGAACAAAAGTCGGGCACAGAAAGAAGACTGTTATGCCACAAATATAAAATGTATAGTCACATAAACTCATAGGAAAGAAAATGAGAGCTTACATCCTACAATGCTAGATTGATTAGGGAGGACTTGGAAGAGGACCAAGGTCTGGGAATGGCATGGGAAATAATTTCAAAGGAGAAAGAACCTCGCGCTCTGCTACGGGGGACGGCAGCAGTACAATAACACATGAGGAGGATGTTGGAGGGCTGCCACAGGCCCTGGGCTGAGGGAAAGCAAAAACATATGACACTGTGTGCGGTTATAACAGATACCTGCATGGCCTGCATTGGTGATGTGAGAGATTTGGACCCTCAACTGCTTGAATGTGCCAGATTTGAGAGACCAAGGGTTATCTTTCCCTTTAGCTCTCTGCCCCCTCCATGTTCAGGTACCTCCACAGGCTTCCTACTGTGACCATAATGTGACAGCACAATAGTGAAATAGATATTGCCACATTTCTTAATATATTCCTTTTTCTCCTTCTGTCCAAGGGCTGGTATTACCATTACTATTTCTTTGGTTTTACAGATACCTTCAATAACAGAACTTTATTAATTTCTCTGTGCACACACACAGAACATCTATGCAACCCGGGTACATTCATAACACATAGTCACAGCATTTCCCTGTTGGCAAGGCCAAGTTACCTTTCAAAATAATTTTGTCCCATGAAAATCAAGGAGAGTATTTGAGAAAGATTTCATGGAATCATGAAATGGCCTGGGTTAAAAGGTACCTTAAAACCCAACTCATTCCACCCCCCTGCCATGGGCAGGGACACTTTCCACTATCCCAGGTGGTTCCAAGCCCTGTCCAACATGGCCTTGGACACTTCCAGAGATGGGACAGCCACAACTTCTCTGGTCAACCTATGCCAGAGCCTCACCACCCTCACAGGGAAGAGTTCCTTCCTAATATCCCATCTAACCCTGCCTTTTGTCAGTGTGAAGCCATTCCCCCTTGTCCTTTCTATCCAGGCCTGTGTAAATTGTCTCTCTCCATCTTTCTCATGGGTTCCCTATTTCTACCTGAATCACTAATAAGCTCCAGCTTCCGTAATGTTCAATTTAGACATGAGATCAGTACACTCAGTTTCAAGAAAAGAAAAAGGAGGACTGACTTGTGAGTAGAAATATCCTTGGTACTCATAGTCATATTGAGAGTTCAGAGCATGTTATACCTCTACAGATTGGGGATCACTCGGGGGGAGCTCACACAAGCCTGTACACCACCAGCCATATGTTGACATATTTCAGTAAAGAAGTGGCAAAGTCCTGTTTTTTTGATAAAAAGGCGTTGTCAAACCTTCCCTCCAAGTGCCCCAACACTGTGCATGGGGAGCAGATGTGCTAGCCCCCACTCAGAGGGCAAATGTAAGTTATTTGAACATACCTTCGAACCATGGCTGGGGTTTTTGATCCTTCAGAAGTCAAGAAATTTGCCAAACAATTGGACTAGGGGTAAAAAAATATTGCTAAAGAAAAAACCACCTTTACATCTACGTAATTATTTTTTTCTAACAGTTGAAACATTCAATCAGGTTCTCAGTAGCTTCAAGGTTTAGTTCAGTAACAATTTGAATATAAAGAAAACATTAATCACTAATTGTGTTTACAGTGACTGAATGGGGTTCAAATAGCCAAATAATCTGGACAGGTTACCAAATAAACTTGAAAATCAACAGCCAGCAAATTTTGCTTCAGTTATTTGGAACCAGAAAACTTTTGCAAACACTGGTCTCATTAAAAAAAAAAAAAGTCCAGCTTAAAACCCTACATCTGTCAGTGCTTTAGAATATGATATTTTTTTCAGGTTTATTTTCCTAGGGGGAAATATATCTGGAGAAGCAGTGATAAATTTCTTCTCTAACTATCAATCTCAGATTCAAAATGAACCTCGCCTCACAGAAATCTTCTTGTATTTGCTTTCCATTCTGAGTCTGTTTTCTATTTGTCTTAATGTGATTATAATGCATCCATTCAAAACTCAGTTTCTGCAAAGATTGTCCCCATTCATCAGTTCAAGGTATATTCACTGGAGAAATAATATTTGTCATGTATATTTTCTTTTTCTGTCAAATCCTGTTTGGCACCGGTGAAAGAAAAGTCATATATTTGATATGTGCTACACTGAAATCTTCAATTTCTGAACATCTGTGAGGTGGCAGATGTGAGATTGGCCCAGGAGAGATGGGGCTTTCCTGTACAGATTTCAGAAAGGAGAGAGGATGAAGTCCTTCCTGTTAAAATTAATTGATGGGTACAAAAATCTGGGTTAAACTAGTTTTTGTCTTTGATTAACAGCTTATTTTGCTTCAGGGTCCTTATGCTGGTCTGCATAAGGCCCAGCGCTTGTGGATGAGCATGGATGTATGTCAGAGCAGGCTGGATCATGATCCTTTATTCCTCATATAGTTATCTTTTTCCTGCAGAAACCACCTCTGAGTGCAGCACAGTGTCCTGGGTCCTTATGGCACTGCTGTGCTTTGGAAAATGAAGTCCATGGAGCATTTAAGAGAAAAACTGTGGCCCTTTATTTATCACCAGGGGATGGGAAACAACCCAAAGTGAGGCATGTATTATGAACTGTGTGTGAGCTCAGCAACCACACAGGGCAATGAGCAAATTGTGTTGGCTTTATGGCTTCCAGGAATCAGCTGGGCTATCTCCTATCCCCAGGGCTTCCTTAACCTGGAGAAACCCGTGGTGAACAAGAGACAGACAGTCAGGAGCAAATCACAGACCTACCCAGTCCTTGGCCTCCTTCTCCATTCAGACAAATTTTAAATGTAAAATAAATACTGAAGGAATCACTTGTCACCACAAATTATTCCTTTGAATGTTTACTGTTCATGCCAGCTTCCCTGGGGTCCTTCCCATTTAGAAACAGCTTTAACAAGCAATCCCATAAAACACTGACCATTATTCCCCAAGAAGTTGTGCCTAGTGACTTGTTACACAGAAATATGTTTCCAGTTTCGCTTTGAAACATATTAGAAAGGAGTCCTCAGTATTTTTTACATTAACATTTAGTGCCATGTGGAAATGGCAATTATAAATTGCCACAAGCTGTACTTACAGCCTCCTTAACTGTTTGGATGATGCTTTTCAGCCCCTTTCCCTGGAAGATGGATTTACTTGCTTCTTGCCTCAGCAATCCTCACCAGGGACAGGGACTGCAATTATTTGACAGCAATTTTTTGAATAAAGCCCCAGCATTCATGAGGAGCAGTTCCAGATTTGTGTTTGAGGTTGGAAGACAACAGCTTGGATTTTATGTGACATCAGGCTGTAATGCATTTTTATTGTGAAACAGCACATGGTGACATCTCCCTGCACCCTGATTTCCCTAAAGACAGCACACAGCTGTAGGTGCCCATTCTTTCTAGAAAAAAACCAAACCTTCAGGCTCTAAAGGCTGAGGTAAGTTTGCCTTATTCTGGTACCGGTTCCCAATGGGTCCCAGCCCATTTTATCAGGCAGTTTGGAGAAAGATGCTTCAGGAGATGAAGGCCAACTGGTGGAGAAGCAGTGGTGATATCAGAGGAAACTCAAGATTGACAGAAAGGCTCAAGCACCAGGTCCAAAAGGGTCCACACTTCGTGGAATTAGGGGGCAATAGCCTTTGATTACTATTTTGTAAATATTTGCTCATTATTTTGTAAATTAACCCCTGTAATATTGTTTTCCAGGAACAAGGTCAGCTTCTTTCACTCTCCACAGTAATAGATACTCCTTGTAAGAAATTATACTAAAAAAAGAAATTATAGTGCCATATCATAATAAAGATTTCAGGTAAAAGGATTAACTTCAGGAAAAAACAAAGGCCCTGAAGTGATGTTTCAGGAAAATATTTTAGTTAAAAATTAATGATGGGACAAGGTGGGACCAAGAACAGCGGAAGATTATGTCTGAAAGAACCTGAAAGAACTGAAGTGAGTTTGAGAAAAATATGTCAAGGTGCAGTGGGACCTCTAAGAATGAGGCAAGCGATGAGATCCCAGGCAGATAATGCCATTCCCAGGTGCTGTGACACATCAACTTCTGTGAAAGTGTCAAAATTATTCCCATTGGGAAGATTCTGAGGTCCGTGCTGTGCTCATATCAACAGCTTGTGAGGACCAGTGGAAGTGCAATTGAAGAGCAAAACAGGTGATGATCAGAGTCCAATATCTCCACTGTACACCTTTCTGGGGTTTTAAAATTTTATTCTTTCAGACAAGGTCCAGTATGGTCTTGTGAACTGGTTGCCAAGCACTTGTGTGAGACTGAGATGCTGTAAAGGTGCTGCTGGTTCCCATCCATCCAAAAGTTTCATCTACACGTGATTCCTTCATTCACACCTTGATGTGTGGGCATCCTTCCTTGATACAAAGCAAAGCACAGAGGTGTTTGGGCATTTCTTTTCAAAAGAGCCTCCCCATCTGGGCAGGAACACTGGTGCAGCTGCTGGTTCAAGAAGTCCTTCTCAGACGTGAGCTGTTAAGTGTTTACCTGGCACAAAAACAAAGATACAGGAGTTCTTCAGTCAATTTATTAAATCTCTGCTCACTCAAATAGACTCAGGCTTATGAAGGCACTGGCGTAAATCAATCTGTGAACCCAGGGGTTGCTCATTTCACCTTATCTAGTTACTCTGTCTGGTTGCTTATGCAGAAATTTGTTTTTAAAAGGCACAAGATGGCTATAGAAGAATTTAGACTGTTTTGGGGACGCAAACTGTAATTATAGGCCTGCCCCTTCAGATTCTTACTGCTAAGCTTGGGAGCTTAATTCCCTAAGGCACTGGTTGCTCTGGCCTTTCTCCAGCAAAGCACTCAGGCTACTGGGTGGCTTTAAATCCTGGGAATGGTTCTCCTGTGCTAAGCAAACTCTTGGGGCTAGCACTGGGCACACACCCCACTTTTGTTGTGGGTGTTGGCAGGATCGGCCCCAGTTTATCTGAGGGCAAAGTTGTTTGAGGGTTCAGAAAGCACTGGAAAAGGGTTTTGCTGTGACATTTCTAAAACATTGTAAAAACTCCATTCCCCACTGGCTGGTGGTGCTATATTTGTGTTATCTTCAAACGGATGCATTTCTCACTTACTGGAACTTTAACAGCTCGTAAAAATAGAACTTCTGAACTCTCAGGGACCCTCTGGATGGTGCAGGCGCTCAACATGCCTGCTCCACTGCAGAGGTGAGAGGGCTCCTGGAGGTCGGTGTGACACTGCCTGGTTCAGGCAGCGACCAAGATGAGCTATTGCATCCTCGGAATAAAACCAAATAAACAGTTACTGGAAATGCAGGCAATGACTGCAGCGACATGTCACTTGACATGTGTTGTCTTCAGATAAAGCCAATGATAAACAAGAGGGATAAAGCCTTTTTTTTCCTGGTAAGTCAATGACAAAACTCTTTCTGGCTTTGTCAGAGGCAAGATTTCATCCAAGGACTAAAGGACTGAGCCTCCCAGATGCTTTTTGCATGAAGCTTTTATGGACTTCCATGGGATCATTTAGAACACTGATGCTTGTAGGAGACTCAGAAATGATTCTGAACCAAGATAAATAAAATAAAACACACAGTTTCAGAAAGGCAAAGATGTGCAGAGATTCTCTTCTCCTGATCTATTTATATCAACTTCAAAGAGCCCTGTGCTGAAGCAGGATGTCACATTGGGATGGGGAATAAGTGTGACCACATCAGAGTTAGGGTAAGAACTAGTATTTTGTGATGGAAGGAATAATAGTCTATTTATGCTCTGAGGACCAGTACGCCAGAGTTTTGGGGGCAGTTGTTCCCTCTGTGCTGCAAAAAGCATGTACAGTATGGACAGGTCCACACTGGGCTGGTTTGCAGTCTCAGCAGAGTCCCTCCTAGGACAAGAGCAGAGCCAAATCCTTTCTCACCGTGTTTATAAATGGCTGGCAAGGACACAATGCCAGAATTAATAATATCCACCTCCCCACACAGTCTGAGGCTTGATTAACCACATTTGTAATTATCACTCCAGAAGAAAGAAAAAAAAACCCTGTGACTGTGTAAAAGAAAGACTTTTTGATTTATGTTGCTGCCACATGAAGTCCGCAGGATTTCAAAAGATTTCAGCTTCTCAGCCCAAATAAATTGATGCTTCAGGGCCTGACTGTACAAATGCTGCTCCAGTGAGCAATACACACTTACACAGACAATTTCTTCTGTATCAGGAGTATATCCATACTCACAAAGGTCTTCCTCATCTGAGGAACTTCAACAGCAGGGATGAAGCTCTTATTTTGCTACAGCTATGCTAGCTCTGCTTTCAGGACAAAAAAAAAAAAAAAAAAAAAAAAAAATTCTTTTTGTGCTTTAGAAATCTGAACCTGAGTGTGGAAAGTAAGTTCTTGCCTGCCAAGGGCATTTTGATTTTTCTGAGGTTGTTTTTGAAGTACAGAGCAGATAAGGGCCCTACCTGGGGCTGCAAGCCTCTGTAACACAACACTTATCCAATTTGCAAGGTTAATAGCTTCAAAGTTCCTTCCAAAGGCAAAACCAAGCTTCCCAGATTTGACTAGCCAAGAATAAGCTGGTAAGAGGCTCAGCTTCCTTTCTTAGCTACATCTTTCCTCTAAATTACAATAAAATAAGCTGTAGGGATAGAGAGGTAAAGATTAAAACTAAAAAGAAATAAAAAAATAAAAAGGACCATATTACCAATAGCTAAAGTGCATATTAGAGAGGATTTGGGTGTGGGGTTTTTTTATTTATTTTATTGATTCTGCCTTTCTGTGTAACCAGAATTTTCTTTGTACTACATCTGACTGCAGAGATCAGGAAGAAGAGTCAAACAGACTGATTAAAACACCCTCTTATCTCTTGTCCTCAGATCGAGTTTGTCTAGATATAGATGCACCTTTATGTGGGTGAAACTAGCAGGGAACTGATCATGCATTCCTTACCAAAAAAAATTTCTCATAAAATAATCTTTCTTAAAAAGTGTGATGGCTGAAAAATCAGGTTTCTGAGCTACTTTTCAAACTATGCAATACAGAGCAATACAAGGAAGATGTGCCTAAGTAATATAATACAGTGTTGCATAGAGGTACCAGTTATAGCTCTCTTTAATACCTGAATCAAAATAGCTTCATGCTCTGCCTGGGTGCTCTTCTTGGATGATGGTGCCTTACATCTTAATTCTTCTAACTGAAAGAATGTCACACAAATGTAATATAAAAGCTAATAGAAAGAGAAGAAATCAGTCAGTGGCTAACAATACATGAAATGTAATTTATACTTCTTTTTCCTTATGTAAATTATTAATGTACATTTCAGCCACCTGAAAAAATAGTGTGCTTGCCAGTCATGGAACATTTTTTCTATTTTAAAATCATATCAGAATAAAATGGGAAATTCTCATAAATCTGTGTAGCTAATAATGTCTACAATTTTTATTCTTTTTTCCACTAAGCAATGTAAAGCAGCAACCCTGGCAGTCCCTAACTGAGGAAGTGATCTCATTCCTACACCACTAAGAGTATTTAAATTTAAATTTAAGTTTGAAAGATCCACTTTAGTCTCCCTACTTAGAAAGGGGCAGTCAGCCAACCTGGCTGCAGACCAAGAAATCAGCGTTTCTCTGCACAGACAGCTACAGAAAGGCCCATTTCAGATTTCAGCAATGAGTTTTCACAAACCAAGTAGCTAAATCAAGGGCACTGAGAAGATAACTTGCTTCTAATATGATTTACGTATCAAGATTGCTCAGAGACATAATGCTCTTATCAGTGGAAGAGTAGAGGCTCAGACAAAATTCAAACCAATTGGAAAAATAAACAGGAGGAAGGTGCTTTGGCAGTGTAAAAGTCTGGATGACAAAAGATCAACTTGGTCACACAGCCCATTTCTTTGACAAAGTACAACTTAATTGGTTCTAACTATGCCAGTGAAAAACAAAGCTGGCTGGAGATATTTAGATTCTGTGGATATGACCAGGAGTAACTTGGCTTTTACCTTTGAAAATCAAGTTTGTTTGTGCCTTGTAATTTCTGTCTTGTTCTCCTTTACAAGACATTAAGTATCTGTATGGGGGTTTGTATAGCATTATTTTACAGTTAGATGGCATGTAAACTAATTTGAAGATATTTTGTGGACTACAACCTCCAGCTGTCAGGAAATGGGAGCAACAAAATTCCACCTCCCCCACAAAAAAAACAAACCAAAACCAATCAAACAAAAAAACCCCACAACTAAAAAAAACCCACCCAAAAAAAACCTCTTATTTTTTTTCCTGATCCTACTCACCTCCCAGCCCAACCAGTTCTTGGTGAAATATTGCCTTATCTGTGCAGTGCACAGCTGAGAATCCTGCCCAGCTGTAGCATAAGGTTCAGATGAAGGTTTCAGGCTTTGAATTGCGGAAGCTGGTCTCACTCAAATAAAGTGAGCAACTACTTCTAAAGGAAGAGACTGATAAGAAGATAATAAGCTGATTCTTTTTTTTCCCTTTTTTTTTTTTTATTCTTTAAGCCTAGCAGCAAGAAGCCAAGAGTCTCATTGGCTCATGTCACATAGCCAGCTGTTAAAAAAAGGATGTTGCTTTGCTACTTTCACAACAAGATTAGATGAATAACATCATTACTTTGAAATAGTCAAGGACCATTCATGGCTTTTTTTCTTTCCCAACAAGTCACACTTGAAGTCAGAGTTAATAGTTAATTCATCCCCTGAGTCATGCAGAGAATTAAAATTAAAAAAAAAAAAGGACCCAAAAAAACACCCCCCAAAAAACCAAACAAAAAAAAAAAAAAAAGACGAACAAAACCCCCCCCAAAAAACAACAAAAACCCAAACAAAACTCCCCAAAACAACAACAAAAAAATCTGCAAAAAACCCACAACCCAAGAAGCTTCAAGCAAGAGTCCAGGAGACTTTAAAAATTCCAAGAGATCTTAAAACTCCAAGAGAGCATGGAAAGTCCAAGAGACAAGACTTACACTCAGCAGTTCTGTTCTGCTCATGGCTCCATGTTCCCCTGGATTTTCCAAAAATTGGGTGCCCCAAAGGTCAAGCTTAGGCTCTGCTTCTCAGGATTCCTCAGAAACACAGCCAGGAACACCAAAATAGGAACAATCATCATTAAGCATGACCATATTGCAGTCTGGTGGTATTTCCATGAAATCACAAAACCCAAACTACTCCATGATTTCCCGTTCTTGCTTTCCTTGGGGTCAAATTTGGATTCTGTGTTTAGTCTGGACCTGAGACAGCAGGAGGGACAGCAGTGCAGTTGATCTGAAGTTAGTATTTGTAGTTAGACTTTTATTGCTTGCACTAATATTTAATGGAGATTATTGTTCCATGTGTTTCTCCAGCACTAGAGGGGGATTTGTTTCTGTAGGGATGTGGAGAGGGACGAGTGATAATTTTGTCACGAAGAATTCGCAGAAGACAAAAAAGCTGTTTTGTGGTTGTGATAAGAAGTCTACTTTGAAAAATCAGAGACCGTATGAAGTCCATTAAGAACTGGTGAACTGCACAAAAAAACAATGGCAACATCCTTTCCTGTGTCTCCTCGGAATATAAGCGTTTGCACAGTGCTTCAAAGGGACTTCAATGACAACATAATGGGGGCTCACGGTCAGGCACTTAAATCCATGTAGGGCAGCGGGAAGAGTGAAATGTGTTCTCTTAGTTAAACCTCCCTTGCGCCTTATCTTATTTTCCCACTCACAGTGTTTACTCAGCGTTCATCCTCAGTGAGGCTGTTTTGCAGCACATGAATGAATGAAGGCGTCTTTGAAGTCGCTGTACTGAGCAAAATAGTGGAAGCCTTTCTTTGATAAGTTCGAATGAATAGTGCCATTTGCTACTTGCTCCTCTTTTACTGATGGTGCTATTATTTCTGTAGAGAATTAGGAGTCGGTTTTAGGACACAGGCTAGCAGCACCCATTAAGGCTGACGATTCCGCAAACACAGTGTTTAGGGGGAAATGTGCTTAATGGTAATTGTGGCACATTTACATGTGCATTTAATCCAGAAAGTGCTCAACATGGCTTTACAAACCTCACCGACACACATTTGTTGGAAATGTAGAATCACTTTGTCAACAGCTGTTGCGCAGCCACCTCGAGGTGAAACCCAACAGCTGCATAATGGCACAAAACAGCACCAAACAGTGTGGCAGCAACCAGGAAAACTTAAATTGCCTTATCTAGCTGAAACCATCAGGAGAATTCTAGGTGAGGAACATGTAAATTACTGGAATTAAAAAAAAATTGGCTTGTGTGCTGGAGGTAACACTCCTACTGTTGCAGGGAAAGTGGCTTTTTAATGATAGCAATTTGTCTGAACCTGTTTTATGTCTCTGTGGAAGGACAGCACCTCCAACTGCAGCGTGATGGCTCACAGAGGCCAGGCCTGGGTGTCTGCTGCGTCAGACCAGAGTGCCACAGCACACAACTTTCTGTGTTTTCCAGAGCTTCATGCTCCCCTCTGGCTCCAAAGCTCTGAACCTTCCCCAGTGGGTAACAAGAGCAGGTGGGACCACTCAACAGCACAAAAGCACAAATTTCACAGAGAAAAACACATACATTTTTAATAGGGGATAAAAACCCCAAGTGAATTATTTCAATGAGATGTAAGAGATTGGAAGCCTGATGATTTCACCATCACCAGGTGATGTGCTACCTCATACTGGTGTGAAATAAGAAACAGGCAAGTTGCAACACCTTGTTGTCAGGGGTTTCCTTGTCTTGGCTGTAGGAGTGAGAAATCTCACTCCCGGCTCTCCATGGCTCAAAGTTACCATGTGAAGCAAATGTGGGGAGACTTCCACAGCTGGAGGAGCCACTGAGGTTGAAACAGACCGAAAATACTTGCTTCCTGAATCATGGAAATGTAATAACACTTTACTCAAGCTCTGAGACTCTGGAAAATTTTGGCATGTTTCCCATCAGTATGATCTCCTTTAAGAAAAAAGGATAGAAGGGTGGGTTTCCATGCCATCTGTTGTCTTTCCTACATGCCATGAGCCTGATCCCTCATTACTGACTGTGCCTCATCCCCAGTCCATGCCTGTTACCCAGACTTCACATTATCTTCACGCACTGCCTTGGGCTCACCCCCCTTCCTGCTGCAGGATAATAGTTCTTACTTTTATAGTGGAGGCCCCTTTCTAAATGGCAGCTGGTGTTCTGGTCATACATCCCCATGTGGCCCTTCTGGACAGCTGTAAATGCCATTCCTGGATATCCTGGCTGGGGAGGCACCTTCAGGGCACACTGAGGAAGATGCTGTGAGCATCATATTTTGCAACCTAGTTTTCCACTGCAGATCTCCTCACCTCACCCTGATGGAAAGTGTAGAATCCAAAATAAAAGACCATTTTGCCAAGGACAGGATTCTTCCTACTGGCAGATAATTTTCCCTCAAAGTGTGGCCTTCCCTTCCCTGCTGAGGAGGAAGGAGATGCCAGGAGCGAGGGTGAGCACCTGTGTAGAGGGGTCAGGGTGGGCTGCAGCAACAACCTACCACAGGGCTGGGGTGGGGGTGGCACAGGGAGGGTTTGTGCATTGGTTTGGGCCCAGGAGTCATGTCAGCAAAAACAAAAGTGGAAAAGAGCTGGCGAGCATGTGTTGTCAAGCACTTCTCTTCTGAGGGCTCCAGATGGGGACCACATGGAGCCCAAAGTAAAAGTGCAGCAAATGAACCTAATCCTCTAATTCTCTGCCTGCAGTGAAATGGGCTCTCACTGCTGCTCTCCTAATGAAAAAGTGAGTAAGCAGTCATCTGTCTAGGCCGCTCTTATTGCTTCTTACTGGCAGAACTGGATTTTACCATGTCTGGTTAAAGTAGCAGGGAGAAAAAAATTATATCTATTTTCTGTTCTGAAACAGAAATAAGAAACATATTTTTTGTTTGGGAGGATAGCAACACACAGCTTTATTTTTTATTCTGGCTTTTTTGGGTACTAGTTTTCTTTTAAGCAATTTTCCTGACGTTTCTAATTACCCACCATTGCCCTTTGATCTCCCTCTAACCTTGTTATTAATTACTTCTTCAAATACAGCAGTAGCAGCAGCTTTTCATAAGACTTTTATTCTTCTTAGGACCTGATACAACTGCCATCAAAGTGAGTAAAAGCCTTTCAATCCACTTTAGACAAAGGGCCTTGCATCTGGCTCTTTGTGAAAATGCATAATGCGCCATTAAAAGGAGGGCAGTCACTCCTCCATCCTTCTCCTTCTGTTGGTTTTAGTGGAAATGAATCAGCACAAGCACAGGAATCCTAAATACTGACAGAAAATAATAGTGTTCCTAATTTCAAATAAAGTACTGCCTGTTTCTCATGCTAAACATCATATAGAGTGTTGCTTTCCTCACCACCAGGGCTGACAAATGCTTTGGTTTTCTAATGGCATGTCCTGGAAAATAATGAAAGGTCAGATTTCCACATGTTGTTCACTGCTGTCTAGATTATACTGTGAAATGTACATGGAGGTAAGACCTTTTTGTTTGCTGACCATACAGCTGGAAATCATGGTCAGAATGTCCTGGACATTCATGGGTAAGTACAGGATTAATTACTATAATGTGCTTTTAAGTATCTGATGAAATTACAGCACAAGGTTACTCTACTCATACTGTAGCTGCTATTATAACTACGTATTTGATGCAAGGAGGGTTCCGACTAGACTTCCATCAACATTCTTTCATTAGGATTTCAACCTCTGTATCTTGGTTTTTTATACAAATTAGACTGTCATGGGAAAATTTTTATTCCAGAAGTTGTGGAGATAATGATCTCTTACTCATTCATTGAACTCTTGAAATTCCAGTTAATCACACTGCTGCTGTGAAGACCCTTCTCCATTTCCCCCATCATTTTCCCCCAGGCTCTGAGGCTGCTGACATCAGCTCAGTTTGAATCAGCTCGTCACACAGCCTCCCTTCACAGATTTGTGGAATCACAGAATTGTGAAGGTTGGAAAAGACCTCTGGGATCATCATCCAACTGTCAACCCAGCACCATGACCACGTTTCTCTGTAAACCATGTCTCCAAGTGCCACATGCATGTGTATTCTGAACACATCCAGGGACAGGGACTCCACCGCTGCCCTGGGCTATCTGTTCCAATGGACAACCACCTCTTCAGTGAAAATTTTTTTCCTTATATCCAAACTAAACCTCCATGGTGCAACTTGAGGCCATTGCCTCATGTCCTCGTCAATCATTATCTGGGAGCAGAGCCTGATCCCCTCTGGCTCCACCTTCATGTCAGAGACTTGTAGAGACTGAGAAGGTCTCCTCTGAGCCTCTTTTTTTCCAGGCTGAGCCCCCGCCAGATCCCTCAGCTGCTCCTGGTGCTCCTGGTGCACCAGACCCTTCCACAGCTCCATTCCCCTCCCTAGACATGCTCCAGCCCCTCAATGTCTCTCTTGTCTGAGGGGCTCAGAACTGACACCAGAACTGAAGGTGCAAAAGGCAGAGACTCCAGTCCCAGTCAGTGTGGGAACCTCACCAGCCTCACTCTAGTTTATCCAGGTCATTCCCAAGCTGGACACCCCAAAAGTGAGCACTCATCCCCTTGCAAAGCATCTTCCTGCACAGGGCAGGGCTTTGCATTTGTCCCTGTTGACTTTGGTGTGACTCCTCTTGGCCCATTCCCCCAGTCTGAACTGTTTTGGTGGCAGCTCTGCCCTGAAGGGCATCCCTCGTCTTCCCTGGCTTGGTGTCACTTGTAGGCTCCATGGAGAGCACTCCACCATCTCCTCCAGGACATTGAAAATTATTCTTCCTCTGATTTTAAACATTCCACACTCAGATCAATATTCATAGTTATGGGAAGATAATACCAGCCAGAAGACAGACATTCAGAGATTTCATTTTCCATCCCGTGGGGGAATTAACACTTATTTTTTAAAGGCAAACAGCAATTTCTTTTCAGTTTATCTCGACCAAGGCAATTCCTCTGCTACTATTTTGCCTCAAGTCTCATCTTTATCTCCTTCATTGCCTTCCCAGAAATGCTCGTCAATTGACTCTAAGTATCTGGAACAGGAGACTCTTCCCTTACCATAAAATCATAGAATGGTTTGGTTTAAAAGGAACCTTAAAGGTTGTTTAGTTTCAGTCTCCTGACATGGGCAGGGACACCTTCCACCAGCCCAGGTTGCTCAAAGCCCCATCCAACCTGGTCTTGGAAACTTTCAGGCATGGGGCAGCCACAATTTCTTTGGTCTTACCTTGTCTTTTTTCATTACATATTGTTCCTGTGAAGCATTTGCATCATCTCTGCTTTTCTCCTTTTTCCTAGCACCAAGACCTTTGGTTTTCTTCTTTTTCCTTAACTTCCTTCCCTTAACTGTTGCTGTTATCTTTCTTTTCTACACATCTCATCCTTTCACTCTCATCTTTCCCTGATGCTTTCTACCTCCCCATAGCTCTCCACTTTTCCATAATTCCTGTCTCCTCTTAATGGTACTTTTTTGCTTTGTTAAGAACAGTTTTTCTTTTGTTACTGCTTTCTACCTGTAGTCTTGGAAGAGATGTTGATTTTATCAAGTCAGGGCATTCCCAAATGTTATGACCTATTTTTATCAGTGCAGCCATCAAACACAGGTAAGCAGCTAAGCCAGGGCTGTATTTCGTGAGAATACAGATTCCAAAAGGCACTGTCAGGAGAAGAAATTCCCTCAGGTTGCTCATTTGTCTTCATTTCAAAGCACTTGGATTTCAAGTTCAAAACCAAGTAACAGGCAAGGAGAACCTAAGACTTCATGAATTCTGTCCACAGGGTTTTCAGAGTCTTTACTTTAGGACCACTTTTTACTTGCTATAGGATTTGGTCTCCTAAATTATTCAGTTGTTTCTGAAAGGCATGCTCTTGAATAATCCTGCCCTCTACAAAAGAGCGAGATATTATAAAAAATTCATAGGTATCACAACTTTAGACTCCAGCTCTGTAAGGTTGAGTCCAAAATGCAACTTCTTTTTAATCAATTAACTTTTTTCTAACCTATTCTATTTTAACCTATTGAAACCTATTTTGACCTATGACTTCAGAACCGAGATAAAAATATTTTCACAACAGTTTTTGTAAAAAGAGAATCACAAAATATTCTGAGTTGGAAGGGACCCACACAATTATCAAGTCCAAATCTTGGCTCTGCACAGAACACCCCCAGAAAAAAAAACAACCTTTTTTTTAATCTTAATTTAAAGGCAAGTAAACACCCTAACTTAATCAAAATCCAGAAAAATCCTGATTAAGAAGAGTACTGTTTGTATTGTAGAAGACTAGATAAGCCTAGCAGAACTTACATGGCAAACTGGAACTGGTCTCATAAGAATAATACTTTTAAGAGTTACACTTCAAAGAGAAATATTTTTCAAAGGACAGGTACAAAACAAACTTGTGAGAGACAGTTTTGTAATAAATGACCAAAAAAAATAGTTCCACCAGAAGAAGAAAACAGTGAAATTTTAAGCTATATCAGACAAAAAAATAAAGGTATTGCATAAGATTTTAAAAAAACATATATTCAGGTGATAGAAAAAGATGTGATTTTCATTTTTCTCCTGGGAATCATGTTAGAGGTCAGATTTCTTCTGGCAGAGCTGGTATCTGCAGAAAACTCACTGTCTGCTGAGAGAGCCTCTGAGCTTCAAATGAGCACAATCCAGAATCTGAATACATCCACCTTTTTTAATGTGCTTGGAGTTTGGAAAAATAAGAAAATAAATACGTGGACAAATCCAATACAACAGGGGTTTGACTTAAAACGTATATAGTCAGTTTTAGATAAGATTTGTAATGGTGGTTTCTGGTGAGATTTGTTTGTGCTTTGTGTGTGTGGTGGTGAGGATATATTGCTTTACGTACACATGAGCTTATAAGTTTCTGTTGTACGTGCTGAATACTTAGTACACTAGATTCATTTTGGCTCAAAATTTACTTCCAGGAGCAGATTCAATAAACTCAACTGGTTTGGGGTTTTGTTGGCTTTGAGTTTGGTTTGGGGTTTTTTGGTGTTTTTTTTTTTTTTGCTTGTTTTGTTGGGGTTTTTTGGTGTTGTTATTTTGCGCTTTTTCTGGTGTATTCTTTTCTGTAAGGTTAGTTGGTAAATCTCACCATTTTTGTGGTTATTCTGAAATCTGATTAGTTGTCCAATACCTCCTCGCTTTGGCTCAAAAGAACGTTTTCTATCCCTTGAAAGGTGCTCACGACATCTCAGGTTTCCTTCATCTTCTTGGGGTTTGTTCACCAGCTTTCCTAATTCAGGGAGGACACAATTTTGCCAAGAACTCTCTTCCCCATGGCTTTAGTAGCAGTGTTCTGCTCTCCAAGAGCTATCAGAAGTTGCTAACCAGATCTCTCCTCTAGGCACTGGTGCACAAATAAAATTTGGATGCACCCTAAGTCTGCCTCTTCTGTCACAGGATCCAACCAGCTGTGATAAATTTTTACAAAGCTGCTTATTTACTTATTACAGCTTAGATAAGTCAAAATCTTTCAGTCCATCCGTTATCCTTTTGATTTGGCAAGACAGAATGATTTAATCTTTTTTTCTTAGCAATTCTAAGCATGGGTGTTGTAGCATCTAAAGTTCAGTTTCTTTCCCTTTCATTCCTCTTCTAAAGCAATGTTTTAAAATGGCTTTTTTTTTTTTTTGCTCTGAATGTTTAGCATTAGTAGTTTTGCTCTAACAGCATAAGTCAAATCTGCTACACTTCTAAATTCTACATCCAGGAACAGACAGTAAGAAATATTCACTCATTTTACTGATTCACAGAACTGTAGATGAGAACAATATTTAAACCAACACAGAAACAATACCATGTATTCTAAGATTTGTAAAACTGCTGGATTTGTCATTTTATGGACAAAGCAGATAAGGCAGGGAGATTTATAAGTGACTTCACAAACTTCCCTTCTGGCAGGGGAATCGTGGAGTTAATTTGGCTTAGCTCTAAGGCAGTGGAGCTTTATGGCTGCTTTAACTTCTGCCAAATGGAAAGCCACGCTTAAAGCCTCTCCTTGTCCAGGACTGTGGAGGGCTGCAAAGAGTGTGCAGTTTTTATTGGACAAAGGGATATAGCTGGAAAGAACAGAGGAGATTTCGGGCACCCAAGCCCCTTATCTAATTTGAAAGAGCCACTAGGCACAGCTTCCTCTAGCTGACAGACCCATGATTAGTTCCCAATTCTGGTAATTCTGTACCACCAAAGGGCAGCAGCACATCTGAGGATCTGTCTTCACTCATAACTGGTGCAGCTGGGTTTTAGTGGCAAATTGTGCTGGGAAACAAAATGATTTTTTCAAACAAATACACCAATAGTGACCCATATAGTTTGTGTTAAAAGTTGGGAAGTCCTTTTAATCTGAGATTAAATTTTAACTTATTCTGGATCTGTTGGGCCAAGTAACGGCAGCTCTTCACCCACCTCAAAGGAGCTTGTTGGCAATGCTCACCTTGGAGATCAACCAGGCTTTTACCTCATTGGTGTGCATGGGGATGTCTACAAAATATCCCCATCCCAATCCATTTATTGTCTGGAAGGCAGCTCTCCTACAACACTGTATTTTCCCAACCACCTATTTTTGACCCCACTTGAGAGTAAGGATGCATTTTCAGATTTGTTGATGGAAATTTCCCTAAGACCAGAATCACCTTTCTGTGGAAGTTTTCCTTAGCCCCAGCCAGATCCTTTCCATTCCCTGCTGATTTCTCCAGAGACATCTCAAGGAACACAGCCTGGCCAGTCCCCTTCAAAAAATATTTGTGAAAAATTGTGATATTTTTACACCTGATACTGCCAGATGGCATACAGAGTTCTTTTTTTCACTGTATTCAGAGAAGATTTTTTGCTTTTGGCAAATGGGCCCAGCTGGTTTTCAGTACAATTTCTTCTGGGAGAGCACTGGCAGTGACCAAGAGGGTCCCACTGCAATCAGAGTTAGCTCTTGGGACAAATACTTCCCTAGTAAAGGAAAACTTGGCTATAAGGAAGCCAGGACCATGCATGCATTTTGATTTTTGAACTGATTTCTGTTCCAGAACTGCTCTGTGCATCACTAACTAAGCCAGCACCATGAAGCTGTTGGGCTGCATATGATCATTCCCTTTTGGCAGAAAATATAATTAACTTTCAAATTACAGGTTCATGTGCAATTAATTTCAAGCAAATGTTCACGTACAATTAATTTCAAACAAAGGTTCACATGCAAAATAGTAATACTGATAATTTCTTACTGAGCATTTTGTGTAACACTTGCCGTTTGAAAAACATTGGTTAACTCAAACACTTTGTGTCTAAAACACCTTGTTCAGTGCTGAGATGACAGTTAAGAAGGATGCCAGAAAAGTCTTATTAGTAACTATTTATTAATAGTTCAGATGATCATGTCTGCAAACACTGCAAGTAATAAAATGTTCCTCTTTTGATGCAGACAAAAAGGACTGTTCCTAGAAAACAGACAACTTTTCCTAGAACACAGTGATTCAGAGAAGAATTTATGGAACATCATAAATAATTGCCTCTAAATGTGCTCTGAGCATCAATCTGTGGAAACTGAGGTAATGCAATCTTTGCATAACAAAAGGGATGTCAAGAAACTCAGTAAAAACAATAGCAATGCCACCTAGCTGCTGTCCATGGTTTTTCATGGCAGGTTTCAAAGCACAGAAAGGCTAAGAATTAGAACAGAGGAAATGGTAAATACATTTCTTTTGTTCAATTAAATGAAACCAAATAGAAACATAAATCAGGGGTGGGAGGGGGATCAATTAGGGTAAATGGAACATGTTATTATGCCAAAATGAAGAGTCTAATAAAATGAAATGCTTTATTTTATTTAGGAGTATTATGATGCTTTTATTTTGCGGTCAAGTTTGAATGAAAATGGCGTTTTCCAACTCAGAGTTTTATTTGACAACTTTACAGGGCAATTTGTAAGATTTTTACATTTCCCTCCTGACATTTTCAAAAGAATTGGCTGAGAGTGTTTTTCTCACGGACCAGCAGGTCAGACCATGTTCAAGGTTGCTTTGCCTTGTTCCCACAGTTATAACTGCATTTCCCACCCCAGTGCCCTCAGGAGCCAGGAAAAATGTCTTTTCTTTGTGCACGGTTTTATTGCCATTTTCCTCCTTCCTCCTCCAACAGCTGGTGGGGGGATGGTCCCTGGCAAAAGGCAGAGATTCTGCATGCTGTGACCTATCTTTTTGGTGTCTAGAGGTCTTTTCCAACCTTTTCCATGATTCTCTCGTTCCTGCTTTGCTGGCATGCACAGAGCTAAAGGAGATGCCTTGTTTGAGGGCTAAAAACAAATTCTTTCAAAGCCAGAGTGCCTGGTACATTGGAAGGTTTTTATATTCCATTGCAGCAAAAGGGACAACTCAGTTCATTAATTCCTGCCTTTGGAGAGGTTTTTGGGATTTGGGGGTATCCCATTCCCCACTTGCAATAGGCAGTAAGTTTAGTACTTTGAGTTACCGTTCAGGATGAAAATCCCCAACCTGAGTTAATGCACTGTATTTAGGACATGATGGGTGAAATTTAAAACCTGTGAGGTCAGGCTGTGATTTCAGTCCCTTTTGAACTCAAGACCCAGGATTTAACAGGAATACTCCCCATGTACCAGCATGAAAAATACAGTTATGTGGCATTCATTATTTCAAATTGACCCCACCCCATCCTAACTGGAAACAACAAGAGTCTGTATTTTCAGATTAAAGGCCCTCCTACGTTAATAATAAATCTTATAAAGGAAATTTTTAGCTCCTTGGCAGTGGCCAGACAGGACAGATGATGGTGTCCTCAGTGCTGGTAGGGAGCACATCACTCTGCACCATCCACAGCTCGCACAAAAACACCCTCATGTGAACAGAGCCCCTGCTTAGCACCTTTTTGGCCTTTATCTGGAATGAATAGTTAATGCACTTGTCCATCTTCAGCATGCTTCCAAGATTATGAGAATCCCTTCCATGTTTAGGAGGTGCCAAAAGTCACACATGACACCACTGGAGAGAGGACCTGCAACATGTTTTCAGCTGGGAAGAAACAATTTTATGCTAACAGAAGAAGAATTGTCCTGTATTTTTGCACTACCTGCAACAAGATGTAGTACATGACACAGATGTTCCCAGGTTTGAAGGTGGTAACACAGGCTCCTTTTACATTTCGCGTGCATGTGTTCATTCTGCATGGAAGCACCACAAGCGTGTGAGGAAGTATTTTGACTGGAAATAAACTTCACACTTCTGGGCAAAATTAATTCAAAATGGGTCTGATCTCTTGCAAAGGAATTAATAAGAAAACTCTTCTAAAGCAAAACCTGTGAAATTCAGGTGATAAGTATGTGGGGCTCTACTTATACTGTGCATAGATACTCATTTTGTAACTATGCTATACACACCTTATCTCACTCCTGACATCCATTTTGCAGCCAAACAATTTATTCCCAGGCCAGAAAAACTGGAACATGAGCCACTGTTTTACAGGTGGGTGGCCCCAGGATCACATTCACCCTGCCTTGGATAAAGGAGGCTATTTTAGGCAATACCCATCATTCAATCTAGAACATTGTCATGTGGAAATTTTTTTTTGTCAGAATGTTACAAAGATGGTAAAGAAAATTAAGTTTTCAGATTGGTGTGCATTTCAGAATAGAATTGCAACCTAACAGAAAATATAAGCTATGAATAATAATAGGACAGGGAATTTCTTTGACATACTTAGGAGATAAGAACAAGACCTCTGTTTGGGCCAGTCTTCAGGAATGGTTGTTACTAGATTCTCAATTTTATAAGAAATGTGCTAGATGTAACTTGCAAGGGTATTGTGAGGAATAGGTCTTTTAACTTACACCCTAATTACTGTGCTGCTACTCCTTCAAATCCTTTTATTCCCTAAAACTTGGTGACCATGTTCCCGATCAAAAGGAAGTAATGTGATTTTTAAACCTGGAGAGCTGTTGAGAACTGGTAGTGTAGATGAATGCCCTGTAAATAGTATTTGATTTATACTAGATTTGTTTATTTTTATGGTCATGTGATTCTGCAATAATGATACCATTTAAACCACAAATTGAAAAGACAAATTTTAAAATGGGCAAGTTCTACAATGGGTATTTCTTTTCCATTTGAATTTTTCTTTCTTTACTTTCCTCCCTTCCACTGCCAGGTCACTGCAATCCTGTATCTGAAATCAATAACTCAAAATTTTGCATTTCTACTAGCACACTGAATTAGGAAATTCTTCCATTTCCACATTTATGAAACTAGAATACTCAGACAACTTGCTTTATATCTTTGCTCACTGTGTTCATGTGGGTTTAAAATAACAAACAAAGGATGTGATTTAGTTATGATTCACCAGTTCAAATCAATTATTGTTGGCTTCAATGAGGCCAACAAATGTGAGAAGAATTGACAAAGAACCATGGATCTCATCTGCATGAATTTCCAATAACTGTGAGGTTATTTTGTTTGAAAAGGAAAAAATGTTAGAACTGATAATTGCCTTAATCTCTGACTTCATTTGTTTCAATTCAAGTATTGCAATCAGTGTCCATTCATCTCGTGATTTTCAGTTTATACACTAGCTGATTGCTGATATGCTCTGTCTGGATTAATTAATTTTGTGGCTCAATAACTTACACTATAGACTTACAAAAATATCATGCACATCTGGATAAACTCTTGGGAGAAATTACTTGCTCACACAATGCACAGTTTTCATCTGCAGCACCTGTACTCACCAAGAAGCTGAGTTCAGGATTGGAATAGCAGGAGTACTGATCCAAAGTTCATGGAACCCACTGTTTATATTCCTATTTCAGTAAATTTATATTTATATTTATTTCAGTAAATCAGGGACTTAATTACTTGAGAAGGGTTACACAGCATGGCATTACAAATTATAGCATTTAATATTCTTGTGGCATTATCCATGCATACGGTGGCATACAACAAGTAAACTGCCCTAAGTTGTTCATAAATCTGTTTATTTAAAAGTGATTAAGCTAAATAAACTCACAATGGAAAAATAAATTTATTATTAGTGTCTCAGGAAAAACATCATTCCTCCAATTCTTGCCCTGCACAGTACTTTATCCATGGAGTGTCTTGCCATGTAAGACAGAGAGTGAAAGAGCACAATTGTCTTATAGTGTGATGGACCTGTCATGTGGAGGATTTTTTTTTTCCCTAAAAGCCAAGAAATCAATTGTCAATGTCAAGTCACCCATCCCCAGTGTGACATTTGCATTGTGAGTGTCAGCACAGCTCAGGGGGGACAAAGCAGCTCCACACCCTTGGATCCCACAGCTGAATGTGGACAAATGTAATACTCAAGTATTGCTTTCACGATAAAATAAAAGGTACCTCACCCATGAAAGGGGATTATTATCTCTGTTGTAGAAGCATAGCCCCTCATTAAAATATCCATGGTCAAGTCCATCTCTTGTGAGATGGAGCAGTGAGAGCTTCTTTTTGTCCCATGGCATTGTTTTAGTTGTCAATGCCACATTTTCGTTTGGATCAGCCTGTGGGAATTAGGAGTGAATCCAATTAAATTCTCATGGAACTATTACCCACCCTATTTTATCCTGCAATGCAGGATAAATAATAATAGTTCTTTTTTCCACACAGCATTTTATGGATCATTAATGTTACTTTGCAAAAGCTAATATTCTTAGACTTAACTATATTCTCAAATCAGCCAAACATTTATTATATTGTGAGTATTTGTTATTTTAAAAATCTGCTAACTAAAGAAGAAACCTAAAGGTTTCTTATTCCTAAAGGTCAAGATGCAGGTTAAAAACAAAACATTTTTTGTCTTATTATTTTATCTTAAGAAATTAAAATATTGAAAGAATGTTTTCATTTCAAATTTTAAATTTTGAATTATTGTATAATTATTGTTTAGTAATTATTCAAATCTCGTGTCTCTTAATTGTTTTGGGTTTTTAGCTCACTATTTACACTTAACTGAGGAAAGTTACCAGTACACCGAGAACTTATTAAATACTATGGAAAATTCAGCCATTAAAGCATGGAGATGCTGAGCCCTTTGCTACCTATAGCATTTGGAGTGAAAAGATACACCATGTCTTAGTTACCACCAATTAGTAAATGTCAAGTACATGGAGATAATACTTCAATACCATAGATATTTCAATGAAAGAAAGGCATCCTGCTTCCCACAGATGGTCATGCTGGACACTGGCTGACTCAAAAATCTGTCCTATTTTCAGAGGTTCCATTTTTTCCAGTCATGCTGGAAATCAAGCAGTAATTTAAATGAGGGTAGATAAATCTCTTAGCTGCCTACAAGCACCAGTGTGTAAAGTGCTTGAAATAGAAAATTAACTGGGTCCAGAGAGCAACTGGCACGTGTGCTTACACTTAACTTCTTAAAAAAAGGAGGTCTCATTGAAAGGGTCATGGTGACTGATTATTAAAAGGAGCACAGCGAGAGGCACAGTTTGGTGTAGGAGTCCTTTTTTAGGGATGGAAATTTGAGGGGATGATAGAAGACACATGCGAGAAGTTTGGGGTGGATCTGATTCCCATATTTGCTTTACAAACAAGCAGAAGCTCTATTTCCACAGGTAAACATCCATCAGAAGTTTCCAAGAGCTGGGAAGAATGCAAGGGCAGAAAAGAGCTCAAGAAGACAGCAAGATGTCTGGTATCCATGTCTTGTGTCCCCAGGCAGGATGCAGCCACAGGAGATGGTCCTGTCTAAGATCAGGTGCTGCAAAAGGGGATGGAAAATGTAATGTCTGTATTACAAAATTCACCATCTACTCACCAAATTAGCAGAATAAATTACAGCACCCAAACTTTCTACCCATTCTTCTGTTTCCCCCAAGATAAATATATTCCCTGGTATCTTGTCACATCTATTCTACACTGTGAAGGATTTTACACTCACACTTGTGCCAATCTGAATATGTAGAGGTTTTATCTCTTTGTAAATAAGTTATAATAACTTTCAAGGGCATAGTAAACAGAAAAAATACATGTTACTTGTAATGCTCCACACACAAAGTACCCTTTGGCAAAAGAGCACATTAATTCATCAACCTCCAAGGTATTATTTGTAAAAATACAACATTTCCCATATTGGATATCACCCACAGTTAGCTGCCTCTTGGCCAGCAATGTAAAAACACATTTCCCCATTTGGAATTTTCTTTTGTATACATTCTTCCTCTACTTCAGCTGAGGGGAATTTAACATTTATGTTCCACGTTCTTCCATGAAGCCTTACCTCTTAATTCATGTATGTTCTGACAACATACTTCAAGTGCTTTATTTTAATAAGGACTGTTTTCATTACACTGTTTGGGACTTGGTGGGAGAAACACACTTGGAAAGTTGTCTGCTCCTTAAAAATGTAGCTAAAGGCCTTTAAGGTCCTGTTTCTTGGACCATAAAACTTGTCTGTGATGATTGAAATGAAAATTCTGTTTGACCTTTTGTGACTTAATTTCACACTTCATTTCCACTGCTGCCACTACTTTACTTCAAAACTGTGGCCATATCCCTCAGATTCAGGGGGTCTGCTGGATAGAGAGGTGAGTGTCTGTTCTGTGTCCAGCCTCTCCTTCTGCCTAAACCAATTACTCGGTTTTGATGCAAAACTGACCATTTAATTACAGTCATTTGCAATCTTCTTCTATTGGACTCCCTGTCTAAAGGGGCCATATATGTCACATTAGCTTTACTTATTCTTAAATTACCTTTCCCTCTGTTTTTTAATGAGTGAACAACCGTAGCCTATAAATGTATAGTGAAAATTCTGTGAATTTTGCTCTTGATGCTCCAGTTTCACAGAGCAATGACACATCCTGGTGTATCCAACAAGTACCTGTAAACAGTACCATCTGCCACGCCATACTCTACTAAAACTATTGCTCCTTGTTCTTTTAAACCGTTGCTTCTTGTTCTTATCCTTTGTCTAATTCAGTCCTGGTGGAAAAAAAACCAAACACTTAAAACACAGACACATGATGAGCTTGCAGATTATAGCAAAATGCCAATGTCTATTCCAAATCCAGAGCAATAAATTCAGTTTCTCCAGAGCTGCAGAAGGAGAATGTTTCCTAATTTTTAGCCCAGAGCTACATTGCAAAGGGCAGTGCTTCACCATAAGCATTATGGAAACCGTCAGCAAGGATCATCATAAGCCCAGTGGCACTTCAATCCTCTGGATCTTCAGGTTCAGACAATTGTGCAGGGAGATGGCCAAAACTGATTCTTTGAGATGTGATATGTCATGTACACATGCTATAAAATAGCCATCCATAAATAACCAGCACACAGTTCTGCTAATCAGGGCTCAAATGGGATTTTCCATCAGTGTGTCACTACAGGAAAACAGGCTTTTTCTGTGTGCTTTTGTGCTTTGCTTTTGAATAACAAATTCCAATTGGAATCAAACACCATTTGTCCATAAACAAAATAGTAGATAAGTTAAAAAGTCTAAGAACATTAAGTGTGTGAACATTCTCCTAACACAGGTAGCACAAGTAGAGATGAAGGCAGAGAGGACTGAAAGTCGCTGGGGAGAGGTCGAAAATGATAAAACAATGAGATGCACAGCTGTTTGAAAATATATGTATTTCTTATATTTACAAGTTGTGGGAAAGGTTCTGGAGATGAACCACTCCAGATCCTACACTAGCATGGGTTGGATGATGCCTTGCAAACATGTAGCATCAGGAGCTCTCATGTGGCCTGCTGTCTTATTACCTTTGTCTTAATAGTCACATTGTCTCTGTGCCAAACCACCTTGCTTAGTGTGTATCAACATACCTGGGACACACATTAATGGCTGAAAAAATTACATCAACCTTTGATAAAATTCCATCCAGCAAGTCAAGCTCCATCCAAAGTCAAAGCTCCTCAAAAAATGCCTGACCTGAGCAATTTTGAGCTCTGCATCAGGTTAATTTCTGTTTGAATAAGGAAAGTGTGAAGAAAGGAAGGGCGACCATGATTATAAACACACCCCTTGCAAACTGGAAATTAGCAGAAATATTTCTACAGCTCAGTAGTTTCCTATTAGCTCAGCAGGCAAATCTTGGACCTCACACGGGCTCCACACCATGGAAACCAACTGACTTCTGCTTAGTCTAAATTCATGGGATTTTGATCTATAAGACAAAAATCCGTGAGATTATCTTTTAAATCAGACAAGCACAGCTGATTCCTTGTATATAATGTGGAATGACAATTACTTTAGCCAGAAGGGCTGTTCCTGGGCATGTATCACTCCCAAAATTTCTGAAAGATCATAGGTATGATGAACTATAGTGACTTTGCAAATAGATTAAAAGAAAAAAAAGAGAGAAATTATATAGTTCAGGGTCAGCAAAGGAATAGCAGATCCACAGAGGTATTGGGTGGCAGATGTGCAGCGAGGAGGACAAGCATGAGGAAGAAGGCAGCAGCAATAATGCATCCCTTCAGCTGCTTGGTTGTTCATCTGGAGCTGCCAGCTCAATCCAGGGCTCTTCCAGGCAGACTTTGCCCTGCTCATCACCAATGGTGATAATGATGCTTCACACAGATTAAAATCCAATTGAATGTGGCCAGTCTTCGCGAACGAAGATCTGGGAAAGGTGTTTTTACCTTTCAAGCCTGCGCAATGGATTTTTT
>JAWWLV010000100.1:8997354-9008289 GCA_035041135.1 Platyrinchus mystaceus | reverse complement strand
AATATCAACCCTTATAATACAAAAAAAAAAAAAAAAAAAAAAAAAGAACAATTTTAATCTTAGGAACTTTTTATTGCAGGTTATAAATGTGATAAATGTTTCTTGGAAGATACTAACTCCAGTTTCTTTTGTACCTGGCTATAGAATAATAATCTCAAGGCAATTGGTTGGGCATTTGCCTCTCATATTCACCCAAATGTCTCATTTCAGTCTTGATTTTTGTGTCCCTGACAACAAAACCCTCAAGTCTGATAAAGATTCAAGCAATACAATTACCACCAATTTGGATTGGGATTTTTTTAGCCCAGTTTTTGTTATTTACAAGTTCTGTTTCTAGTCTAAACTACTTGTCTAGGCTCAATAGCCAGTAGTTACCAGAGGGGACAGATGGATAATATATTCCATTTTAAGATATATAAGTTGAAACACTTCCTGAAAGAACATTATGTTCTGCATCACCAACAACAGAGATCTCAACAAATTTAGTTTATATTACATACTTATATTTTGGACAACTGAAGCTCATTGAGATAATCCCACCAAAACCACCAAATCATGACCTTTCCATGTGCATATATACAATGAAACTCTCCTTCCATGAAGAAAAATCACAGGAGAAAACACTTCATGTCTCCTCTTTGCCCATGTGTTTCCCTCTAAGAGTTGACAATACAGTCCTTGGATTCTGATCTAATGTGAGACTTGAAACAGAGGATTTTTATCATGACTTCAGCACCAGTGAGCACAAGCTCATCACTCTGTGTATGTTTTGTGCCCACAATCTGCCTCAAAAGAGGTGCCAAAAGGGAAGAGGGAAGGAAAAAATGGCAAAGTTATTTCTATGACAGAAATCAGGCACAGCACACGAGAACACAGTTATTGTTTAGATTTTGGTATGTCATAGTAAAAAAAAAAAAAAAAGGTGGTCTTCTGGCAAGGGGAGCACCATTTAAGCACGAGGTGCTGATGGCAAAAATCAGAAGGAGAATGTTCTGAGAACTTGTGATTTGGACCAGGCCTTTATCCTCTTTCCTTTTGTCTGAAAACACATGTGATATGTAGATGTATCTTATTACGGCCACACATTCAGCCATTGACTGATGCTTATTTTTACAACAAGGGAAACATCCGTCCATTTGCTAAGGTGAACATGAATATCTTGGTTTTTTCATCTTAAAAAAGAAAAAAAAAAAAAAAAAAAAGAGAAAAAGAAAGAAATATCTTCTCCCCTGCCATCCAAGAAGAGAAAAGAGAATAAACAAACCTTCATATCCACTTTCAGGTTCATGCTGATCCTGGTACATAAGAGGCTTCTTCAGGAACAGTGAACACTGTTCAGCATGTGCTCTGTTGTGTTTGTGTGGAGCAGCAAGTTCATCTGAGCAGCCTGAAAAAGGCAACAGCCTGAACTTCCTCTGAAGACAGCAGGAGCAGTGCTTGGTGTCTCCTCTTTGAACTAAAAAACAATATAACAGTAACAAAAGAGCAAAACTTTCTCATTTTACTTCATCCATGAAATTCAGTGTGGAAGTGAAAATAGAGTGCAAATGTGGCAAGTACCATTGTATAGGCTTAGCTCTCTTGATAGAAAAATAGGTTTAGGGAATTTCTACAACTCTAGTTAGAGATCCAATGGGTTCTGTCCCCCCAAAGTGGATACAAGTGAAAAGTTCACAAGAACAATTAAATGAAATAAATAATTTGCACAAGTCTCTGCCTATCATTTCACATCAAGGTTAGCATTCTCAAATGCTAAAATGGTAAGTGAAACTACTTTCTTCTCTTTGGGCTGTAAGGAGGCTAAGAAATTGTTGCTGTAGAACTGAACATACCCCAGGTCCAGGGGAACGTAATGATGACCAAAAGATGCAAAAGGTGGGGATGAGCAGAAGCACCTCTGAGCTTTCAATCAAGGAGCATGATGGAAGAGACGAACTTCATCACAGGCAATGCCTGGAGCAGCTGGGACACTCACCTGGGATGGGAGAAACAGCAGTTGGCCCCAGTTTTACAAAATTTACACTCTAATGGTAAACAGTTGGTAAATATTTAAACCAAACATTAAATGTTTAAATGTTGGTTTAAAAATTTACCAATATTTAAATGTTGGTTTCCCTATATAGAGTCTCACTTTTCTTCCTGCTTCTCATCCCTCACATCTCCTTAAGCAAGGAAGGGGCACGGAGGTTTAGTTTGCAGGAAAATACTCTGAAGTGCACAGGAAGCTTGGAGAGAAGAGTGTTTTCCAGTTCTGCTTCTGTGGAAACAAAATACACAGTTGTTTCATGCCAGGAAATGTTTTTTGGTAAACAGAGACAGCCTTCAAGATTTCTGATAAGGGCACTTTTACTGTACAAAGCCTCTAAAGTTGGTTCAGTGCATGTACCTGCTTGTGCTGTTCCACAAACAAACTTTATGAAGGGAGAATGCATTTCACAAGGAACCTCCACTATTATTGGATGTATCCACGTGGTGCAAGTAGGAGGCATGCAAAAATTTACCTCTTTATTCCACACTGGCTGCACAGTCTCTAAACATCGTTAGGGGTTTTTAGAATTTATGGCACACTCTCACTATTTATTAAGTTCAAAAGCCTTCATCCTGGCTATAAAGTATATCAATTCTCCTGCAGCTAAACCCTTTATTGAGTCAATTCCAAGCTCTTGTTGGGCAGCCTCTCTGGAAAAAGGGAAAAAAAAAATAAAAGAGAAGCAAACCCCAGTTTATCACTCTGCCGTTAAAAAGTCCAGCAAAAAGCAAGACTCAGCTTACATGAGAAACTTGGTCTCAATTAATTGCTAAGCAGTCTTGGCTCAGTTGACCCTCTTTCATCCAAGAGCTCAGTAGAGACGAAGGGGAAGTGGGGGAAGCACCAAGAAGCTGGTTATAACAAGCTGCCCCAATAGTTCTTAGTCCTGTATCCAGGTACCTATGTCAGCAATGTGGCCTCTTTAAGACATCAGTGAAGAGCTGGCACAGCAAAATAATTATTTGTGTTGTCTTCTATCCTCCTAAACTTTTATTTCCTTGATACTGTCCTGTCAGGGTTTGAAAATTGTTAACTATGTTTTAGTTATTGTGTACTGTGTGTATTCTGTTTTGCTCCTTATGTATGTAGATCCTGTGTTCCCATTGGTTCCCATGGCCACTGTGCCACCTCCTTGCATTGGCTAGCTGAGTGGCTAAACCCCTCCCTCCCTGCAACCTTATAAACTGCGGGAATTTTGAATAAAGCTCTCTTCGCTTCTGGACTTGTGCGTGGTCTCATCTCTCTCTTGCTACCGGAGCCTCCGCCGCCCGTCTCGGCCCCTGAGAGGCGGGCGGTGGGGGGAAGATCCCCGCCACATAACCCCAACACTGTCCTAGGTAGATGTGAAGAGCTGATGTTAGCACTGCAATAAAAGTACTGGGACTATCTGCTATTAATCCAGAGCACAGTTCAGGATGAGAGGCTGAAGTAGAAAAGCTGAATGCCTGGATGCAGAGCTGGTTAGCTGATGTATGTGGAGCACCAGCAATTGCAGTCTGCCCAAATCAGTGTTTAGAGGATTTATCCCCCACGTTGGTGTTCTCTGCATGCTCCATGTGTTTGTTTTGCTGACTCTCGAGGACCACATGCATCTCCAAAACCCTTAATTCACTTCCAAGGATGATTTTTCAACATTTCTCTGGGGATGGCAGGAACCCCCGTGTCATTGGGATGACGGGGAGTTTTGGTCTGTGGAACATTACAGGGGCGTATGTGCAGGGTGGCTGCTCCAGCCACAGCTCTTAGAACAACCACAAAAACAAATTAAACATCACCATCACTCAGCTGTCACACATTTGGAACAAATTTGGGACTGAATCATGAACTAAGGCAGCCTCAGCTGTGAATATCCTGATGGGGAATCAACAGCATCAGAATTGCAAACCCAGACTGTTGTCAGAGGAGCAGAAAGAGGGATAGCTGATGCCTCACAAGAGCTTCAGAGCACATTCCTGGAGCTGTTCTTCAGGATCTGGTGTCCAAAAACATATTCTTAGGCATCACCCACTCACTGTGGTGAACAGTTATGAGTTTTCTGAGGCACAGCAGAAGAAAAATTCAGACCAAAGCCCTGGGAACAATCACTGGAGACATCAGTGTCAGATTCACTGGATAACAGTTTTAAACCACGATTTCATGGGATTTCAAAAACCTCAGCTCAACACACTGGCTTAGCCGTGGGAGGAAAATATCCAGCACTCTCTAGCAGAACACTAGATCTTTGACACAGGCATAGGCTATGAACGAAAACCAGCTTTGACAACTTTTTTAGTGAGTAAACCAGCATTATGCTTAATTTTCACTCAGCCCACAATATGCCCATGTGTGATTAATAAAGGCCTTCAGCAAATTATACCATTCATGGTAGAAGTACAGTTGCCATTTTCCTGTGGCTGTATAGGTGTTGAGTTTGGATTTTCCACAACGTGTTTAATCAAAACAAGCCAACACATTTACTTGCAGTAAATTCCTCGTCCCTGGGGGTCTTGATGCAGATAAGAATGAAAGACTCGAGTGTAGGCACTGCTGGAACCTTCTGGCTTGTTGATGCAGACTCAAAGGGTCAAGGCTGTCAGGTCCAGCTGACAATAAGCAGAAGCATCAACACAAAGCTATCTTGTCCATCTATTGGTGGGTTACAGCCCAGTCAGAGAATATTCATAAAATGGTTGATTAATAAATTTGCAGTTGATGTTGATGCAGGCTCTTACTGAGCATCCCATTCTGACCCTCAAGATGAGACAGGTGACACAGTTAACATGAAAAAGGAAGAAAAATAAACATGTAGGACCAAATGAGGGGCAGACACATTGAAAACAGCACAATAAAACCAGGCATAACCATGTTTCCTTCTTTGGATAATAGTCCAAATACTTCAGATACCCCAGGACAAATGGCTGGATTTTCTTTTCCTAAGTAACAGTTCAGCTCTAATTGGGCCTCCAAATTAATTCTTACCACCATTAGTGTGGCCAGCATTAGTTGCTGGTGAATCATCAATCATCCCTTGTAATAAAAGGCTCATCCATGCATCTTTAAATCACTTGACGCAGTTTAAATCTCCCATCTGCTTTCATTCTTCTGCCCTCTAATAAGTCTCGGTCTCTTGCAGAGATCCAGTAGTTGAAATCAATTGTGTTCTTTCTATGCCGCTATTTAGCCTGTTGGTTACAGCTGATGTGCTGCAGCCCCAGGCCTGGAAGTGTGTGGCAGGCTTAATTTTTTTAGCTTAATAGTAAATTTTCATTGGTTGTGGAAGCTGTGAGTCACGAAATGAAATTAGACTTGGGGTGTTTGTACACTGTGATGAAGCTTTTGCAACACGTAGTAACCAATCATAAGAGATACAGAACTGTGGACTCATTAACTGTGAATGAGCCGCTGATAAAAACCAAAATGTTCAAGAGCCACACCTTTTACTCCTTTGTTTTAAAGACAATTAAGGACAGATGAACATTTGCAAATGTTCATCTGTCCCCAGGAAACTAAGGTAACATATCAATATTTTGATAAGATTTGTTGACAAAGTCTTCTACAAAGGCTGGACTTCATCACAAAGAAAGTTTCTTTAATGGATTATCCCCTAGTGTTTGTGTCTTGATGCCTAGTGCTTCCAAAAGTAAACAGAGAAATCTTTGTTTAGTCTCAGTGTGGATCAAAAGATTTATTTTGCAGGGGGAAAGGACAAGTCTTGTTAATCGTGGTCCCTGTGATACCCTTCTGTCTTCCTGAACAAAGTAAAAGACATGTTTTTTGATTTCTTTTTACACTGGAAGAGGAGAGCAGATTAAAAAAGACATGTTTCTTTCTTCCTGATTCCCTGAAAACACTATCAAAACATGCTATTGTTAACAATTTATATTGGAAAAATCAACTGTAACCAAGACCCTGTGTACAAGATACATGCAACTGCATATTAACAGGGAAAGTGCTACATCTCCAGCTCTCCTGAAGCTGGCCTAAATTCATTAAATTTAAAGAGAGGTGCCCTTTGGCTGCTGCTAATTTCCTTACGGTGCCATAAAGAGTATAATGGCATGTCCTTAGGCCAGAAGTTAACTTAGCCTGCTACCAAGACTGAATCCAATCGGAAATGTTTGGGAAGGGCATAAAGTCAGAGCAAGCACATCTCCCTTACATTGCCCAGCACAGTGAAGTTCATTGACTTGGTTGTTCCTTGACTGGAAATTCTATTCTCCCTGGATGGAAGTTTGTACAAATTCACCAGATGCATTTGGATCCTAATTGTCCTTTGGATGCCCATAACATCCATAGCACCATGTAACCTAGCACTACAGGAAAAAGATATATAAACACTAATTTCTTTTGTCCTAAACTCCATGCCTGATAATTAATGGAATTAGTGCCTTGGTCTGGCTGCAAGGATGTTAATGCTGGGCAGAGTCAGTGATGGGGAAACAGGACTGTCACCTTTAGAACCAGAGTGGATTTAGAGCCACTCAAGACAGTCCCAAAACAACAACTGAAAGAAACTGCTGTGACTCATTCACTGAAAGAAACTCTCTGAGTGTTTCCTCTGTGAGCACTGATACAAACAATTAATTTAACTTTCTGCCAATCCTTATCTTCCCCAAACACTCCAATTATCCTTTCATCTTCCATTGCTCTTGCAGACAATTTGGAAGATATATGTGTTTATAGAAAGGGGTTATTATTAATTTTTTTGCCTTTAAAAGTTCTTCCTTGAGACCTCTGTGTTCCTTTTTCTCTTTCTATTTTGATGGAGGTTTCAAGTTAACCTCACTTACTTACAATCTTTTCTAGTTTCCTTGGTTTTTTGCTGCATAAAGAAAGTTTCTTTTTATCCCTGATAGACTCCCTTACCAAACAGCCTTGTTTACACCATTATTGAATTAGTTTTTTCCTTCCAAAATAGTTTTATTTGATTTATTTATAGAGTTGTGTTATACTGGACCGCTTTAAAAAAATACCAGTACCACCTGCAAGTACTTTGTTTATTCTTTTGGCAACTTTTTTTCCATTTCTTCCCCATTTTATTTGCTTTTAGTGGTTGGTTTCAGGAAGCTATCATGTCTTGCATCTAGGTTTCTCCATCGTGTTTTGATGTGACATTTATCATTTAGGAGATTTTTCATTCCTTATTTCAGGATCTGCAACCCCCTTGTTCAGAGTTTCTCCACCATTTATTGCTTTTTTGCATGTACCAATGCTGAGCAACTCTTATAATCAGATGGCTCAAGGACCTGTGAAACCACTGAAAGAAGATTAAGTATCAGGAATAATACAGGAAAATACTTGTAATATCACGTGGGGGGAATAACTTATAAAGCCCCCAACAAAGCTCAGTTGGCTTTTACAGAGAAAAGCTGGTTAAGGATGAAACTTTCTCCGAAAACTCAAGGCCTCAAACAATTTGGACCCCATCAGTGCCAGCTTTCTTTTTGGACAAGGATTCAGCTTTTCTCCCATCTTTTCATGCTTTCTCTCCCCTCCCTCATTGTGAGCACCCAATCAGCTCTTAGCTATTGCCAAATCTGAAAACTTTGGCCTGGGATTTAAAGCCCATTAAAAAGAAAAAAAGGTCCAGTACTGAGACAGCAGTGGTGCAATGGGAAGGGAGGACTGGTGAAGCTCATAAGTTCACTATCAAACCATTATAAATAATCATTAGAATCAGATCTTTTCCACACCATGACACACCTCTAGCTGGGTCACCTTTAAAAGAAAATCCAGTATAAAATGTCTTTTCCTTTGAAGAAGGTGCTCTGTGTTCAGAGGTAGCTCATGTCCCATGCAGTGTATGAGCTGCTGCTGCAAGGGACTCTTTTTTTTTTATTGAACATTAATGCATTGTAAACTCCAGCATAAAACGCCTGCTGTCCCTTTACACACTTGGCTTTCTGGCAATCATTCAATTTTTTTTTCCCTTGAACAGTCACAATTCATATATAGAGCCAGACACACACCCACACTCCTTTTTTTTTTTTTTTTCCACTGGCTTTGTCCTGGTTTTGGCTGCATGGTCCTTTGGGTGAAATGGGTAAAGTTAGCTTTATGAGCCATAAAATGGTAGGATGTAAGGATTCACTTGGTTTTGTTGTGTTAGTAGTATTTTATGGATAAAGTGTGAAGAAAGCCATATAATTGGGTTACTGGGAATAGTGAATATGGCTGAAAAGGAGGAAATAGATCTTTAGTCTGGCATTCCTTCATGCATGGAGTGTGGGGTTGCTGCAGAGCTAGAACTCATTCGACTGACATGGTAATGTTCAATTAAGTGAGCAATGAGGTCCCTGCTCACTCCCTCCCAAGTATTGATGGTTAATCAGCATCAGCAATAAACATGTCACAAACAATAAATTCCATTGAATGATCATTTCAGTCAGAGATGGACACTCTGACCCTTTCTGCCTGAATCACAACTCTCCAGCTCCCCTGCCAACAGTAGAGTTAAGATAATTTTGCAGCAACAAAAGTGGAGGGAAGATCAAGCATGCAACAATAAAACTGAAAATCAGGGCTCTCCTTATATCATCCTCTGGGAAGCCTCAGTTCCTTGTAAAGTATATATAGTTTGCCATAGGCAAAGCAGTCAAGACAGATTTTTGGCTGAAGCAGTACTTCTGTTTGACTTGCAGTCTTCAAATAGGATTTTTTTAATGTCCATTAAAATAAAATTTAAAAAAAGTTAATTCAATGAATTTAATTCAATTTATTTAATAAATGAGCATTCTTACTCCCTTCCTTCACAAATAATTCTACTAAAGGCTTAAAACTAGATAAGTCAGTTTAAGTCACATAATACCTCCCAGAAAACGCTCTGTTTGTTACAGAGCAGAAGACAGACTGGGGAAGGTTTTGGATTACTTTATTTCACATTTGTTCTCTTTCTGAGAAGCTGCTGTAGTAAGTCTTGTTCTCACTTTCAGGATGGAAACCATTCACAAGAGTTTATCTAACACAAGAAAGACTCTGCCATGAGCTTCTGCCTTATCCAGGACCACCTCACCTCCACCTCCTCTGGATGTTCTCGCGATGAGGAGGAGATAAGGGATGAGAAAGAGGAGAGGCCAAACCACACTGGAATCTGCTTATGCGGCATCAGCACATGGATAAAGAGAAGGTGTTTTCTGATTCCCCAGCATTTAGAATCTGGGACCCACACATCCCTGAAGTGAGGTGAAGGGACACCAGCTGCAGACCCAGGAGGGGATGGCCAGTTTTGCACCATGCTGCCCTGAGACAAAAAGCCCTGCTGGGTTGGTTGTCCAGATGCTACAAATCCCATGGTGCTACCAGGACCCACCAGAGCTCTGTGTCACCATCACTCAGATGTGATTCAGTCACACTCAGGGAAACCTGGCCTAAAGCCTTCAAATAAAGCCCAGCACCCCTTTCCCAGTCTTTTAGCAGCTGCTCTCACTTACTTTTAAAACCATAGCATCTCTGTATGTAATTTACATTCCTGCAGATATCCTTCTATTTTTTGGCATCGCTGAATTGCTTCCAAATTTCTTTTCTATTTAGTCTAATAGATGTTATTACGTTATTTAGATTTTCACTCATAAAAATGACCAAAAGCAGCTGTATCTTCACAAGGCATTGGACGTCAACCAAGCCTAAAGGTCGTTCTGACATATATTAATGGGAAATAATTTCAGAATATAGTCCCCGTTAAAAAAAAAAAAGCCTACATTTCATCTTACCTTAAAGATCTACTTCTATATAGTTAAGCTAAAGCTTTTATTAGAATTTGTTAAGAAATTATTGCTTCTAAAGAGTCAGTTATTCTGAACTGCTGTAAAAGCAAACTGTAACTTAATGAAAAAATACATCACAGAACTTTCTTGTCTCTCTCCCCATGGGAGAGGTTGAAGACACCTCTATTGGTGCACTACAAATATGTTAGAGGGGAGGAAAACCAGTGTTTTCCAGACTCTTACCAACACCTGCTTCAGGGAACAATCCTGTAATCCCACCATCATCTTAGTCTGAGGGCAGGAAAACTGGATCTGGGTGCCTAAACACACATTGCTGACTGACACTCAACCCACCATCCAAGGTTTTGCTGCCATTTGTGTAAAATAAATGTCACATTTCTGATGTTCTCCTTCATGTCTTGCCCATAGAGTACTTTCTTGACTAAGCCTTGAGTAAAATATAAGGCATCATTTTTTGCCCCCTTCAAAGTGAGGAACAAAAATTTTACTCAGAATTTTCTTCCTGAATCAGTCAACTGAGACCCACCACAGTATTGAAGTTTACCACCAGGTTATCCAACAAAGGAGGAGGATGATCTCCCAGAAGAAAGTGGAATCCATGGCCCTACACAAAGCTTTGCTTTTCGTAATATGAGCTGAACAGGGCAACGTGAAATGAGGGGCAACCCCACAGCCTGCAAACTGCGACCTTTTCTGGTCTCAGGCTCCCAATCCACATGAAACTTCTCTTGGAGGAGTCTTGTGTGAGGAGAGTTTGGGAACAGCTGCCATAGCTGTGCTGGTGCTGCTCCTTTGCAGGAGGGAAAAGCCCATGTAAACAGCTGCTTCATCTTCAGCTCTCAGAGGGGTAGTTTGAACTAAGTGAGGATGTGGAGAATGAACCATGTGCAGCTTGTTTAACTAGTCCCATTTTAAAGGTGAACTACAGTTTTTACAAAACAGACATTAATAATCAATGTTGTGCCAGAATTTTCTTTCTCTCTTTTTTTTCCTTTCCTTCTTCCTTTTTATTTCTTTCTTTCTTTTTGTTTCTTTGTTTCTTTCTTTTTCTTTCTTTCTTTCTTTTTCTTTCTTTTTCTTTCTTTCCTTTTTTCTTTCTTTTCTTTTTTCTTTCTCTCTTTATTTCTTTTTTCTTTCTTTCTTTCTTTCTTTCTTTCTTTCTTTCTTTCTTTCTTTCTTTCTTTCTTTCTTTCTTTCTTTCTT
>JAWWLV010000100.1:8970792-8994937 GCA_035041135.1 Platyrinchus mystaceus | reverse complement strand
CTTCCTTCCTTCCTTCCTTCCTTCCTTCCTTCCTTCCTTCCTTCCTTCCTTCCTTCCTTCCTTCCTTCCTTCTCTCTCTTTCTTTCCTTCTTTCCTTCTTTCTTTCTCTCTTTCTCTCTCTCTGTGTTTCAAATTTTCAGGTTTCCTAAGGTTTCCTAAATTTCCAGATTATGATTTTCCCTTTCCATCATTGCTTCTAGGTGCCACTAATGAGGAAAAAAGGAGAAGAAGAAAAATGGAGAAGGCCAGGATATTAGCAAAAAAAAACCAAAAAAAAACCCAAAAAAAACCCCCAAAAAAAACCAAACACAGATTTTATGACACTAATTCTGTTTTGGAAAAATAATGTATTACTTCTCAGTAATACTCATATTTTAATACATCTGTATGATTGATTACCCATAACTTAAGAAATATTGCTTCCACATTAATCAATTCAGCATTATTGTGGTTAAATTTATCATTCATTTTTGGGCTGGAAGGGATTCCATTCTGTTAACATTTGTATACTGCAGCTAATCCAGCTCAGTTTCAAACACATGGCAAACAGAAGCCATTCAAAGCAGCTCAAAGAGTGTAGTGTTTACAAAGTGAGTAAATCCAGAATTTTCTTGATCACCAGCAACAGAAAATAAAGAAACCAGCCAAAATCAGTAGGCCTTGAATTTGCACCAACTTCTGTTTCCCTTGATTGCCACTGTATAACTCAGCTGGAAAGAAAGACAAAGCAAGATATTTATGTATTATCTCAGACAGCTCTCAAAGTCATTGTAGAATTTGCCTAGTTAGGGATGATTCTCATTCAAGTGGGTTTCAAACTTGACAGACTTCCACTTTGGGTCACATTTCCTGAAGCGGACCCAAAACGGGAATTATCCAGTTGTACAACGCTTTCCCTGCCAGACCTGCTTCAGCTGTGTCTATAACTGCCCAGCAGGGACATGCGACAGGAGGAAACCCCAGATAATGCCCACAAAAGCACAAAATGGCCATTCTCCCTTTGGAGAAGATCTTGTCAGGATGGTGGGCTGTGTATGTCTCAGTAACATGCACATATAAGAAATATGAAGAATAGTATATTTTAAAAATTCTCAGTACTGAGCATAATTTTTGCTGGCTTGTCCTCTCTTGTCTCCAGCAATCAGCATTGTAGGACTGAGATAACAGCTTCTCAGGTGCAGTGGTCTTAAACCATCTTTAAACTATACATGTCCCATGAATACATCTCAGCCCTTGGACAATTCATTTCTACATCTGTCTTCCATAAAATCCTTCACCAATGAGCTCAGTTTTTAGGGAACCACCCAAAAAAATTGCCAAAGCTTTTTTACCTGAGTGGCAATAATTAAATTAAGAGTTTGTCTTTAGGGTGTGTATAGTGAGGGGTTTTTCTGTAGGTTGAATTTCATCAGGTTACCTACTGGTCAATCTTCAAAAATATTCTCAAAAATCTTTGCAAATACGTATAAATTCAGCTGTCCTGAAACAAATGCATATCAGCAAGTTATGTCACTTCTTGTTTCTTTTTCATACCATTTATAAATATACTGAAAAGCCTGAATCCCAGCACATTGTGAAAAGTTATTATGGACTTCTTTTTTCTCCTGTCTTCCAATTCCTCAAGAAGATTTATGCCTTTATACCCATTTCATAAGGAGATTTCATTCGGGGAGCAAAAGTTAAATATTTTCTTCCTCAATGAAGTTGAATGTATTTTAAAATATTGAACTTATTTTCACTGACAGGCAAGAACATCTTTGTCAAAGTGAAACAGCTTTGGAAATTTCAAACAGTTGTGTCATTTGTCTATTTAGTGTCTGTATTAGTCATTTTTATTGGACTCAAAATTCAACAGAAATGGGATCTGAAGAGAGATCCTCCAAGCACTGCAGCATCTGGAAGTTTTTGAGATACTTGGGGAAAAAAGGCGATATACAACAGAGGAAACAACACAAAGCAATGAGACAAGTATGCAATTCAGTAAACAGATTAAGATGTTTCCAAACTGTTGTCTGCTGATCACTGCTGGCCTTTAGGAGATTGCTAAATGACTGCAAATCCATATTAAAGTATACTTCACTTATCTCATCTCCAGAGTGTTTTCAATTACATGTTTGATGATAAGGCTACACAGTCAACATGAGAAATAATGGAAGTTTCCTCAAAAAGATTGATTCCAAACTAGTCTCTCTCACATATGTTAAATCTGGAGCTATTCTGGTAACTGAGAACAGATTTCAGCTTCATCATTAAGGCATATTCTGTCTGATGAGGAAATCACTGAAGCCATTAGATAAGGACTCCAAAAAGCATACATATTGCTGTGTATTTGCCCAGTCATCATATTAATATGATGCATGGTTTCTTGTAAGGTAGAAGCTTTTTTCATAAAGTTTTTCAGACTACCTTTTTTTTCCCTCAGGCTGGTTCTCCACATAGTAAAATGTAATGGTCACCATCTACAGTCCAAAACCACATTTAGTCCATGAAGGCACAATATTACTGTATTTTTTTTTAAGTAAATGAACATGACTGTAGTCTGGTCCTTTTCTCACAGTAAGAATTAAAAAAATTCAACTCAAAAATTATTGGTACTCTTATTGAAATTCAAGTATTTGTTAAAACCTTATGGTACATAGAGAAAGGTAACACCCTGACTGGTCGCTGGAGCTCTTCCTACCTGAAAAAGACCAGATGGTTTGCAAGGAAAGGCAGCACTAGTCCTTGCTAAATTTTTGCATTCTCATGAACATCTGTGAACTGAATTTATCTATGTGATTTCACAGAACCTGTCACAGGGTAAATAGCATGAAAAATATATATGTGCAAGTGATTTCAACAGAAAGAGAGAAGATTCATATTGGATATTGGGGAGGAATTCTCTGAGGGTGGTGAGGCCCTGGCACAGGTTGCCCAGAGAAGCTGTGGCTGCCCCATCCCTGGAAGTGTCCCAGGCCTGGTTGGATGGGACTTGCAGCCACCTGGGATAGTGGAAGATGTCCCTGCCCACAGCAGGGGGGTGGAATGAGATGAGTTTGAAGGTCCCTTTCAAACCAAATAATTCTGTGATTCTGCAATTTCAGCTAAGCCAATAAAATGCAGGGCAACTCAGACAAAGTTGATACTCTTTTAACAACACAGGTCACTCTGTCAGGAGATATATCCAGCAAAACGACTCAACTGTGGAAATGTGAAATTCAGATTATAAGGCAACACTCTTAACAATTCTAACCAGCCTCTAAACTGCAACCAGGCAGAATAATATAAACTCTCAAGTGATTTAATCTGAAATATGGACTTGAAGAATTATGTCCTTTGCACCAGGTCCTGAGTGTATGTCCAGGGCTGACTTTCATGAGTCAGCAGAGCAAGCTCAGCACAGCAGAGTGCTGATGGGGTGCAGAATGCCATGTCTGTGAGGCCAATGTCACCAGCTGGTCTCTGTCACCAAGGCAGGAAGTGACCAAGGGCTGTGCTGAGGGAAGGGAAGCCCACCTCGATGAGCAGCCTAGCCTCTGCAGCTGCACAAGCAACAGGCTTGTCCCTGCTCCAGCCCCACAGCCCTGCGTCAGCAAAGTTCATTTGCGCCCATGGTGCAGAGGGGTCTTGAACTGTCTCTACATGTCTTTGTGTGCAGATGGGGCTGTTCCTGCAGCTGTGCTCCAGGAACCCTCTGTGGCTCCCATAAGGTGGGTCCCACAAGATCCCAGCTCACCCCCAAACAGAGGCTGGGAAAGGAATGGGAGCAACTTGGTGTACTGTCAAGCTAAGGGCTTGGGAAGGAGCAACTGAATAACTACTTATCTATCACAGCATGAAACTTTTCCCTCTGTTGAAGAATGACCTATCTGCAGCCTGTGCAGTTCCTCCTCATTTTAACTGACTGGAAAATTTCCTCCACCTGTATAATTCACTCAGTCCATAAAGTTAAAAGGAAAAAAAAATTAAACAATCTCTATTGTCTTCACAGGACTACAAAACATGCAGAGGGGGAAAAGAAATGCTGCTCTACATTGGGACAGGGAAAGAGAAATCAATTAAAGGAAAGAAAAAACATATGTGGATGTTTTGGAGAAGATGAGTTTGGTAAATAAATTCTATTGATGAATTAAACATAAATACATTAGTAAACCGAATAATAAATCATGATATGCCACGTGTGTCTTTCATCCCAAGAGTTACAAAGGCTTTACAACGCATAAACAAACATGCACACCATCAGCTAAAGAGTCTGGCTGGGATTTGGCAAAGTTTGGCATTATAATGTGTCTTAACCAGTGGAAAAATGTATCTCAGTTACATTTACAGATTATATCAAACTGTAACCGGGCCAGTTTGTAAGAAAGTACTCAAATCTTCTACAGCTATGGTGATTGTCTGAAATAAGTAGAAGACAAAACAATTTAAATAAATGGTAAAAGTATCAGATATAGATAAAAAAAAAATTGTGTAAATAGGAGATGGGGGTGAGTGGCTGGAGATCACTGGTATAGACAGGTGTTAGGGATCTTACAAATAAAGTAAAATGGCTTCAACAGCGTAAATCTTTACCATTTCCCCTTATATGTAGGAAATACAGTTATATTCAGCCGCAGAAAATATAGGGTAGGCAATGGGAAACACAACAAGAGGTAGTTTGACCAAGCCATAACATAAATTCAGTAAGGATACTGTTTAATCTTCAACTCATAAGGAAGTTAAAATGAGTTTAGACTAATATTCCAGGAAAGAGTATAAATATTATTTAGATAGCTGATTTTTCCCATCCAGACTTCATAAAGAATGCACACATTCCTTCTTCCTCTGGCTGAGGCTGGAGGGACAAGTTAGAGATCTTTTGGAAGATCCAAGGCATCTTCCAAAATCAGGTTTCACAGAAAACTTGCCTTCTGTGTGTTGAATATCAGCATTTCTGTGAAAAATTAATAATTCCAATATATTCACATAAATAAAACAGCCTTTCATGTTATTTCTGAGTGAGTGACGGAAAATAAACAGGCCAGAACATGGCTGAATAACGATAGCAGGAGAAGTTTAGAAAAATATTCTTTATTATTTTACAGTGTTTGAGTGACTCTCTTTCTTTTTTTGTACTTCTTGACCTTTTACCAGGTGCCACCATGGGATGATACCGCCTATGAAGCCCACTGTTTAGGAAACACAACAATGTAGAGCTACTCCACATGTGAGCCTCAGCAGCAGCTACATCAATCAAGACTCTTATTCCCAGGTTATTTTTACTTCTCAGTATTTAAAAGGAACTGGTCTCTGTGATTCTCAACACCCCAAGCACAAACAAAGCTGTAATAACTCACAACTTAATGAAAGCAAACTCTGTATAATACACACAGACCCTGAAACTCGCAGGGTCTTTCAAGAGAAAATCTGAGCTCAGCCAAAACACGCAGACAAAAGAAGAGGTTTAAATCCCTTCCAGACGCAGAGGCATGAGATACAAGATATGTTCTGTTTATTTAACAAGCCAGAGCTGGAGTGAGGGTCTCCACAATACAATTAAAGTGGTAACAATAAAAACACAGCAAACCAATTCTTGTAGCCCATGAAAGATGAAGCCAGCAGTAGGATTATGGAACCTGCACACACAGACGTTTTAATACCTATGCCAGACACGGTGCTGGATGATAATACTGACACAATAAAACATGAGAAATCCAAAGCCAAGGAACAGATGGAAAGGCAAAGCTTCTCTCGTGAAGCTGCTTCTCATTGAAGGCTTAACTCCCAGCTCCATGCAGAGCAGCCACCCATTTGAAGTCACCGTCAGTTCATACCCCACAACACTTCGGAAATGCTGCTCCTTCCTCTTCCATAGGTAAGGAAATGCAACATTACACCATTCTCCTGCAGGAAAGACACTGTATTCCTTGGATGATGTCAAGACTGACTCTGTGATGACAACATCCATGGGCTGCATGGTAAATATACCAGTTCACTGAAGCACATGTACAAGATGAGTGTGTGAAGACATTGCCCAAAAATATCTCCAAGAGAGTAGTCAAGGCTCTCATGCAATAGAAACTCTGCTGCTGTGACATAGAATTTTACCCACAACCTTTTCTCAGAGCCCTCTGTTAAAACCAGACCTGGAAATTTAAAGCAACAACAAAAAGGCAGGACCTGACAAGGTTTAAAGTTAGAGGGTAGCTGAGAGAAATTGGAATAATGGTCCTATATGATATACAAGGGGTTTTTTTTTCCTCCAGAAATATGAATAACAGAGAACCATGGAAAAAAAATTACATGGAGAACAGTCATTTCAGAATTGCACTGTCATTGGTAGCTGGACAGTGCATGAAGAATAAGGATCTGATGGCAAACAAGTGCTTCAGATTTTGCTTTGCAGAAGAATACGGGGAAGGCATTTTTTACTGAGTCAGAGAGATTAACTCCAGAGCAGCAACTGGCTCTCAGGGTACTCTCATAGGGATGCTTCAAGATGCCTTTTTAAAGGCAAATGCCACAATCCCTCACTATTTGCATTTTGGCCTACTTTTATCTTATTGTTGTATCTCACAAAAACTTACAGACAAAATGGGTCAAATCACATGGAAGAGGTAAAATGAGAGCAGGGGAAGCTGAGTGGTACTGTCTTCCACTTGAAAAGGAAGTATTAGAAAGACATATTTTTAAGCAGCATACCAAAAAATGGAAACACAATGGGTTTATGATTGAAACCTTGGTTCTGGGCATGGTTTCCTTGGCAACAGTGCTAATTCAAGGGCTTTTTTCACACTATAACACTATGTAAGCAGGGACCTACTTTAAATGGCCCATGTTTTGAGTTGTTCAGCTCAGAACTAGAAGCAAAACAAGCCATTTTCTTTAGTTCAGAGAGGTAGTGGAACCCAACAGTGATAGCATCTGGTCTTCTCAATGACATTTATACTGGACTGAGGGCTCAAATCAAGAGGATCTTATTTTGTCACCATCCCAGGAGGTGTTCAAGGAATAACTGGACAATGTTCTGACCAGGTTGACAAGGTAGGGATTGGTCACAGGTTGGACTCAATGGGCTTAGGGTCTTTTCCAACCTATATAATTCATGATTATGTGATCTTAGTCAGTTACAGGAGTCTCATGTCTCAGCTGGGTTAAGAAAACATCACAGTAAGTGACTTGGAGGTTTGACGGATGTTGGTTCGGGCGGTAATTGATCCCACCCCTGATTCTACAGACAGGTAAAGCAGTGCAGGTGTTTGTGCTGAAGCAGGACAATGTTTAAAACACTCTGAGGGCAGTGAATTCCATCAGGTTGAGTACAAGCTCAGGAATCATTGGCACATTGCTTACTGTAGCAACTTGAGTAAACACTCATCACGGAATAATAAGTTATGTCTACATACTTAAAGACCATGTGAAATTGTACAGGGAGAAGATTTGGCCTCCCACCCCTCTGTGATTTTTTTTACTCTTGTTTTTCTTCAATTACTCTCTGTGTTTTATGTTGACTTACTACTGGAGATAGGTCCTGCAGAAGAAATGGGACATGCTGTTAAGTGGAGCTCACATACAAGTCAGTGTTTGGAGTATCCAGCCCTCCACTTCCTTAATCAAAGAGGAGAATTACCTCTTCTCTACTGGTCGGCACCAGACCCAAGGAAGGTCTAAACCCCATGTGCCCAAGACATCAAAAGAGCTCTTTCAAGAGGAAGAACAGCAGATAACTGTAAAGGAAGTTACAGCTGTTTGCCATTTAATGAAGTTAAATGCACATGTAAATGTTTATAGACTCCAGGCTGGACTTAATTTTTTTTGGAAGCAAGATTTTTGCGACATAATCATATACTCCACTATTTTTTCCTGATGGATTGTGAGTTATGAATAATTCCTTGTGATAATCTGAAAATGCTTCATGCATCTGAACATACTGAAACACCCTATTACCTGCCTAGTTCACAAGAGCACTGCAGTGCTTTATTACTGAAAATAACCTTTATGCAAACCATTCACACTAACATGATTGGTTTGGTTTTTTAATCTCATATTTTCCTTCACTAACAGACAAGTACTGTTTGAAAACAACAACAGTAACAACAAGGAATCCACTCACATTTCTGGGTAGGGTCCAAGCACTCCTTGTGGGTTGAATGAATGGTTTCCTCTAAGCAAGGCAAACTTTCAGTCTCTCATCTGGAAAATATTATGTGAGCAAAAGTTCAGGGTCAACCTGCCAGGGCTGAAACTGTTATGAGTTGATTTTTATTCTTTCAGGTCAGGGAGGAAAAAACATACACACCTCAAAAAATGGAGGTTGAAATAGTCTTTGTCATCAGGTGAGTGTAAAAGTCAGAGACGATTTACAAACCACTGTAGACACCTGTTCTAATTTACATAAATTTAGGGAAAAGGTTTTACCAAATGGGGGGTTTTCCTTCCTCCAGTCTCCAAACTGTGTGTTCAGCCTAGAGAGCTGAGTTCATATACACTAAAACCAAGCTGTCTTACAAAGACACTTCTAAGAAACACCTACTGGCTCCCCTGCACCAAGGCTCAGAGGCTTTCCTGAAGGCTTGCAGAGGAATCATTGTTGACAGCAGGCAGCACCGAGGTAAGTGTCTGTAATTAAGTAACAATGGTATATAGTATCTGAGCAGAGATGACAATAAATTTCTTTCCATAAAAGGCCGATTAATCCCTGTTAGAGCTACTACAGAAAAATCAGATGGGCCTGTTTTTCCCATTATATCTCATTCTTGGTTTCTCTCTTAAAGCTTTTCTGCACCCTGCTTTGTCATAACTCCTCTGCCACTGTGTGTCAGAGTCCAGAAACTCTGCTTTCTGGGCAAGGGAAACAGTTTATCATTCATCTGCACTGGCTGCAGCAGTGAAGAATTGCTAGTTCCTACAGTGGCACTAGATATTAATGGCACCTTTGTAATAGAGAAGGGGAAGCAAGTGGCTCCCAACACAGGCTGCATTGAGAGGGCTGCTGCAGCGCTCACTCCTCAAAGGACGAAACATCCCTGAACGTCAATTTGCTCCACGCAGCCTCCACCTCTGTCTCACCCACCTCCGGACAAGACAGTGGGGAAAACGCTGTCCCAGCCCACAGACCTGGCAGGGCTCCATGTCCAGGCTCAGCCTGACAAGCTGTCAGACCATAAAATGCTTTAACCTTGAGCTCCACACCAGAAGGTAGGAGAGTGGCACTGCCAACCCTTTCTAATTTCAAGGCACAAAGCTCTAAACAGCTTTACCGGCGCTCACACAGCCAAGTGCCAATCCCAAACAATCTGCAAAGAAATGCTTCCCCTGACCCATCCCCCCTTGCCCCGTGAAACAAAACACCCCTGTTTCTCTTTCCATCAGACTGAGAGACTACAAGAGACATATTTAAACTCAGATAAAATAAAAGCATGTCCCTTAATGGCCAGAGTGTAAGATGTCATTTAAATAAACTTTCACAAAAATCAGTAAGTGCCCCGCCATAAATGAGTGATTCTTAGCGCAGCCAGTGATCAACAAACTCACTTCCTAATTAAGTGTAGAAGCGTAATGAGGAACAGGGCACCCTTTGTTTTGCCAGCCCATGTGAACTCCAGCCACAAGTCCCCAGACTCTCCTAACTCCTGCATTCAGGGCTTGTAATTAGTACATAAGGAACCAGGTACTGCAGCAGCAGCCCCTCGGACAGTGAGCCCATTCACAGCCAGCCAGATGTGAGGAGCATTCAAAGGGCACCGACTGACTCACAGATTGCATGGTGTTGTATGACACCATAATCTCTGGTTTCCAGCCCCACAATCAACTGCCACTGTCATTTTTAATGCATTCTAATTAGCTAGTAAGCCTTACAGAAAGGTTCAGAGCTACTGAGCTGGTAGATGCAAGGGCAGGTTGGTCAGCATGCCTAATATTTCCTAAACTATGCCCAGCTTTGTTAGCAGCAAAGATATTCATGGCATGTGCAATTAAGGAGCTTTCAAATGTGCCTTTTTTTTAGACACTAGCACACCAAACAAAAGGAAAAATGGAAAAAAATGTACACAGAAAAGCATCATGATGAGCAAAAGTGAACCTCCACATAAGGCATCAGGAAGCCTCCAAGGGAACCTCACTCAAATGTCCATATCTGTTATTCCTCTCTGTACAGTGAGCCACTGTTCATTCACAGCTCCTTCCCAGAAAGTCCAACCTCTGAGGCAGCAGACGACATTCAGAAGTCAGGTGCCACTCTTACATCCCTTGCAGAGCACCTTAGCTCAAGGTTTTGGATGAGCTCAGAAGCCTCAGCTGGATGGGCACCCAGCAGGAAAAGGGCATATCCCCTTCACCAGTAGTAGAAGGTAAAAAGTGATAATAACATATTTGATAAATGAGTATTATTAGTACTATTTGGTATAAACTCTCCTCTGACAGCAGGAAAATGGATTCCTCCTGCATCTGACAATTCAGCTGTCCTTCAGGCAAGACAAGGTGTGTGTTCAAAGTCCCTTCCCAGCCACACAACCAGCAGCTTTCTGTTTTTTTTCTCTTTTACTACATATAATTTTTTTGTACAATAATGCTGTGATGCAGCACTTAATGAGCAGATCAAATCCCATAAATGATTTTCATGAGCACCTGTATGAATACCTGTTCAATACTGACATACAAAAAGATGTTACAGGAAGGTTCCTGTAGCTTGCACCCACCTGCTCTGAACTGGGAGAACGTGGGCACAGGGTGTAAAAGAGTAGCAGGTGAACTAGTGGTGATTACTGAGAAACATTAACAAAGTATGAACTGCAAATGAACCAACCTAACAAACAGGCTGGGGGGCCACAGGCTATGACATGCTCATACTAATAATTTACTGGATTATTTGGAATATAATAATAAAATTCTCAAATAAAAATATCAAGTTTCCTTGTAAAATAGGAGAAAGGGCAAAACTGGATATGTTGAATGTAAATTGTACCTTTGGATTTAATTTAGTTGTAAAGGAGAACACTATCCAAATGTGTTCACATGCCAGATACCATCATATGAAAAATCCTTTTTGAAGAAATAAATTCCCTATTCTTATCACTTGTTGCAGGAGCAGCCCTGTGCTCACACTTGCAGACAAGCAAGTCATTCATCCAGAAGCAATATCCAAACTGTGAAGCATTATCGAGTTGTTCATTCACTCTTTTCCTTTGCAGAGGAATGATCTTAAGCTATCTCTGGAGGAATATGATGATGAAATCCTTCTCCATCTGGTCCCTGCCTCTCAGCCACACAGAGATAAATTACACTGCCCCACCTCCTGCTATGCCAGGTTGATCTGCATTGCAGGCACAGCACAGAGGTTCACAACCAAAAGGCTTTTCCAAACACCATCCCTGAAACCCACATCTGGATGGAGCCTGAGTAAGAAAGAATGACAAAAAAACTCCCCACTCCCATCCTGTGGCAAGGAGCATTTATCCTCTTAGCTGGGCATACCTGTGCCTCTGGCAGCTTTCCTCCAGCAATGACCTAATGATTAATAACACCGGTATAAAGGAGGGAAATGTGGAGATGGGGAAGACAGCCCATCAGGGAAGACAGTGGCACCTCTCTTCCAGAGAGGTGATTATGTGCCCTCCCCGAAATTAATAATGCTGCTTATTATGTGCTAGAGAACATCAGTCTCCACTCAGAGGCATTACTGATCTATTTATCCCAGTCAGAATCAATGTGAGAAAGAGCAATGTGACACAGGCATTATAGACTTTTTAGCAATACTGATACAGAGGGATTATTAATGAGCTACACTCTGCTGGGTTTGACCTTGAAGCAGGCTGATGTTTGCTCTCAAGATGCTGGTTTGAATGTGTGAAAAGAGGTTGGCTGCAGGAGCTCATACACAGAATTTCAGAATCTGACCTGTTTTTCTCTGGAATTTTTTCTCCTGGCACAGTCATGTGTTTAATACATGGTAAAAGCAAAGGGGTGGGACAAGGAATTCCTATAAAATGAAGCTGACATGTTTTTTTTAAATCAATGGGTCTCTACCACAGACCCATTTCCGGTTTTCTTCTTGTCCCTTTCTACTTTTTTTCACATCACCTGTACCTGTGGTTCACACTGAATGGTTTTATTCTGTCCTGTCTCCATTTTTTTTTCCATTCTCTCCAAAACTGGATTCTGAACTCAGAAAGGCTGGCATTCAGGACAAGCACATGAATCATAGAATCATTAGGGTTGGAAAAGACCCCCAAGATCATCAAGTCCAACCCTAAACAGAACACCACCATGCCACTAAACCATAGCACTAAGTGCAGTGTCTACTTGTTTTCCAGGGATGGTGACTTCACCACTGCCCTGGGCAGCCAGTTCCAATGCTTAACCACTCTTTCAGTGAAGACTTTTTTCCTAGCATCCAATCCACTCAATTCATGCATTAGAAAAGCCAAAATAATTGAATGTATAAAGCTTCCTTTGTGTTAACACCAGCACAGAAACCACAGACTTATATCAACCAATGATTGATTTTTATTATCTTTAACACTACTGTTGAAGACTACTGTTCATTTTATGAGATTTTTGCAGGGCTGTCTTTCCCTGACCAGGGATTCTGAAGGCAAGAGAAAAGCTCCATCCAAACTGCTATGTTGTGCTGGTATCACCCTCTAATGCCTGTCCACCCAATGCTCTCTGGTCACACGTAGCAAACAGCTCAGTTTATCCACAGCAGATCGATGGATCTCAACCATTCCTGTGGAAAAGCCTGGATGCACAAAAAGCAAGGAGAAGAAGACATCTCTGAGCTTACTTTGGGGTGTGTGCTGACAGGCAGTAGCTGAGAGGGAAGCTGTGGTTATTGCCATATTAACAGGTCTCTCTGTAAATCCATCTATTAGGATGTCCTTATGTGACGTGGGAATTAAGATAGGTGGAAAATAGCAAATACACACCAACAATAAATCTGGATTTTAATCAAAAACATACTTAGTGAAAGAAAGGAATGATTTCAGCTTGAAGAACTGCATGCAACCCCAAGCAAGGCTTTTTGAAATGAGCTAAAATTCAAGGATCAGACCAAGAAATTATCACACCATGTGAAGATAAAATCCATGTTGCAGGGTGAACCATAGCATATTTGAACCAAACTCTTGTTTTTCTAAATTATGAATTAATGTAATTCTCTTCTGCACATGAAGAAAACACAACTATGCTAGTCACCATTTCAGTAAATTCACTTAATATTACATTATTCAAACTTCTTTTGTACAAGCTTTAAAAGCTCCATAGTCAGGAATGGGTTCCAGGAATTAAACATTAGCTCTTAAATGTAGTGACAAGAATTTGTTGAACAAATTTCATAGCTGTTATTAGCAGCCAAATTCTAATAAAACTTGATTTAAGTTGTCATTAATTAACCATATTAAAAAATGGCATATTTAAATGGGTGTTTTGTGAATCCCCAACTGCAGCCTCAGAAACATGCATGTCTTCCACAAACCTAAGGCTTTATCTATTACTCCTGAGATATCTCCAAATAAACTCATGGGTTGTGTTCCAGCACATCACCAGGCAGGGATCCTACCCTAACCCCCAGAAATTTACCACCAATTGGTCAGATTAGCTCTTCCCATCGCATCCCTTCAGTATCCTTCTCCTCCCTCTTCTGACTGCTGACCTCATCCTGCTTGAAGAGGATACCCAAACCTACCCAATCAGGTCATTTTTGAAACTAAAGAGGGAAAAATCCCTCCACAAACTGAACTTCTTTGTTAATTTTCACACTATATTAGAAATAAGTACTAATAATTTTGTGTCAGATGCACCTTGCACTCTTACATCCAATACCACAATATGACCAAAATAAAAACCACACACAAAAACAGAGAGCAAGGAAGAGGCATAGACAAGGAACAAAGTGATGGTTTAAGGTAAAATGAGCTATGAGTCAAACAGAAGAAATTCTATTGGAAGGTTAATCTATACAGCTCTTCTCAGATCACAGGGCTTCCAAAGTAGTTGCTCTGAAAAGAGAAGAGTGTTGTTACTAATACCAGATCAATTATTTGACTAGTCAAAAATTAATAATAAATAATATATTAATTATTTATTTTAATAATACTTGATTAACCACTAACTAAACCAAAATATTTTAGTTTTGAGTGATCCTGTTATCCATGCTAGTGAGTCACACTGAAGGCACCAGACTTTGCAGCAGAAAAAAGATGTCATTAAGGGGTGGGTTTTCATGATCTCTTTATCAATAAATCAGCACCTTGAACTAGTTGATAGCACTGTAGATATAGATGCCTATCTGTCATATCCAATATTCAGACACATAGAGATGTTAAGTCAGTGTTCAGGAAACACCATAACAAAATGTTGTTCTGACAAAAAAACTTACACTCCCCCACAAACACACACTGCCCTATTTCTTGTCCTAAGTCAGTTATGCACAGACCTCTGTAAAACCATAGCTTATCTGACTATCTGCCCTTGAGGTCACAATCCTGAAACACTGCAACATTTAAAGTGGAGATTTTAAAGTACAAACTAGCTCCCTGAATCTTCCAACTGCCTGCTACCAGTCCTGAGGGAAACCCTTGTTTTTTTCAGGCTGTTCCAGCTGTTTGTGTAGACAAAAGAGAAATACAGCAGCACAGCTGGCATGGCATGTTCAACTCTTAAATGACAAGTTATATCTTAACACGGTTTCAAACAGTTATCTGATTATGCATCCATGAAGCATCTGGTTCAAGAGCTGTTAGCTGTTGTTCCAATGCCCATAGTAACAGTTACAGACCCCAAAATAATTGAATGAATGATTTTTCTGAAGACTCATGAGAAGGCGTCTTTCCCCTCATGTCAAGACAACCAGATCCTTACAAGTTTTTTACATTTCACACTCCCAAAAGACTAAGGGTTCAACATCTCCTTGCAAGTTAAGGAGTGGCCATTTTAAACAAAATGGTGCCTCAGAAATTATATCGTAGGAAATTTCCTAAATTCCATTTCCATTTAGGAAATTCTATTTCCATTTAGGAAATAGAATTTTAAGGAAGCACATGAAGTTCAGAAGTGCTCAGTGAGCTGAGACAAAACCTTCAGGCAGCCTCTGGAGCAGGTGCAGGCTCTCAGCTCATGGAAGGTTTCCTGAGTGATAACTTCCTGGATTGCCTCCCCTGTTTGGGGAGCGGTTTATGTTGAATCACTTCTTTCTTTATTTTTGAAGGGGTCTCTGGACCCCTCTGATAACTCTGGAAGGTCTGTCAAGCCTTAGAGCAGGACTCAACTTCCACAGTTATTCCGTTTTAAGATTAGAGTTCTCTAAGGATGGTATCAACAAAGTGACGGCAGTTATAGCTATTCTAATACTCTACAGTCCATATTCAAAAACTCTTCTGATAACAGAGAGGAATGAGGAGAAAGAAAGCAGCTTTTTTTCTGACAGATTCACCTTTTACTTGTTTTCAGCCTCATAATCATATTGATATTTGCCTCTTACACTGTGTTCTCCCAGAACATCCCTTCTAAGACATAAAAAAATCATTCATTAAATAGCTTTTCATGCCGTGCTGCAGGCACAGGGAAATAACTTCTAAGAAGCACCAGGAGGGTTCCCTCGCACAGAAGCTTTGGAATAAAATTAAGCCTTGAACTTCCATCATCATTTTGAATGTACTTACCTGCAAATAAGTCACTTAACATATAGAGAGGTACTGTTTCATATTAAAACTATTGCACAGTGTGAGGCATAAATTCTAACACTGATTAAGGTGAATGATCTTAATCATCAAATATTTTTTTGATTCCTCATGGGGTTAGAGTATAACTGAGGATGACGATGGGACCATTGTGGCAAAAACTGCACATAAATTATCCAAGCAGTTATTCAGGCAACACAACTAGTAAAAAATAGCTCTGTGCAGTTCTTTAAAACAACTTTAAAATCCTTCTGATAGCTTAGTGTCCACATCACACTGAGAGACCTTTTGGATGGTGGGCTGTCTGATTATCTGTTAGGAACCTGGAGGCAGAAGTGATGAAAACTCATGAGGAGAAAGAATTATCCTATTTGGTAGAATTAATTTTTAAGCCTTTACGTTTCTGCATTTGGTATTTGCTCATGTTGTTTCGTGGCTTTTAAATACTCAAAGTAAGTGGGTTTGGAGATTTACATTATTCAGGAGAGGAAGCCAAGAAAATTTTGGTTCTGTAAGAGGAGGTAATAGAAGTATATTTTTGTTCCTTGAGTTTGCTTTGAATGATAAAATCTATTTGTAGGAAGGGACATACATTATTGGAAGTTTCATCTTTCACAGGGAACATAAATCTGAGGTATTAAACACATATGGTTATCAAATAGCTCATGTAACTCTGCACGGGAGCAGCAGTATTAGACTGTCCTGGATCTATTTTGCCTGAGGGGAAAAAAATAAAAATTCTTCATGTTTGGCTTCTTGAATTCTTCTGTTAAAGAGTATCTGAGTGATCCCTGACAAGGGCCATGGTACATGCCCTGGAATTGTGGCAGCACAGTGAGCTGAGTGCCTGACCGTTTGCTTGCTTTTAGTCTACCAAAGATGGGAGGTACCTGGGCTTTCACCTTTTATACTTGTATTGCAGGATGCCTGGTACCAAAACCTCCCATATGTGGTCCTTCAGGGAGGTTGGCACGTCTGGCAGGGTGGGATCACCTCTAGTGAGAGAAGGGTGGACACCAAGTTCTCATTCCCACCTAGCAGCAAGAGTTTGCATGTGCAGCGTTGGGCTTGGGGTCCTTTTACAAACACAGTTGTAGGACAACAAGGAAAAAAAAAGTAAAACAACTGAGGAAGTCACACAGCCAGCTCAGAGCCAGGCTCACCAGAAGACTGAGAGGGTGATGGCAACTTGTCTACAAACCTTTTACAAACCCTTTTACTTCTGCACTGTCTTCCACAGCTGCTCCAAGCTTAACACTGCTTAAAAAGATGGATGGTGTTACCTTCTTTTTTTTTTCTTTTCTTTTTAAATTCAAAGAAACCCTGCCACTTTGTTCTTAAAAGCCTTTTTTTTTTTAGGGAGCTTAGTACAAGGGAATGCTCTAAGCAGAACCATCTCAAGCCACAGATGCCATGCAAGGGATGAAGACTCACAGCTGATCCAAAGAAGATTCCAGTGAGCAAAAGCAATTATCTCCCTTTTTATTGAACCTGGTTGAAACTGTGTCTCAAATAAATGAAAAGCAGAAATTTGCCCATTATAAATACAAGCATGTATCTTTAAACTCATTATAGAGATGCAGTAGCTGGAGAATCAAGGGAAAACAATGGCAATGCCATCTCTTTTCACAGTCCTGATTGATCCTTCTCATATCGTTTCACTCCTCTGTCACTTCTTTGCTATGCTAATTTCCATATCCTTCAGCTGTCTCTGGTTTCTGAACATCAGCTTAAACTGAAGACCCTGTAGATGTTTTCCTATTTGAAGAGTTTATCTCTGCCAGGGAAACAATTCAAAACATAGTACATTTGACTGTTTTAAATTGAGAATTACCTCATCCTGCACCTTCCTCTCGCTCCACACTCCAGTAGCCCTGGGTTGAAATTGTGTGGCAGTGATGAGAACGGTCTTACCACACTCAAATCAATAAAACAATTATTTCCACTTGGAGATGAACACTGGAATATTAAAGTTGTTATTAAATCTGGAAGAGTGAGTCCACACTCTCTTTGTGGGTAGGGAGTGCACACACACATGGATGGCTTCCTAAATAGGAACTGTTCCTTTAGGAGGGCTTTGCACACTTGTCAGACCACTCCAAGGAGTACAGTCACATAAAAAATTTAAAATGAGGGTACTATGTCAGGAATGGAGTGAGGCAGAGGTACTGTAAAAACTGACCCACAGAGAATGTTACTCCCTACAAAGCTGGAAATCTGCCTTTCCTCTTGTGATAAAATATGAAGTACGGACACGATTAACATTAGTTTGAAAAATAAATGGAGTGAAGTACAACAGGAGGAAGCATGACTTCATGAGAAGGAGTATGAAGGAGTCTTGGGCTCTGAATTAATTAATTATTTTTTTACTGGTGGATGTAAAAAGAGGCTGGGACTGACCTGGCCCAGGTGAGGGTCTGACCTCTAGCCTGCATGCCACCTCTCCCTGTTTTTTTTTCCACCAAGTTTCAACTGGCAAGCTGTGCTGTGAGCCAGTGTCACAAGGAGGCTACCACAGCCCCACTCTGCATTTTCACACTTCTAAAACCATTGTCTATGTTTCTCCTGGTCTCTGTCCCAAGACTGCAAAAAGCAGATAGTTCTGCCAAGTATTCACCTTAGGTGCCATTCATAAATGGCATTGATGAAAAATCGATATTCAGATGTTTATATTGTTTTACCTTCTAAAGGTACTTAGTGTTTCATCACCCACTCATCCATCCATCTATCTATCCATCCAGTCTTCATCCTCTATTTGGGTGGAGAAGCAAAGCCTGAATGTTGCATTGTCTCATCACTCTTTGCACAGCCCATGGTAATAGCACAGCTCATGATGTTGCAAATAAGTTGGCTCATAAAAACAGGAGTTTTCTGTAGCTTAAGCCATTCTACCCCAAGATATGAATTAAGAGAACAATATAATAATGAGAGCATAACATAAACCACATAAACCAAATTCTAGTCTCTAGGCTGATAGTTCTGAAAGGGGGCAGGGTTCTGAACTGGAAAAGAGACAACAGATTTGCTAAGAGTGGGGGGAAAACTAAGTGATAGATACTACAAGTTGTAAAAGAGCTAAAGTAGCTCTTTTGTCAACAATGAACTCGGAAGACTAAGGCAGAAAAGAGTATTTCTCAGTCCTATGAAGTGCTATATTTGCTAGTTTCTTATCAACAAAGGTTGAACCCCAGGAAAGACAAGATCCGTATATGGGTGTTGTGACTGGCTCAAAAGGTGACCCACTCTGAAAAGAGTCATTGTGCTGTGACTGTGCACATAGACCACACCGCTGCCTGGAGAGACATAAAAACCAGACACCAAAGAAGAGCTGGTCATGCTGTGGAGAAAATGTGATGCTAAACATGTATTTTTGTATCGCATTTGAAGCCACAGAATCCATTAGAATGAGTGATAACCTTGCAGTCACTGATAAATTGTTTAAACTGAATATTTTCATAGACCTATAGTCTCTAACTACACCAGTAACAGTGCTCACAATTACAGTACCTGCAACTGAGGAAATACTCTCAGTTTTAGATGTTGCTTTAGAGAACCAGGATAATAAAACACACAAAAAAATTCAACTAACTAATGTTTAAAGCTGCCTGAGAAGTGTGCTCTGCTGAGTCTCAGCAAAGGTAAAAATTGTTCTTTTCTATCTCTGAGGCCTACTTTCCATTATTTCTCCTTCTTGCTTCTGTGCAGGAATTTGTTTTACTCTCTTCTGGAGTGTTGCTTCATCTTACTTCCCCCAGGGAGTCTCTGCCACAGATGGAGATCCCCATCTTCATGCATGCAGTTGAAAATGAGCACCTAAAACAACAGGAGGTGGTGAATATAAGAACTACCATGCAGAGAAGCTTATTTTTAAACAAAATTTTCCTGTTTCCCCAGAGAGAGGACAATTCTCTCTTTCTTGGTAAATGGAGTGGAGAAGTTACTGAGAAAAAACCCAAGATTAATTCAAAGTTTTGTCTTGAATCCTAAAGCGGGAGTCTCAAACAAAATATATAACAAGATAAATTTCTTTTTTTTTCCTCCAGTGGAAAAAAACCACAAAAAACAACAATAGCATCTCTTAATTAAATGCTGATGTTTTGCCTCTCTTTTTATTTACTGTGGTTTCTTGAAATTCTCGGGTGTTTTAACTGCAGACAAATCTCCAGTTTATGGGGTAAACTACGTATCAAGGCCATAATCAAAACACACCTACAATCACTCTGTGCTCTGATTGTCTTATGGAGACCACGTGTACGAGTGTTTCCAAAGGACCAGGCATTGGTTCTGCTGCAGAGCAAACTGCAAAGGCTGAACTCATTCTTGCAGTGACACAAGCTGACGGGACACAGCCGATTCCCTCCACTTTGAGCAAACAATTGTGGTTTTTTGCTGTTGGGCTGCAGTTAGGTATTCCCAGGCAATGTTCTGGGCAGAGCAGCCCTGATTTGGGGAGCAGTTCTAGGGTGCCTTCAGTGCTCTGGCTGATTCTCTCACTGTTGGAGGGCATTGCATGTGGAAGGCAGGTTTGGAGCTCTGTAACCCACCCCAGACCACACATGATGCACCAGTGGGTCACAGCCAGAGCCACTCCTGCCTCAGCAGCCACAAACCCTCCTGCTGGAACCCTGAGCCCAGAGCCAGCCTCAATCCCTGACACTCCTGTGATTTTTGGTGAAATGAGGGGTCAACCATCTGAGACTCAGAGTTGACACAAAGCAAAAAAAAGCTGGGAAGTGCAGCATTAATTGTGTCACAGCCACTAAAAAAAGAATAAATGGTATGAGAGCAGGGTTGTTTCAGAGCCCTGTATCTCTGTCACTGGTTTTGACCATGCTGCCATCCTGCTGGACATCCTGACCATGGGCTGTGTCAGAAAAGAAATCATTTGAGGTTGTTTCATTTAGGTCAGGACAAGAGATGCTGTATTGATCAGACATCTCAGGAAAGACAGCAGAAGGAAGTTATCAACTGGTTATTAATGTACTTCATCCTACCTGTTACATATGTCTCAGGGGACCTAAGTGTCCTTGGGACTGAGTGACCAATGAAACCTCATTTACATTTATGCTGAAGGCTCTGATGTGTGCCAAGGCTGTGTTGTGCCAGTCTGGTTGCACAAAGTCTCAGCACAATGTGGCACCCATTCTTCAAGCAAGGTGAAAAGACAGATAACCTGTGTGCACCTTTTACCAAAAAAATCCTCCATCTGAGTGAAAACATAAAGAAATAAAGAGTGAATATCCTGAACATTAATTCAAGATTTTAACCAGCAAAAATTTCCATTATTAATTATGAAGCTGCCTCCCCATTCATGTTTCCCAAAGGGCAGAGAAGGTGCTTGGCAGGTCCCAGTTGAGCTGTTGTTGGTGACCTGTTCCAGAGCATCATCCTGGTGTCTGACACCTGTCCATCAACTTGGGACAACACAGAGGGGAAGAGACCCCCCCACACTGACTCAGCACTGGGACCAGAGGCACCATGGGAAAATTCCACTGTGCCTGCCAATTCTGGCAATGGGTTTTACTATACAGATCACTATTCATTAAAATTTGGGCCAGGACCAGACAGATACAGATAGAAATGCCTTTTTTTCCCTCATGGACTTGTTCCAAACCCGAGCTTTAGGTCCCAATATATATCCTCTTACCAGCAGGTTCCCAAAGAAGAAGAATGGCTTACAATAGCTTTATAAAATTCAGCTGTTTAGAAAACTCAGATAATTCACTCTACCCCCAGAATCTATGGACAACAGCCCAAATAACATATGTTTTTCCACTAGTGACAATGCACAATAGGCAGATACCCAAGAATACACTGTGTAGAAGTTAATTTACAAGTGAACTTTTAAACCCAATTATCTGCTGTGTTAGACAAGCTAAACACAGCTATTACACTCCAGAATTACCTGATATCAAGTTATCCCAATGAAAATTGGCATAGAACAGCCGAAAGACAGATGCTCTTTCATGCAAAAGGTCTAACATGAATCAAGAATAAATGTTAACTCCGTGTTTGAATGTTGATTTTTTTTCCCAGCTGTAGCAAGCAGAAATAGGAGCAACTGGAAGCCAGGAGAAAAGTAATTATTTTTTTCTATATTTTATCTTTATTTTAGAGACCTTTCCTACCTCTTTGTTAGTCTCATATGCTAGTTTAGGATTCCTACTCCCTGCAGGATAATTAATATGTTCAAGGCAATAAATATCAAAAAAAGAGAAGCAGACACATGTTTTGTAAGGAAAGTTCATGCTTAACTGAGGTTTTTTCAGTGTCAGTAGAAATCAGGATTGAGACTTTTACACAGGACACCAAATAATGATCAGATTAAGGAAAGAAGGTAAGAAATTATAGATTTGCTGATCCCTGGAACAGTCAGACATGAAGCTAAAAGATTCATTAAGCACATTTCTCCAGAGAAAAGTGCAAACACTTTAAAAGCACCAGGGTTTCAAGATAACTAATGTATCTTTTTTCTTTTTTTTTTTTTTTTAATGGGGAAAATCTCAGAGCAACATTTAAATGCATGAGCTTCCCCAGCTCTGCATTCAGGGACCAGAGAGCACCAACCACTCCCCAGCTGCTCTCTCCACTTGTGCACTATGAAAGGATTTAATGAGCCACAAAGTATGTTTTGCTCTCTTCATGGATCACGGGAACAAAAGTCCTGGGGGTAAAAACGGCTTGTGTTGTTTCTGTTGCTATGAATTGGGCCCTCAGGGGTACATTTGCAGTGTGATGTGTGTGGATTGGCTGCTTGAGTCCCATTGATGTTGATGGGACTCAGGCAGCTAAAACCCCAGGAAGGGCTTGGAAATGTGTCCCTGGGTGTCTGTAAAGCATCGTTGTCTTTTTAAATAAAACTGGACGAGCCAGTCTGATGGTGGTTCTCCTCGTGCAGACTTGAAGAGTGCACAGGAATGCCTGGAAATTCATGTTGCATCTGCCTCTCCAGTCATATTTCTTAGAAACTGAACGACCCAGTCTTTTGGGTCAATGCAATGATAAATGGTATAAGAAATTATGAGAGATGTCAAGTTTCTTCATATAGTTCAAATTCCCGTGGCTGAAAGTGTAACTCACTGTGGGTACAGCTTGAGAGTCACTCCAGAGGATCACAGAAAATACAAGAAGAGGCACAGTAATGTCCACACCCTCTCCTTCATTTCATGAGGAGTGTGATAAAAGCGGTCTTTTTACAATGGATCAGCACACTGAAATATTTGACAAAACTCAATTAGTATTTACCTTGCCATTTAACTAGGAATTAAAGCCCAGCTACTTGTCCGTTTTCCAGTTTACATCATAACCTATAATAACCAGAATACAGGACAGGTCAATAATACTTTCAGTGCTGATTGTGTGCTACTCCAAAGGACCAACTATCTCAGAGAGCCACAGGTAAATGCTTAATATGGTCTCAGCTCTGTGAGTCCGTCCAGTATTTTAGATCATTTTAAGGTTCTCATGCAGTGCTGATACCTCAAAGTGGTTGAAAACAGACAGTTTTCAAAAAATCACGTTTGAGGGAATAGTGAGCAGGATGGAGAGGGAAGAAGAGGCAGTGATGCTGGTACTAGAATTGTGTGGGGTTTTTAATTGCCCATTTGTCAAAGTAATATGCATAGAAATATCCCCATGGGGTACACATCGTATGGAAAAATCTGTTCAAGCCTGCAGTGAAACAGCTCATTAGTACACCACAAGTATCTGTTACTGCTTCAAAGAGGAGTAAAATTGTATATTAAAGCTGGAAGAGATCGTTTTTGGAAGAGAACAGGCAAGGTCTTTTTAGAGGGGAAGGGAAGTACCAAAAGGATCTTCAGCTGATCACAGGGCAAGAGCAGAGGAGGGGGGTCCAGTTCCCTGTGAAGTTGGAATAGAAGGAGTAGAGACCACCACAGTGGAAGGGGAGGCAGATGGACTGGAAAGACCATCAGAGTCCCAGTTCAGCTGCACAAGCAACACTTGGGATGTCAAGGGGGTTTCTGGCACACTGATCCTTCCTTTTTTGCTGTCATTCTGTTTCAGCTTTATTTGACATCCCATATCACACAAGCCATAGAGGAGCAGTCAGGAGTTGAAACCATGAATTCCCACTCAGCCAAGCTCAGAATATGTGTGTTAATCACCCAGGACGAGCTCAAATATTGGGAGTGCAGAAAAACTGACTGCTTTCCTAGACAGAAAAATCCTGCTTGTTTCAGGAGGCATAGAGGTATATTTTAATCTGCAAATTGCCTTTACTTTGAGACTACTCAAACATTAAGTGTTTAATCGTGAAATTTTATTACTGCTCTAATGTAGTTTCCATCTCAAAATTAAAAATAAAATGCATATTTTGTCAAACTGTTGCCATTTTGGTGCCTCCCATTTTGTGTCTTCACAAACATTGATTTCTGTGGCCATTTAATTCAGCTGGGGAACTGCCCTTAACATCACTTTAAAATAATGCAAAGATTACTTCCACTAAACTGAAATGACTCATGGAAGAGGTGGAAATGTAGTAATAA
>JAWWLV010000100.1:8947464-8961029 GCA_035041135.1 Platyrinchus mystaceus | reverse complement strand
GTCTTGTCGATCTCACCCAGGGAGTCTTTCTGCTGTGCCTTCTGCAACCGGTCCTGTCTATCTTGCATTGGCCTTTCAGCCATCAGCGTGACTGTAGCAAGCGTGGGTAGAACCCTTCCCAAATCTTCATTCGCGAGCGAAGCCTAGCCATGATGACAATGTCAATTTCTAAGGCTGAACCCTTTAACCCAGTGCTGCCCTTTTAAAATTAACTGTATCAGAAAACAACTGATAAACAGGTGTTAAGAGTAAACTCCAAAAAAATTGTCATAAGCTTGCTGTCACCTTAAGTAAATGATATATTTAAAAAAACCCTATTCATCTGTTCTTACATTACTCGTTAGTGCATTTGCTCATCATAAATGTTTTCATTAGCATTAATCAAGATTACTCTTTCTTTCCTTGAAAATAGTTAACCTAAACCTCAGGGCTGGTGAGCTTCTTTTCAGAGTCGGTTTTGGAAAGAATGAAAGCACTTGAAACTTTTGGCAGCTTTACCTCGACTTATTCAAAGCTTTAGTACAACAGTTTCACATTGATTTTTTTTGCCCCCTCCATGGTCAAGTCAAATTTACACTGATGTCAACTGAGTGTCTTAAGTCATCAGTTGACTTAAGACACTGTGTCCTTAGACTTGTAAATATTTTCAACCATGTCAGACAAGTGGCTTTTAAAGCAAGTAGGGAAAACACCCTGTGTCACCCATCAGAGAAGTTCTTTCAGTCTAAAACTTAGACAGGGGAGACAGTGCCCTTAAGATTTAGTAGTGTGAGAGAGCTAAAAATACCTCATCTTCAAAACATCACCTGTCTTCCTCTAGCTTTCTTTGCTTTTGAAAGCCCTCTATAACCTGTCAGCTTCCCAGTCAGCCAAATCCACAGGATAATTAAAGAATTTAGGAAAAAAACTGATGTCAACCTTTCTGCAGTGGCCTTTCCTCCTGTGGTTGCATGTGGCCTAAGCAAGGATTACTCTGGGTGCTAGGTGCACCCTCCCTACCTGGATGTGTTAATCACAAACAGAGCAGCTGAGCTTGGGACTGAACACTCCGAAAGAAACACACCCAAGTACTCCTCCTTCCCTGCCGGCTTTACTCTCCTCTGTAAATCAAGCAAGAAACAAACCAGGCCCCCTCTGCCTTTCACAATCAGTGCCGTGGATAATCCCCCTCTGGTAACAATCCATGTGGGCAATAATCAATCAAAGGGAGTAGATTACCAGCAGCAAGAAAATGCACCCCGACAAAAGACTTTTCATTGCACCCTGCCTCCTGATCAGAAAGTTGTCAGGACAAGCACCTTCCCAGGCTAATTGCTGACAAATGTAAGATAAACAGCTTGTTATCACAACCACCTCTCCTCCCTTTTAGGAGAGGGTATGCAATTAAAGCCTTAAGTACTACACAGAATGTGACATCCATTTATTGTTTTTGTTCTACATAAATGGGGATAGCAGATACCATTATGAAAGACTCAGATTTGGGGAAGAGGCAGGCCTGGGAAAAGTCTGGGTGAAGTTATAAGAATGCTAAGAGGAAAAAAAATGCCTCATTTTATTTGCAAGCTGGCAGATGCTGTGGCAGAACCTGGCAGTGACAAAAGGTGAAGATGAGGATGCGGATGAGTTTGAGGGTGAGGAAAGGCTGGTGGGGTAGGGACAGGAGCTGAAGCTTGGAGATATCAGCCAACCAACCCACAGTCAAGAGTATTTCCCTCCATAAACTGCTGGAAGAGCCATGTTCACTTGAGGGGAAAAAAACAGTAAGAAGAGAGAAAACACAACATTGAGTGTAACTAAATGTCCACGCAGGCTCTGGTTGGGTAATTTTCTTCAGTGGGCATTTTTGGGCATAATTTGCCCAAAAACAAAAGATGAATTTTGCTAATTAGCGAGGACAAGTCAAAGGTGAAATCCTGATGTTAATTGAGTAAAGAATTCAGATATCTCCCCTGCAGTCCAGCAAACACAATCAGCTGCTCTGCGGCTGAAGGTCCCTGAGCTGCCAGTGTTGTTACAACATTGTTTATTGTGTACAGCAGCATTTGCAGCCTGGCTGCCCTAATGGGTCCTCAGCACTTTGCAAACCACCCCACACAACCCATGGGTTGTATAGCAACTCCTCCAGTGCCAAGATACCACACAGATGAATAAGAGTTCACACTCTTTCCTATATATTGGGTTGGAACTAGGTGGAGTCTAAGGTGCCTCCCAACCCAAACCATTCTGTGATTCTGTGTCTTCTGTGAACAGACCATCAGAATATTAAGAACATTGAAAAGTGGAATTTACCACTTCATAGCTCTGTTAAAAATAATTAAAACAAGCACTCTGCTCCTATGTCTCTAAACTAATCCACTAGGAATTATACCCTTATTTCACACAGCCAGAATCATTATTGCCCTTAATTTCATGTATTACTAATCAGGACATTCAGAAATATGGTATATCTAATTTTCCTTTACTCCCATAATTTCCAGTTTTTGAACAAGGAGAAAAGTGGGTAAATATTATTGAGCAGATCTGGGATAAAGGAAGTATCATCATTTTAATGCCTTCTGCACACTTCACATTCTACCTACTGCCTTTCTTCCTCCACTCCCATTATGGAGGAGCCCTCACCAAACAGAAGGACAGGGTTCATCTGTTCTAAGTCTGGCAACCCATTACCGTCACCTTCAATATCAATTGATTAAAATAATTCAATCTATTTAGTATCTGATGCAGTGCATTTTATAACATGTAGCTGATCTACTCATACTGAACCAAAAAATGCTACCACAGGCCTGTACTTTGCACTAATTTAACCAATCATTGACAACAAACTTAATTTTGCAAACAGAAGAGCATCATTATTTATAATTTAACCCTCACATGGCATAATATTGGGAGAAACACAATATTTTTAGCAAGTTAGGAACTTTAAAGTAAAATGTTACAATTAAAATCCCTGTTACTGTGTGATTGATGGAGCCCAGAGCAGAGACTCCCCAAATCAACTTTCCTTAACAAATAGTGTGAACATCCCTGGAGTCATCTCAGGAACTGGCATCTCTCTCATGTCCTAGCTCCTTTGCATGTACATATTTACTACAAAACCACAGTTTTTCTTCCTGTTATACAGGGACTTAACTGATATGAGGTGCAGTAGGTTGTGGTGTCCAGCTCATGAAAGCAACACACACCTGGACCAAAACACCATGGATGCATGTGCAGATGTGGATTAAACCTGCAGCAGAATACTTGGCTTTTCTAAATGTAAATTTAATTTCTTGAGAACCTTTCCCTTCTAATGAGCTCTTTTAGAGATGAGAAAACAATTTGCTTCAGCATGTTTTGTCCTGCCACAAGATAATATATAACCTATATATATATATATTAAAAAAAAATCAGAATCTCTCAAATCTGTGATTTCTCATTATTGTTTGCAACAGACATTTTTGTACCTATTTTTGAGTAATCTGATGCTGCCAATACCAGTCATTAAGCTGAAAAAGAAATGGCTTTATCTCACACAGATATATCTGCCCCCTGTGAGCACAGCCAGCAGTGGCTTATCCTGTTGCTTACAGGTCACTATATATTTGGCCAGTGAGCTTCCTCTCCTGCAGGCTAAGCCCCCAGCAAAGCTTGGTTTGTGGTGATTAGTATTTTCTCTCTTCCTTCCCCTTAGCTTTGTCCAAGGCTTTCATAATAGGTAATACTTTGTTCAAACACATCCTCTCCTGATCATGCTCAGGGTAAGAGTCAGACATATGGCAGTATCTCTTGCCTGAGACTTCAAATGAAAAGCAAAAACTGTACTTCAGAGATATGTGTTTAATTAATACTGCAAACTCCTTGGATAATGCTATTTTCAATTTAACAAACGGATTTCTTCCAGCTTTCATTTAATTTTAACAAAGACAGTATCCCTCTTTGTATCTCCTACTGTCAGCCTGTAGTGGCAGCCTATCTCAAACTAACCTGTCTCCTCCTGTGCCATGCTCTTCAAAAATCATGCAGAGATGTCCCTCTGTACATATATTTCCTTGAAAAAAGGAAAAAAAAAAAAAGAGGTTATTTGCTTCTTTAGGGGCAAAGGCTCTGTAAGCAAAATAATTTGAACCAAGTCTTAAAAGTTGATTAAAAAAATAAAACAAACAATCAAGGAAAGCTTAGTGCAGATGGCTGGGAGCAGCACCTCATTTTTCATTATGGGGGGTGGCTGGTGACTTTATTTTTCTTGGCCTTGAGAAAGACCAAGCATTCCTGGAGCCATGTAAATATCCAGCTATGTCTCTTAGTGCAAGATGAGCATATACATGAGTGGCTTTACATCAGACACGTGCTGGCTGCTCCAAGGCTGAGATTCAAGGGAGGTGGGTGGAAGGAGGGGCAACAAAGTTCATGGGAACATCTCCAGCCCCTTCCGTTCCCAAAGCAGTTCCTGCAAAATGTTGTTAACAAGGTATTTGCGATACTTTTGGAGCAAAACATTCATGAACACAGGAACCGCTGCCCCGTTTCTTACCCACTGTCACCCACTGTGACCACTGTGGCCACTTCAAAGACAGCGCAGACCACCCACAGGGCAAGTTTATCCCTAACTCTCACTGGTGAAGGGTGAGCCCAGTGGGAGCACTGGGAATTCCCTCCTGGAGGACACAACCCTGTGCACCTTCCCCATGCCAGTTTTCTGGTCACAACAGAAGCCAGGAGCAGCTCCAGTGAGCAAGATGTGACCCTAAATCATCATTTCATGGAGCAGTTGAAAACAAGGCATTGAAAACACATGCTGTCACTGCTAAATGATATCACAGCTGGTGAAGAGGAATTCTTCTCTGGTGGGCAGAAATGTCCCTCCTGACTAATTTCATGGATCCTTGTTGTTCGTTGCCTGGGTCAACTCGAGCTGTCTCTACAATGTGTGGTGTGAGCTTCACATTACACTTCCTTGTATAAAATATATAAAAACAAATGAAGAAAAATTAATTACCAGCACAGGACAATTCCCTAATACTTTGTATATGCAAAAAGATATTTTTTGAATGGAGTGAAAAAATTTTATCTGGCAATTGCAACATTCATTTTTCTTGAAAAGATGCATCTGGGTCCCCTAAGCATGCCTGCAAAACTTAACTTCTGTTTAAATGCAGTTGTAAAAGTTAAATCTGAGTGCTTGGCAATCCTTTCTTCCTGAAATCCCAAGAAAAATCTTATTTGTATCTGAGGACAGGAGTCAGAAGGCACTAAAAGAGCAACTGGCTGAATGTTGACAACTAGATTTTGCAAAGTAGGGAAAATTCAATATTTTCCTCAACAACTTTCAGGATACAGTACAAATATAATTTCTCTCACATTTTTTCTAAGCTTTAGATAGTTTAATTCAACATAGCAGTTATTTGATTTGCATAGATTCTCCTTTTAATCTCTTGGCTTTGTGTTCAGGAAGACATAAGATAAAGACAGCTTTTAGTGTGAGTGACAACATAGGAGATCCTAATTACACCTGGGGGAAAAACAGTTCCTGTCTTTGAATGAACAAAGTTTTTTAAAAGAGAAATTAAATATGCTTAGTTTGAAATGACAGATCTTCAAGGGGGTTTTGTTTTTTTAAAGAACTCGAAAACTTTACATTTTGAGACAAGGTGCCTCTTTCATTTAACTCAGATTTTTTTCATTTTTTGAGTAGAAAGACCATGGTGCCATAGTCCTCACTTTAGAAATAATTTATAGTTTTTATTTCTGTAAATAGTGTATAACTCTGTGTGTATCTTTAATCCCTGTCATGGTTTAACCCTGCCCTGAGGGATCAAGGAGAGAACAGGAAGGGTGAGAGCTGAGAAACTCATGGGTGGAGATAAAGGCACGTTAATAGGGAAAGAAAAACACACACAAGCAAAGCAAAACAGGGAACTAATTCACTGTTTCCCAATGGCCAGCAGGTGTTCAGCCATCTCCTGGAGAGCCAGGCCCCATCATATGCAAGAATTACTTGGGAAGTCAAACACCATCCAAACGTCCTCCCTCTTCATTTTTCCCCCCAGTTTCTATCATGAGCATGATATCACGTGGTCCAGAGCATCCCTTGGGTCAGTTGTGGCCACCTATCCTGGCTGTGTCCCTCTCCAATTTCCCATGCAGCTCTAACTCCTTCACCAGTGTGCCAGTACAAAAAGCAGAAAAGGCCTTGGCTCTGTGTAACGCTCTCCTCAGAAACAACAAAAACATCTCTATATTATCAACCCTGTGTTCAGCACAAACCCAAAACACAACCCCATACCAGCCACTGTGAAGACAATCAGCTCTACCTCAGCTAAAACTAGTACAATCCCACAAGCAGCTGCAGAGCTGCAGCACCACAGCTTGGCTTCCACTGTCCTAGATTTTACCAGCAAGGACCTGTATTTTAAATGAGGAGCCACAGTCAGGTAGTGGAAATTGGTGCTTTCATTTAAATAAGACAAAACATAAAAATTCCACAGCATGACAGACAGCAAATGAAAATAATGTATGTTGTCTGCTCTAGAATCTTAGGGATCACACTGAGGGTTTTGCAAAGATGCATGAGAAGTTTCTTTACTAATAATTACTTTACTAATAATCAATTCACTAATAATCTTCTTTACTAATAATTATATTTTAGAATGCCCCTTGATCTAGATTCAGCACTGCTTGCAAGAAAAGATATCTCAGTCAAGCCCAAGAACTTTTGCTATTAACATCTTCTTTGTCTTTCCTACAGTAATTCCTCTCGTCTGTCCAGGGAACCACAGTGATCAATTCATAAAGAAGATGAGTGTTAAGATGACAGGAGGATAATCTCACATAAGGGACAGGGAAAAAGATGCAGTCCATGACCAGGAGCAGGAAACAAAGCAGGACGACCCACGACTGAAATGGCATCAACAGCAGGAGTCATTTAACAGCACTGACAACCTAACATCAGTAGTAATAAAAAAAAGTTAGTGCTGCATCCCCGTTTCCCTTTCCCCACAATATAACTCTTCTTCTGGCTTGGTATTTGAAAGCTGAGTTGTTTTGTTAGTAACCAGTAGAATGGTGAGAACTTAAACCTGTTTGGCGAGAAAGCTCATTTGAAAAAAAAAAAATTAAAAACAAAGAAAATTCTCAAGCTGCGAGATAGAAAGAGAGAAAGAGAGAATAATTAAAGTCAACTGAGAAGTCTCCAAGGAGAAAAAAAAAAGAAAAAGGAAGACTTAGTTATGCACTAGTTTCTTTTCCTGGCATGTTTCTTGACTTGGCACAGCTGGAAAATAGAAAGTTCCCTGCCAAAATATCAAATGTGCCTCATGTGGGTTCAGTGCTCAAAAAGTTATGTGAGTGTCTTTTTCTCCCACTTTGTCTGATTGCACAGCAAGATAAAATAATGGACTCAGCCAGATAATCCTGGCAGCTGTCTGGAGGCTCAGTCTGGTGGGCAGAGTCCCTTGCAAGGAGCCATGAGGGGTTTTTTCAACCTACTTTTAGCCAGGAAGACAACGACTTTTGAGCTGGGTCTTTCTAGAGAACACTGATGACAGTCCCCACGTCCACACACCATTTTGCAGTGGTAAACTGTGGTTCTGAGGACATGGTTCTGCCGAAGCATGTGTCACAGAGTTCAAAGCTATTCTGTTTCATGAAGGAGGAGGCTTCTCTTTGTAACTTGAAAACAGTGAGCTTTCTGTACAGTCAGTCCTGAGATAGGACTGTAAAAGGATATGAAGTTTAGCACAGAAATAGGCCCCAGACTATATGGTACAATTTACCTATGAAAATGCTGACCTTATCCCTTCAAATATGACATAGACTTTATACATTTAAATCGAGATTGGATACTACCTTTAAAAGAAGCTGGAGAGCCATACACAATAAATCTTTCAGATTTATCATAACTGGGACTAGGGACAATATTTTGCTGCCCAATTGGTATATATTTCTTCAGTGAGATCTTTCTAAGATTCCCTTTCATTTGGCTTATAATTTTTCTGTGATTTCACTTTGGTTCTTGCTAACTTATGATGGGGAATATTTTAGACTGTTAAAGCTAAAAATAAAAATAAGAAATCCTTTGATATGTCTTTAGATTTGCAAAGAGCCATATGTAATTTTGACACTAAGACATAAAAAAAAATATATTTTGCAGCTAGTTGCCAGTAACTAACCTTAAAGCTCATCTCATTCCAACCCGGTGCCATGAGCAGGGACACCTTCCACTAGACCAGGTTGCTCCAGACCCCATCCAACCTGGCCTTGGACACTGTGTTATTGTCCTTGTAGGTGTCTGGATCTTTTGTAGTCTGAAGACAACCCTGAAGAGAATTTTCCTTCTGTATCTTTACAGGACTCCCTTGAGAGTAGCAGATAGATAATTTTCATAGATGATAATCCTGACATTTAGCATTCCATGCCAAAGCAATCACCATGCAAGTGTGTGGTGCTTAACTTGGCTGCTCAGTCTCTAATTCCAATCTGGATCTCTCCACGGGTCAACAGTTCTGACCTTTCTGTGGTTTCTTGTGCCAGCTAGAACAGTTCAGGAATACTTGTCTTCAACATCCCCAAAGAAATTTGGGGCAGAAATTAGGAAGGAAAGCACTGAACTTCACCTTGTGAGGACATCTTATGGAATATGATGCTGGGAAGAGGGAGGAAATATCAGAGCCATGGCACTGCAGACAGACAGCTTTAAGACATAGAAAAAAGGCATACTATGGAGATCACTGACAGTACAGCCTGACAAGGTTAGATCAGACATTGCACCAGGCACGAGAATGAATCACACATGGGTGAATTAAAAAGGTTGTTCAGCACTACCAAAATGCCCCTGGAGGCACAACACATAGGCTCCTTCCTCCCTGGGCCAACATTTTTATAGTCTTTGCTTTTTACTGGCCTGACGAGCTGTGTGGGCACCTTTGGTAAACATTCTAAATCATAGGAAACACTGGTCAAAGTGCTTCTCCCTGCAATTAATAATGCTTTTGGTAATTATATTTGAAGTTCTTTATAGAAGACTTTCCCACCATTATTTGTGAGTCTTCTTTATCCTGTATCATATGATTGTTTTATTGTAAGAACATATGATTGCCCCATTGTGCATAGCATCTCCCACCAACACTTGGCTTGAGATGGTTATTTTGTTCATATTTTCCTTTTATGTTTCTCAGTCTTCCCTGGCTTTTTTCCCTTGAACTCTGGGAACAATGATGGAACTGAAATGTGGAGAAGCCTAATGAAATATGAAATCTGGTGACAGAATAAGATGTGATAAAAAACAGTTTTTAAGTCTTTCAATAATCCATTCTTCTAAAACTTCACAGTCCCACAAATAGGACGCAACATAGATTATCTGAAAAACATCAGTCAAGAGAGAAACTGGATTGCTTTTGGTAGTGGATTAGAGCCTCACCTGCTTGAATTCTTTAGAACAACGTAGTTCAAAGACCATGAAATGCTGAGTTTACAAATTTTTCACTGCTTCTCAAAGAAATTTCCAAGAAACACTGCATACATGAACAAAAGAAGTACAGTAAAGATGCTTTAACTGCTAGGTGTGATGCCCTTAAGTTATAAATGGGACAACATCTGTAGGGAAGAGCAGTGTAATGTCTTAATATAGCTAAGATGGCCAGTTAACTTACATACGCAAAAGCTTTGCTCCTCTTTTTGCTTACTGAAATTTTTAATAGTAACTCTTCACACAAACCCACTGGAGATATAAATTTATCTCAGTCACCAAATGATCTTGCCAGAAGAACAGGGACAGGGTAGATTAACACAATGATTTGTTTGTATCTCATGTCTAGATGATTTCACTCAGATGAAAACTGCCACACCAAAACCATAAATGCAACAGAGTCAGCCTGGTTCTCCTGAAACCTGTCTGTTCAGGAAAAGCAAGAGGCACTTTGAAGGGAAAATACATAAATACTCTGTTTCTTTAACCAAGCCTTGATTCTCTTTTCCCCTCCTGTTCTAGAAACCCGGTATTCCCACCACGAGCAAGTGACAGAAGTTGAACCCAGCTGTGACTTTTCTCACTCAGTAGAATTCTCCAGCCTTAAAATACAAGACGTGGAAAACCTGACAAGCTGAGAACACTATAGACACTGAGAATTTGGGAGTGAAAGTATTTCCAAAAGAAGAGATAAAAGATGCAGGGAGTTATGGACTGAGACTATTATTAAAGAAAAAAAAAGGAAGATAAAACCCAAACCCCACAACCAAATAAACAATAACCTCCAGGAAGAAGAGAGTTCAACAGCAGATGAAGTCTGCGTCGATGTGTCTGTGAGCTGCATGTACCAGCAGTGACACACAACAGCCTCTGTGTCTGCCCAGAAGCACATTGGGGAAACAATAATGAATTTGTCATTTTTGCAGACTCCAATTAGAGATTGAGGGACCTGCAAAGAGCTCCAGAAACAAGACAAAGGGACTTGTGATGCTGCATGGGCCACGTCCCTGGGTTTTGTCTGTATTTGAGTCCTTGATAGAAACCTCTTGGAGCATTTACAGTGTAAGGGTGTCTGGAGAGGTGTCCTGACCAAGTTGTCAAAGCACAAGGGTGGAGAAGTCTAGCATTTCCAGGTAAGAACCTGTATGTGATAAAAACCAGTTTTTAAGACTCTTGATAATCCATTCTTCTAAAACTTTACAGTCCCACAAATGGGATACAACATAGAGTTTCACTGCAAGTGAAACCTGGTTTTGGCACCATGAGATTTTTTGTCTACTAGATTTAATGGGCCAAAACTCATACCAAAGTGTTTTCACAGTTCTCAGCGCAGTGGTGTTCCCATCTCAGGTGAGCCCTCCAGCAAGGAATTCAACAGAGAGTTGTGCATTTTACCAGAAGTGCCTCCACCCCTGTGCTCAGGACTTAAATGCTTAAAGTTAAAAAATTGAATCACTACAAAACCAGTAAAACATGAAAAATTTAGGCAGGATATCTGCTGAGAACATTCTGCTAAAGAGTTTCTTTCTATTCATTTTGAGAAGCATAGGTACTTCCAAGCACAATCCTAGAATACTGCAAAAAAAATTAAGAGAATTAAAAGATGCTACAGTTTCCTTATGATAATGATGATAATTCTTGATATTTCTACCCAGGAACACCAACACATTAAGGAACAAAATCAAATACTATTACCTAGGGCAGAACCTGTGGCAGGGAAGGTTTGCATTTGCTGTTTTCTCTTGGAAAAAAAAGTAGGTATTTTCTTACTACATTTTCCTTTCTGTATTTTTTCTTTCTAAACATTTTCATTTATATATTTTCTAAAATAGTGTTGACACTTCCTCTAAAACTTAAATTACAAAACCTGATTCGATGTTATAAATGGCACACCATATTGATTCTTCTAAATTTTTATGCATATTATTGTGTTAAAATTATTGCAAAAACTATTAACCCTCCCTTTCAGTAGAGTGTTACAAATATAGCTAAACCTAATATTTTTAAAATAAATATATATTAAAGTCTGAAAATAATGTTTTTTATGAAAGAGCATTTTTGATTAAAGAGGGTAGGCAGGTTTCCTCGGCAGTCCCAGAGGTTTTTTTACTATCAAACTTCTTTTTGACAGTGAAAGTGTCACTCAAGAAGATTAAAATTGAATTTTCTTCAAGACAATTGTATTTCTGATGTTCTATGATGTCATCACGGAGAGGTCTGGAGCAGTGCTATAGTGTTAAACAAAAAGTGTGCAAATTGCCTTGCCTAGACTGTGCTTGAAATTTTATATTGATCAAGTTATGGATAGAAAGTTCTATTTAATTACAATACCTGTTGGTCAAATCACTCATCTCTTAGGTTTTCACCACAGAGTGTGTCCCTGAGAGGATGATTTTACGTTGTCAACATCATTTTTAGCAGGAGGTTTCCGTGCTCTTCCTTCCTGGCTGACGAGCCCTTACTTGTTCAGGATGAGGATAAACAGCAAAAAACCATCAAACACACACTTCCCTCCTCAGCAACAGCTTGTCTTCTCTGCAACATCTCTGCTGGGCTCAGACCTTGCTATGGGGTTCCTTCTCTGTGTATTTTGCTGAGGGAGAGTAATTTTATATATTTTTAACGTCAATGTTGTCACTTTCCAGAGCATCTCCTGAATCAATCAACATTTCAGTAGAGTGAGGGGATATGAGCAGTCAGCTGCTCTGCTTTGGCTTTGAATTAACTCCTGCCCTGAGAGACTGTGTTCCCTCCAGGGAATCGTCCCTGTAAATACAGAAAACTTTTTAAATATTTATACAAGATTATATTCCATTTACCTAATGTGCTGCAAGTTGTTCAGCTACATAGTTCATGCTTGTTTCTGAGAACAAGGATCAAACTTACAATTGAATAGCAAGGACACTACCTGCTTTTCCTAAACAGAATGTACACAAAACAGAGCACATATAGTGGGAATGGAGTATATAACATGATGTTATGTAAATACATGTTTTAAGGAATGGGATTAAAAGACCCCTAGTTTGACTTCAAGATTAGTTTTTGCTTCAAACATACAATTTTGACCTAATTAATGGAGAAATTGGGCTCTCAAAAGGAGAATGGGTTACTATGAATATCATTCACATATAACTTTTGTCCACTATTTTGAATTTCCCGTTTCTTCATCCAGAAGATTTTATTCAGATTGAAATCAAAAAATCAGTTAAATAAAAAAGAAAAAACAAAAACACCCAAGCAAACAAACAAAAAGCAATCAAAAAATCACAGGAAATTGAATAACTGAACGGTAACTAAAACCCAACAGACTTATTCACCACAACCTCATTTACACATTTATTCCCTTATTGCTCTTATACCTCCTTCCAGAGGGAGGAAGAATATTGACTCACTGTTCTAAACATGCAAAAACCGGGATTTAATGAAACCTTTATATGCACTTAATTAGATAATGCTTGCAAAACTAACCTGAAGATACAATGTTCAAAGCTTCAAAAGCAAGGGTAAAAAACAGATAATGTAATTTATACCGCCTTTCTATAAAATATACACACAGTATATAAACTATATACTATTACATATACTATGTATTGTATGCTAAAAGTTACCTACTATAGTATGTATAGTTATACATTATAAATTTCATGTAAAATAAATATGAATCAACAAATATATAAATACAATAGCTAAAATATTACATATAATAATTAAATACATAGTATTATATTGTAATGGTAGTAGTATATTAGTAATTAATATTTAATACATAATATGTAAAATATAATAGGAAATATAAAATCTATTGTATTATATTGCATTGTAATAATTGTAGTCCTATATGGTATTATGTTATATAGTATGAAGAAATAGACAACAGATTAGCAAAGGCATATAGAGCTTTTGGTAAACTCCATAAAGAGTTTGGCGAAACAAACACCTGAAGAAAAGTACGAAGATCAGTGTTTACAGAGCCATTGTACTGTCTACTCTTTTATACGGATCTGAATTATGGGTCATTTACAACCACCACTTGCGTCTCTTAGAATGCTTCCATCAACGCTGCCTCCGTACAATCCTAAACATCCACTGGACGGATTATGTGACCAATACGTCTGTCCTTGAA
>JAWWLV010000100.1:8926469-8937992 GCA_035041135.1 Platyrinchus mystaceus | reverse complement strand
CGCGTCTTGTCGATCTCACCCAGGGAGTCTTTCTGCTGTGCCTTCTGCAACCAGACTTGTCTATCTCGCATTGGCCTCTTTAGCCATCAGCGCACTTGTAGCAAGTGTGGGTAGAGCCCTTCCCAAAACTTCGTTCATGAAGCCTAGCCGTGACTGACACTACATATATATATATATATCACATATATAAATATATAGATATTTCCTGAATTAAAAATCCTTACTTGCAGCTCAGGGAACTCTGTGTCTCTCTTGAACATCCATCATTGCCATGAATTCAACTGCCATCTCTATGCAGGCTCCTTGTACATATTCTCTACTCCGGTTTGTCTCCTTTTGCCTAATTTGACAGTCTAAACTGTTTTTTCTCATCTTGGGCTGCCTCTTTGACACCTCCTTGTGCAACTCCAGTTCCCACCTCCAGCAAAGCTCTGTCTTCTTCCTCAGCTCATCTTTAGTCTCCGATCCCCTGGTCATCCTGACAATTTTCAGGCTGGGATCTCCAAGTCAGACACCCTCCTACATCCTTTGGTGCTGAGGTTTCGGTGCTGAGGTTATGGCTGGCACAGCATTTCTTGATTTACCCAAATGTTTTTCTCCTTAGTCTTGGGTAATGTTTTCCTGGGACGTGAGATTTCAGCGTTCTTGCTTCCCCATCAGACATGTTCGTGCTGACCTATGGGAATCCTTCCTGCATCCCACTGATTTCCCATCCTTGACAAGATGCTGCTGCTTTTCCTTCTCTCATGCAACTGGATCCACTATTTTAGGCTGGTTTGGTCATTGACTGTCTTATCCTGTCTTCTTTTCCACATGTATATTAACACCCACATTTAATTATTGTACACAAATAATATATATATATGTGTATGTATATATATATATATAAAAAAAGGAGACCTTTTCAGCTGCCAGTGACAAAAGACACTGACTTTTTCATTTATGAAGCAGTTGTTTGGGTCTCCTCACCCTCAGATTCTCTTCCTGAATTTAAACACTAAAGGAAACATTTGTTAAAGCAATTCGAATGGAGTTTTCCTGGTTTTTCAAGAAACACAACTTCAAAGTCATAATTCATCATTGATGAACCCTGTATCAGGTTTGGCTCTGTTCCACTGTGCTTTCCTGACAAAACAGTCAAAGAGCTGGGGGAAGGCAGGGGATTTTTATTTTAATTTTTAAAATGTTTATTTTTAGGTAAACATTTTGAGTCAGCAGAAAGCATAGGAATAGAAAATTCACATGTAAAAGAATGGTACACCTTGTTCTGCTTAATTCCTTCAGTGACCCTAAAGTTACCAACTTCATTTGTACCCTAAATAAAAGCACTACATGTGTGCAAGTGCAATCCACAGAGACAAATCAAGGGAATGTTATGATAGGCTGAAATCAAAGTGCAAACCTGGAAAGTCCAGGTCTGATAACCATGGCCTGGACTGTCAGAATCTCAAAACTGCAGCATGACCTCATTGACAAGCCTCTCTGCTGCAAAGTGCTCAGCAGCACTCACACCTCATTTATCTGCCCAGTTCCTGGCAAATCAGACAGATGTTACAAAAAGAGAGGCTGCAGAGCAACAAATGGTGAACACAAAGTTGACAGATCTCTAAGGAGCCAATCCAGTGGGCAAAAAGCACAATGTGCAAGCAAGCAGTTCTAGCAGACACAGACCTGGCACCTGAAGGCGGCTCATCCATCAGGCACTGCAGGAGTGGGAGCATCTCGCACAAGTTGGAGTTGGGAGGTTCTGGTGTCGTGGTGCCACACAGGCACAGGCTCCAGTAGTCCCCTGCCTTCACATGATTGATGCTGCACCACCAAAGCCTGCTGGACAGCCCACAGCACTCCAACCACGTGCAAATGTGATGTCACTCTTCAGACCACGGACATCTGATAACACCACTGAAGTGTGTGTTTGTTGCAGTCTCAGGTACACAGAATGCACTGACTCTCTCTGGGTTGGGCTGGTACAGAACTGAGGAGCTGAGCAAGGAGGTTGTGAGGGAATAAATTGTTCTGCTGCGAGGAAGGATGGTGAAAACTGAAGTGATGGCTCTGTCAGCAAAGAAATGTCTATTTTATTCATTTGTTCCCCCTGAATGAAGCTTGTTTGCTTCAACAACTTCACATGTCCATATTCACACAGAATCATAGAATCATTAAGGTTGAAAAATGCCTCTAAGATCAACAAGTACAATTATTAACATAACTATGTCTCTTTTAAACAGCTAAATCCCTTTTAGGGGATTTAGGCAGTATAAAAAGGTGGCAAGAAAACTCACAACATAAAGAACTAAAGTTTTGGTGGACCTACCTGCTGAAATGAAAATTTCAGTCAAAAACCTCAAGGGTAGCTCTTTATCTGGTGTAGGTAAATTATGGTTTAAGTAGCTAGTAAAAGTTGATTTTAATATACTGTGTCATCTAAGGAACTGAACAACCAGGGACTGCAAGTGGGATGTAACCAAATGTCAAGAATGATATTTTGTGTGAACACAAGAAGAAATTTTGCTGTGCCCTTAACTCCAGTATCCAAAACTCTCTTCTAGAAGACATCAGTTTACCTCAAAGCAAAAAACTTAGAGCTGATGGTTTTGACAATGCTTTCCCACAGCCTTACTGCACAAAATAAAACACAAGGAGTATTTCCTCAGAAGATTCCGGAGTTTGCAAAAGAAAACCCTTTGGAGGTTTCGACAAAGCCTCCTTGTAAGGCAAGGAAAGGAAGATTGGTCAATGTGAAACACAGACAACATTTTTTCACAGCCCTCTTTGAGGCAGATGAAACGCATAAGTATATTAACACCTGTGCATCCCTTCCCAAAAGGGAGCAGTTATGCAAAGGTGACACTACCACCAGTGAAGGGTTCAGCACTACATTTAAGTTTTCCAGAAGTGACTGCTGGAAGACAGGAACAATAATGTTTTAAGAGGTATATGAAAGGATCATTGTGCTGGTGTTTCTCTACATTAAATCACACATTTATCAGTGCGCTTGTAGACCACAAACCATCCACAAACTTCCAAGGGATGCAGCCTGGAGTCTGTATGGTAAAATTTCAGTTCCCCAGGAGTCCACTTTGTAGGATACCTTTTTTTTCGTTAAAGCAAATGCACTGTTACATATTTTTCCTTCACAAAACAAAAGTGATTGTTATCTCTACAAGACCCACAATGTTCACCTCAGGCACCAAGAGGTAGATGACAGAAGCCTGATTGCAAGAGCCCTTCAACTACAGCAAAACATGCATCAGTTCAGCTACAGAGTTCAGGGTTTTTTTCAGCCTGCAGTATTCAATGGTTCACAGTCAATTTTGCTTGAAAATTCATGTACACATCTTAAGGTATAAAAATGTTTTGTTTCCTTTTCCCCCAGGGGAAGTTGAGTGTGAAAATCCAACCAGCTTAAAATAACGAAACTGAAATAAAAGTAATAATCGAAAAACCAAGCTCTTCAATTAATTAATTTTCTGTACAGTGGACCAGCAAACAATGTTTTGTTTTTTACTCACCGGTATGTTCAGAGGCAAGAAAAAAAAAAAGATAAAGAAAAAGATAAAGAAAAAGAAAAAGAGAAGGAAAAGAAAAAGAAAAAGAAAAAGAAAAAGAAAAAGAAAAAGAAAAAGAAAAAGAAAAAGAAAAAGAAAAAGAAAAAGAAAAGAAAAAAAAAAGAAAAAGAAAAAGAAAAAGAAAGGAAAAAAAAATCATCTCTCCTCAAGTCCAGCAACTTGACACTGAAATTGCAGGAATAAAATAAAGTTCAAGTAGCTGCATTCCTCCCCAAAGGCATCACTGTGCCCCTCATGCTTTAAATACAGATGTCAATGAGTCCATGCAGACCTAACCCCTTTTTGTCTGCTCCCCTTAAAACACCTTCTGGTTTACTGACCATATTTAGACCCTTTGGCAGTCTATAAAAAGTGCTACATGATCTTAGCCGCACTAAGACCAGTAAGAGTTATACCCTATTTCACACTTATAGTAAAAAAACTCTAATTTCCTACAGAGGATTTTCAAAGGTGCCTGAGGGCTGGATCTACAAAGTGATTTTAAGATCCTAAGCCAATTTTCCAAGCACAGCTGGCATCTACAAAGGGGCTGGATCCACAAAGGGGTTTTTTTTCAGCAGCTCACTCCTATCAGAACCCAAAGATCTGGATCTGGTGCCCTCATGTAACAGAGGAGGAGCTGGTGACCATCACACACAGTGAGATAAAACCTGTGTATTAGTTAAACCCTTTTCTTAGTGTCCTGTCCATTATTGACCAATAAACCTGTGGCTTTTGACAAATGAACAGCAGAGACCTGTGTTGTATGGCTGGGGCTACCATAAATATACACAGACAATTCCCCAATGTAATAGTGGGAGGGGAAAGCACACATTTATTTTAATCTGTGTTTTTTACTGGAGATGCCAAAAGAAGAATTCCACCATCGTTCAAAAGTAGAATGCTGTTCAGAGTTCATGTCGCTGGAAATGAGCTTTTGAACTTCCAACTGGTGCAGTCCTTCCAGTGCAGATTATGTTTACTAATGCATCCAAATTCATCAGTTTCATAATTAGCTGACAGTCTTCCCAAACCTCATAAACGCGGTTTAAACCCCCCCAAGACAAAACAAACAAGGCTGTGTGGAAAGGAAGTATTTATTTCTGTACATTAATGAGAAAGGAAAAAAATATATCTAAAATTTACTTATCTCAATAGGATTCAACAACTTAATGCAAATAACTTGCACCTCTCAGTCTCTTAACATCCGTTAAGAATTATCTGGTTTAGAGTCTTAGCACAGTTTAACAGAGTTAGTTGTCTCACAGAGAACTGCTCTGAAAATACAGGTTCCATTGCTTAGGTTCATCCTAAGAAGCTCTCAGAATTCTAATGGAGGCTTCTGACTTTAGAACTCAGTCACCCCAGGATGGGATTCCTTGACACAGAGGGTACCTCAAGTGCAGCCAGATGCCACAGTTCCCCTTAGATCCATATCATCCTGCAATCCCACTGTCCCCTGGGAATACAATGGAAGGATTTATCTCCCTACCTTTGTTTGTGAGATGAATGACAACCTTAACACACCTTTTTTTCTCTTCCTTAGCTCTGGAGGATATCTAAGGTGATTAGACCAGACACACAAGACCATAACAGAGTAGTGAAAAGTTGTAGTGTCGTGTGTTCTGGAGCCTTCCAAGATAATTAACATCTAGATGGCAATGAAGATCTTAGACAAGTTGAATAACTCTCTCCATATAATTTCCTCTACACATTGTCTGGAGGAGGAGTTTAGGGCAAGATGCAAAACTCTAGTAGAAGATTTTGATGGAGGTAAGACTAAGTAAATTATGAGCTCACTGCTGCGTGAGGGTCTGCAGAGAAGAGCTAAAACAAAAAAGATCAAGGAGGCAAGAAGGACTCCAAGGGCAAGAGGAGAACACTCAGGAGTGGCCTGTCTCTGTTGGGCAGTTTGGGCAGGGAAAGATACAAAAGATGCTTCTTTGAAACACAAACGATGTTCACAATCTTCTAGTGCCCTGTTCTGGCAGAACAGAGCCAGATGGCATCCCATAACAGCCAACCACAAAACATAGCAAACCAAAAGGTTTGCTATGAAACAGCATTGTGGAAAGGCACAGATTTTAGTCAGAATGGTTGCATTTCACGCTTTAATCCTCAGACACTGTAAAACCAAGAGATTGAGTTTTATTCAAATCTGCTGAATAAGTCTGATTCCAAGTCTGATTCCAAGAGCTACTAAGCAATATCTTATGAAAGGGTTATTACTTTTATATGGCATAAGGCCACAAAGAGTGGGGCAGTTTGGAGGTTTGAGAGCTTCTCAGATAGGCTTCCTTTCCCCCAAGGGATGAGTAATCAGGGTTCATATGACACCAAAGTTAAAGGGTCATGAATTTAAGGTGCAAGATTACAATTGCACTGAAAACTCACAGCTGTTTTCACGCAAGAGCTTTTTCCCCTGTTTTCCCAGACCTGCCATTGAATGGGATTGAGCCTAAAAGAACAGTTCTGCTCTGAGGCATACTGACTATGTAGCTCATACAGTTCTCCTGTCTGATCACCTGAAGGTTTTATCCGTCAGCCAGAAAGATGTCAGCCCTGCCGGGGATAGAATGTGTGCATTAATTTCTTTCATGCTTTGTCTCCCTCTATATAAGGGAATGGGAGCAGAAATCAGGCTTGTATTGGTGGATGGGCAATTCAGCTTATGTCACATTTCACAAAGTTTAACAGGTTGAAACCTGACCTGTCTTCTGACCAGTCATCTCCAGAGCTGTCAGACACACTGAAGCTTTCCTGCACTGGTGTAGAGTTTAATAACATTTTCTAAAAAGTCTCTTTGTACAGTGATCAGCCCTTACAAAATTAACTCAAAGAAGGAAATTCACATACCAGAATAATGCTTGTTGTTTCATCTTATGCATCAGTCAACAATAAATCTGAGATAAAGCCATAAGAAGCATGAAGGATTGCGTGCAATCACTGGAGTGTACCCCAAGCTCTACAAATGCCCCCTAGTTCACCTTTAATGTATTGAATTCCCGACCTGCCCCGATTTGATTCTCAGCTGCAGATTTCCTTGACCTCTCAGTCACTTTGTCTCAGGCACTTTGTTTCTATTTGATGATGATGGAATTAATTTGGCCTGTGTGCTGGGATGCTTGCTTACTGGCTGGAACTCCAATGGCTTGAGAAAAATCCCACACAGCCTTGAACTTGAGCTCTCTGTTCATAAGGTGCACAACAGAAGAGCTAGCAAAAATACATGTAAAAGGGAGAAAACTAAAGAGCAATGACAACTGCAAATCTGTGCAACAGAGAGAAGGCTTGGAGCCTCCTATAACTTGGCCCATCATCTGTTTATAGTGTGCATGTCACTATAACACAATCCCAATGAAGGGATTTATTAATTTCTGTGAAAGGTTGTGAATCAGTTTCAAAATATTTTTCTACCATAGCTACTTCAGGAATGCTTTTACATCCAGCTCTTCCCATTTAAATTTCATGGAGGCATGTTGTGTTTGGTTCTAAGATGTAGAGTAGCTATCAGCAGGTGTTTAACTCCTTGTTTAGCACATTCAAAGCTTCTGTGCCCAGTTTGGATTTCTCAGTTCCCAGTGTCTATAGAACAGTATTGCTCAGAGTAATAGTCAAAAAGCATGAATTGCCTGGAGAAGCTGGAAGTGTCCAAGGCCAGGTTGGACAAGGCTTTGAGAAACCTGGTCTAGTTGTCTAGTTGTCCCTGTCCATGGCAAGGAGTGAAACCGGATCAGCTTTAAGGTATCTCCCAATTCAAATCATTCTACGATTCTGTGCTCTGCATTTAGAGGAATTCCTCCTCAAACATCCCAGCAATCAGGGATGCCCAACAAACTAAATGTATTCTGGTGATGACATCTGGGAAAAATTTTGTCCCTGCTTTTGGAAGAGAAAAAAAAACAAAACAGCAATCACTCTCTGGCTGACAATGAAGAAGTGCAAATTAGTGTTCAAAACTCTTCAGGAGCTTGGAGAAGGACACAGAATCATACAAGCATTAAAACTGGAAAAGACCTCTGAAGTTATTGAGTCCAACCACCAACTTATCACCACCACCTTGTTCACCACTAAACCATGGCCTCAAGTGCTACATCCACAGGTTTTTAAACACTTCCAGGCATGGTGACTCCAACACTGTCCTGGAAACCCTGTGTCAAAATTTGACAACCTTTTCCATGAGGAAATTTTTCTTAATATCTACTCTAAATCTACAGTGTTGAGAGTGAGGGCAATGTTTTGGTGAAATTGTTGTTTGGACAACCTGCTGCAGAAAGGAAATGGTACTGAAGTAAATTTAATGCCAAAGCAAGGTGAGATTGTATTTAAGGTCACTCAGGTGAGGTAAATTGCTTCTATCCCATTGAGGATGACGGAGAATTGCCAGCAGACAGAGATATATCCAACTCTGCTGCTTCCTGCTGCAATAGGGACTTCATGCAGACATTTTCCTCAGTATGCCTTGGGTTTTGGATTCGTATAAAGTTAAAAAAACAAACTGTAACTGAATCAAAACTGCTGCATTTCACACAGCTTCTAAGAAAGCTCTGGGGATTTCAGCTACTGTTCTATTTTGACACAGAACTCTACCTCGGAGCAGCATCTTTAAAAAATAATCTAAAGTTTGCTCAAGAAGCAACAAATGTTTTGATTAAACCAGTCTGAGCTTGAAACCAGAGTGTAAACTCAAGAAGTATATGTAGTTTCAGGGATCTCATATAAACACTTCAAATGGATTTTTAATTGAGCTCTCTTTATTCTCCCTCACTTCCTTGAGAAACAGACTATTTCATACTTCAAAAAGACAACTGAAAAAAATAAGGCACTCGAGGTGTTCACAGCCACATTTTCAAAACTTGACAAGAAAAAAACATGTTTCTGTCACATGTGTACACCTGATTTACTTGTAGCAAGGATTTTCACATGCAAAAATGCACACTATATGCATGCTGTGTGACTTTTTTCACCCTGAAAGCTGTGGTGCATTTGGCTTCTGATATTTTCTTTTTTTTTTTTCTCTGGGACAAAGAATAACACAAAAATGATTGCTTCTCCACTGTCACCTTCTGTGAAAAACAGGGATTTGGTTTCAGTTCCTGGTACCCATGGGTCTGGTACCTTGTACCCTGGTTCCCTGGAGGGCTCTGCTGTGATGGTGTGTGAGTTGAGTTTATTTGGTCATATATTATTCCTGTTTGATACTTGCATGCTGCTGTACTGTGGGAGAAATTAATCACACTGCATTTTTCAGAGATAAGCTAATCTAACCAAAGTCAATGGTTTAGCAGGCAAAGAGCTTCAGAGGACAGCAGTAAATTATAACTGGATTTGATTAAGAGATAATTAGCTGAACCTGTTTACCTTAACCTTTGATGCAACTATTGTTTTTACTAGAAGGAGAGTGACATTAGATTGTGCCTGGGATACAAGTTATGGAGCGTACACCACTTCTCACTGTCCAATTTCCATCTGTTATTCAAGGAAGAGGTAGAAAGGTCAGGATCAAATTGCTATTGTACAATTCTCCTGAGACAAGAGCAGAAAGTTTCCTTGACAGAGACAAAATAAGCCATGAAGAACAGTAGTTTATTTTTCAGTAGGATGGAGGGGGAGTGAAAAGAACACATGTCTACAGCCCTAGACAGATTTTTGCAATAATTCAGCTGTCTCAGTAGATTTGAGAGTCATTTGAACTCGCTGAGCATTTTGCAGAAACAGGGAAGAGTAATACCAATTTGCTGCAAACTGCAAAATAGCACAGCTGAGAAAAGAAGCGGGTGAATATTTTTTCCGCTGCACTGCATTTTCATAAATTATTTCTAAATGTATTCACTTGAGAGAATTTAAAGAACCATAGGAAACCAAGTCTTAAATTGCTTTATAGTCATTTAATTGACCCATTTAGATAACTTAGTTAAAATAATGGGTTAGATCAGCCTGAACTCTTGGCTTATTCATATCATTCACCTAATTTGTAATCACATTTACGAACGGTGTGGATTTCTGCTTCTTGCTTGAGGGAACATCAGCTTCATAACAGAGGAGAGATAAAGTAACTGTGGTTGCCGAAGGCCAAGAGATAGGCTTGGTTTGCAGTGTAACAGTTAAATACATACAGATTTAATTCCACAGTTTTAGTTCCTAGAATCACTCCAGAGGAGTGCTCACTTACACACACACAACAAATAACTTTCACCAAGCCTGAAACAGGGTGATGATTTCAGATCACTCACTGCTCTCTCCTGCATCTTCAGGCAGTTATCTTCCATGAGTTCCCTTACATCCCAGAAAAACAAAGTGGATTTCAAGCAAGCCCACAAGGTCTAACTTCAGCCAAGCTGTTTCTGGGTGAGGAGAGACAGTTTTAAAGCTTTAAAGTGTTACCCACCCAGCAACCCTTTCTTGCTTACCCCAAGAGGGCTCAACCTCAAAGATTCAGGGTCTGTATTGCAAAAGAAAGGCAATTTCACGAACAGATCAGCCATTTAAGGGGGGAAAGATGCATTGGTTGTACACATGCCCACAGAAGCTCGTAAAGCTCATAATTTAACTGCATCTTTATACCTGTGAAAATTGTTATTTCTTATCTTTATTTTAGCCTGAAGTGGCTAAAGCTGATCTTTCAGGTAGGTGTGGAAATGTCAGTGTTTTAAGCCACAGGAAGAGGTTTATAGGTTAAAAATGGTCTATTAATGGTATATTGTTAAAGTTTCTTTGGAACAGAGCAATAGGTGCTCTGTCTTTTTCCATTCCTAGGGGTTTTGCCATATCACTAATCAGATTTGCTCTTCAGCAGAGCCTTTGGACAGAGAGAGGAGAAACCACTGGAGATAATAAGTTTAATGCTTATTTATTGGGTGATCTTCTCCTATAAGTCAAAATGTGATGCAAAAGTGAGAGAGAATTTGTGTGTGTGCACATGGACAACTACACCTTCCATGCAGAAAGTAACTTGATTTTCTCTCCAGCCAGAGTTGACTAAAAGAGACAACAAGAACAGTTTGGAGATCCTTTTTTTTTTTTTTTGCATTATAAAGGAACCTAGTTCACCTCACAATGTAATTTTTTTCTGGAGGTAGGAATTTCCCTTAAGCCTAGGAATTGTTTTAAACATCAAAATCAAAAACATGTCTTATTCTGATCTTTCTAAAAGAACTAGAAATGTTCATAAACTCTCACGGGTGTCAGGTAAATGCTCACAGGCACTCTGTTCTCCTAAGGAAGTGACATAAAAGTCGCTTGATATAAGTACAATATCTAGTTGCTGAAACACTGTGATTATAGTGATTCCTACCAAATAATGCAAGCTTATTTATTTTTTCCTTGATGCAAGATTTTAGAAGGAGGGATCATCTTTTCAATATTGGGTTGGAGAGCACCCAGCTCAAAAGTGGTTTTACCTCTGGCCACTACAGTTACACAAATGAAAACAATTGAATAGTTATAATTCTATAATAGAGATACAGTGAAATTATGTCTTTGATGTGAATTTTGCCATGACCAGACATAAACAAATAACAAATATAAGTGCAAAGAAAATACTATTCTCTTCCAACCCAAGAGATTAAACAAAATGATGGCTCCAAACCTTTTCTTTTTTAATGAAGCAAAGCAATTAATTTTGACATCAGTTATGTTTGGATAAAATTCTGTGTTTTTAGAAAGGCTTTCCTAATTTCTGGCTTCTTTAGTAGAACAGAAGACCATGCCAGCATGACAATAATAATAAAGTCCATTAAAGATGGTCAAAGTTTGATATTCATCATAAATATAAATGTTTAGAAGCAGAAGGGTAGACCTCAACTAGAAAAAGTCCTGCTGCCGTATTACCCAAGGCACCAGCACAGGAGACTAGGAACTGCTCATGTCTTACCTGCCAAAGACTCTTTCTTGTAGTCCAGTTTTGCTTTACTGTCAGTGAAAATATGCTGTCCTTTATTCTTGACCTTACGGGCATACTGACAAACCTCCTGAA
>JAWWLV010000100.1:8912994-8924730 GCA_035041135.1 Platyrinchus mystaceus | reverse complement strand
GTGGCAGGAAACGGGTCCCAAGACTCCACAGGAGACTGCCCATTAAATTTAGGCAGAGTCTGAAAGCACATTTTGAGCCTGTAAAAGCTGTGCCCAGGTCTCAGAGAACCACAGTCCTGTGAATGCTGTGGGAGAACAAGGGGATTTGCAAGATGAATTGCACCCTGAAACAAGAATTGCTTTAGGCATTGCCAAGCTTCAAGAGAAATCCTGATTACACTTGTGGCTTCCTGGCTTCCAGTTCAGACCGACCCTGCTGTCAGTTTCCTATTTGCTGTGGCAGCTGTCATGCTAAGCTATCTCTCCACATGCATTTAGTTTCTGAGGGCAGATTTCAGCCCACCTAATTTAATCCACCGAAAACTCACAGGTTTGGCTGAACCATCAGCCTCTTCTCCCTCTGTGGTCACAGGGAAGAGACATCCCCTTCCCATGACTGATTCTTCCTACACTAAGCCAGGGCTGCCATAAATCCCCTCCTGGAAGTGTCTGTTTCTCTTCATAGGCTGTGAGAGGAGCTTTGAGGAGCAGAGACAAGACACCCAGCTCCCTTGCAGCTCAACCCTGTGACCTCTCCTTGCATGCCAGAAATGTCACATGGGAAGCATGGAATCACAAAATCATTCTGTTTGGAAAAGCCCTCAAAGATCATCAACATCAACCACTCCCTCAGCACTGTCAAGGCCACCACCACTAACCCAAGTTCCCAGGTGCCACTTCTGCATGTTTTGTGGACACTTCCAGGGATGGTGTCTCCACCACTGCCCTGGACAGCCAGTTCTGATGCTTTACCACAGTTTCAGTGAAGAAAATATCCTATCTAAACCTCCTTTGGCTCAGCTTGAAGCCATTTCCTCTTGTCCTGTCATTCGATACCTGAGTGAAAAGACTGATCAGAAAGTACAAGGAAAGAGGAGGGAATCAGCTCAGGGGGAAATATTTTCTCTCATGACCCTTCTCACCCCCAGAAATGTCTTGAAAATGTAGCAGTGAATAGGGTACCTTGTCCTGTGTTCCAGCTGTATGGAAAGTTGTGGCATCAAAACTAGATACCTTCTCTTAGCACATTCCTGTCAATCCCCTCCGTATTGTTCTCCCACTGCCACTGCCCACTGTGTGTCATATGCGAGCTGCCAACTGCACTCACCCCACAGCAAAGCTCACCACAGACAGGGAATCTGGGCCAGCAAACTGAGTATAGTCAATCCTGACTGACACTAATCATTCCAAGAAGAATGAAATTCCTTCCAAGGAGGAAGAAATTCTTTACAGAGAGGGTAATCAGGCATTGGAATTATCTGCCCAGGGAAGTGGTGGATTCTCTGTCCCTGAAGGTTTTTACAATGAGACTGGATGTGGCACTCAGTACCATGGTCTAGTAACCACAGCGGTGTTAGATCAGTGGTTGGACTTGATGATCTCAGAGGTCCTTTCCAACCCAGCTGATTCTATGATTCTATGATTCTATGATAAACCTGGGCAATCTCTTATTGCATCTTGAAAAACACAAGTGCACTGCAGCAGTGCACTATGAAAACTTCAGAAAATCACTCAGCAAACATAAATTGGTGTTTGAAAGCTTCTCATTTGCTACCAAAGAGAAGGTGAAATTATTTCAAAGACTTGTCAGATTAGTTTCAGGCTTGGTTTGAAAACAGCTTGTTCACAGACTGGGTTTTCTGGACTGCTTTAAACAAATATTTTTTCTTTCCCAATGGCTTTCCTAGATGGAGAATTCAGAAATAACAATACTATTACTAATGGATGACACATTTTTAAGTAGTATGACATGTAGAGATGGGATCCATACTAAAAGTCTCCTCAGTATTTGTACTCAGACACATTGCATAGATGGAGTGAAGTTCCAATTAGATATTTCAATCCCTGAGTTTCAGAGGTGTTAGTCAGACTCATTCTCTAATTTTAATTAAATTGCTATGAGAAGGGGGTTGGGAGCCACTATATAAAAAGATGTTTTAATCTGTATTTCCAAGGCATTCTCTATCCTAGCCTGGTCTCATGCAGAGATAAAACCACTGAATTGCTAAATACAAATATTTGTGGGCTTTCAAGATTCTTTTCTTTTTTCCTCTAAACCTAACAGAAGAGAAAGCAAAGCAATGAGTTGGCAAGATTTTCTTTTTCCTTTCTTTTTTTTTTTGTTAACCCCCAAAAATGTAAAGACTCAGCTGTAAGCACCTACCCATAGCTAAAGTTTCTGAAAACCAGATCTGAGTGAGTCACGTAGAAAAGATGCTTCTAATGGCAAAATGTTGAGTTCCACCATATCTAATGTCCTGTAATGTCCCCTAACATTAAATTATTTCCTACCTGTGTTCCTCCACATTATTCTGAGCCGTATCCCTTCCCATGGGAAATCTTCCTGTCTTTAGGAGGCACCACAGCAGATCTCATGTCTCCCTCACCCTGTCTCAGCACAACCAGAGGAAAAGCCATCACTCACAGATCATTGTTGTCCACAGTCGTCTTGACTCACCATGAAAGCCCCAGTCAGTGGTCAGCAAACAGCTGGATGTGAGTGAGAACAGTTCGGGGGGGCTTGACTTCCATCCAAGGCTGCATTTGTCCCTGCCCTGCCAAAGGGAAAACACAGCTCAGCTGGGCTTGAGAGTTGGCCAAAGGCTCCACTGGGGTTGTGTGGGCAGAACAAAGTGTCTAAACCAGGGTGTTTTCAGGCTCCTCTGCTCCAAAGCTCCTCAGGGTGCAATCACAGAGAGCTCAGGGAACAAATCTGGTTTCCTATGCCCCAATTAGCCGTGACTTCCCTGCTGTAATGCACAGAGCCCTCTTGCTGCATTGAAAGACACTTCCTCACAGGGCCTGTTAAATTTACCCATTCTTCTATGATGTTTTGCTGCTTTTTACAGAAATCAGCTTCCAGACAGTAAAAAACAGGGCATGTAAATTCTTCCCTAAAAGACTTGGCTCTGTTACCAGTGTCAGCTGACCAAACTTTCAGGTAAAATTTGGGCCACATTCAGCTTTCTGTGCATGAGCAGATAGTGAAAGGACAAGGAGGAATGGCTTTAAACTAAGAGATGAGAGATTTAGGCTAGATCTTAGGAAGAAGTCCTTCCCTATGAGGGTGGTGAAGCTCTGGCACAAGTTGCTCAGAGAAGCTATGGCTGCCCCATCCCTGGAAATGTCCAAGGCCAAGTTGGACAGGGCTTGGAGCAACCTGAGATAGTGGAAGGTGTCTCTGCCCATGGCACAGGGTGGTACTGGATGGGCTTTAAGGTCCGTTCCAGCCCAAACTATTCTGTAATTCTATGATTTTTTTGGTATTTCTCTGCTGACAATGATTGGTGGCACCATGGCGGGCTGGCACCAGGAAAGGGTCCACTTGGAGGGTGTTGAGCTGTTGGATTTCTGTGTGCACACAATGCACAAGGAAAGTAACACACTGTAACTCACACTGCTCATCTTCATCCAAAATATTGCTGGGGGCATGGTCTTCCAGCAACAGCATCCTCTGCATCCTCCTGCTCACCTTCATCAGGCACGAATGCCTTCTTGCAGCTGTCCTGCCTGCCATTTTGTCACACAGAGAGCAGGAACAAGTAACTGGAATTATAGGTCAGACACACAACCCTCAGGAAAAAATATGGGACTGCCTTGGAAAGCATAAAATTAGTCACCAATTTTACATCCACGTTGTCTTTGCTTTGGCCATCACAACCTCTCACACCATCCCTTGTCCAAAGTCCCTCTCCAGCTCTCTTAGACCCTCTTTAGGTAAGGGCTCTAAGGTCTCCCAGGAGCCTTCTCTTCTGCAGGCTGAACACCCTCAGCTCTCTCAGACTTTCCTCATAGTAACAAACATGGAAATTAAAAACAGCGCGTACTTTCAGTAGTTCCTTCCTTTTCTATTTGAAGGATTAATGACAACTGCTTTATTTGTTTATGAAGAGATCTCATACCTCCCTAAACTGTTAAGAAGTGTTTCTTTCCCATGCTCCCGGCACACCGGGCTGGTCAAGGTGCTGTTGCTGCCTCAGTATCAAACTGCAGTGAGTTTGCAGCTTTGGCTGTGAGCTCAGGCTGGAACCAGATGAGTTACTTCACTGCAGTTTTTCATGACATCCCAGTAATTAATGTCCCAGATCTCACTCCATCTCCTCTCTGAGGAGCACAGCTCTTACTTAATTGCCTTATAATATGTACTCAAAATGAATACTTGTCTAATTGTCCCTAGGCAGATTCTTTGATGAAAACCAGTGAGAAAGCATATAGGCTGTAACACTGAATAAAGGCCCACAAAGCACAATAAAGCACAAACTTGTAGCTCTTTGTTACTCTCTAATACTGTTAAAACAATAAATTAATTTCCTAAAGATACTCAAGTAAATTAACAATAAAATTTTGCTATATCCTCTGTTTCCTCACCCCCTCAACTAATACAGAATAAGATCTTGAGAAAGATTTAATGGAATCATAGAATCATTAAGGCTGAAAAAGATGTTTCTTTAGTGCAACAGCTTCTACAGGAAGTGACAAAGTTTCAAAGCACAGTGTGATGCTTGAGCTGTGCTACTGCAGATTGTGGGGCAGCATTGTCATTTAAAGGTTTTTAATAAGCCAGTTAAAGGGCAAAAGTCATAACTGAGGTGAGTTGCCAGAGATTTGATCCCTGCAGCATCAATGGTATTTTACCAATAACTTCCAGCCATTGTGTCAAATGTGCAAATAAAGAATGTACCTGTGGAAATCACACTGTAAATTAAAACCTCATGAACACCAAAGATTGCCATCAATTGTTCAATATTCAGTAGGATTCAAAGTTATCTAGTAGTGTACTTGACATCACTCGTTCTAAACTCCACCACAGCTCAAAGACTCAAGACCTTTCTCTTCCTCCAATCAATAGATGCAATAGGGTTATAAAATCACTTATTTCTAGCTATCTTAGGTTGTTCAAACAAGTAATGTTTCCATCATTTCTGTGCTACAAAGGGTATTTCTGAACTGGCTTCTCTCTCTACCTCCAATCCTATGCAAAATATGGACCCAAGCCCACCCTTGGCCCCTTATTTTTGCAGTTGTGGGCGGAAATCTACATTAAAATTCCTAATCTAAAATGCAAGATCAGACTAAACACCATGATTAAATACTGACAAGAGCTTTTAGCCAAGTAAGAAAAAGAAAAATTCACATTTTCATGTCAATATTTTGATTTTTTTCCTAACAGCACATCTGAAGGTTTCACTTTTAAATGCTTGTTTGCTGATCCTTTTTTCTTTTTTCAGGGGGAGGGAGAGGAAGTTACATTAAATACGTATAAAACTGCTGTTTTAGCTAAAACAAATATATTTTTTTCATTTCACTTGAAAAATTCAAATATATCCAGCCTCACACCCCCCAAGAAATCGTGTTTTCAGCTCCTCAGCCCACCTGTAGAGATGAAAACCAACCATTGTTACAGTTCTTCACTGCAAAATCCAGCCTGAACTGTAGTTCTATCTCACAGCCATGGTTAATATTGAGAGTTTGGTACACACTCAGAATTATAGGATTGTGCCAGCTGATCCTTTCAAATCCTTGCATCAATAATGTAGCACAGCACATGCTGCATCACAGGAATGGGCAGAGTTTGGTTGTACTGTTCCAAGTCTATGACGATGAACAAGTGCAGGTGACAGGAAAATCTAAATTGAGCCCAAAACTTGACACTTGATTCAGATTCTGGTATTAACTGATTGCACACTTGGAAACTTCTCTGGAGCAAAGATACAGCATGCCCAAATTGCAACAGGGCAAGAGTTTTGGGTGCTGCTACAGTGCGGAAATCAGATTTTCATATACTGAATTATTTACAAATGTCTTATAATACTCTACATCCTAACAGGTTTGTAGTGGTTTCGTTTTTTTCAAGCTGCTTGAAAATCTTATGTAGTTTCATATCATACAGTTGAAATAAATCTTTAAAAGTTAAGTTTTTATTAAGGTGACCTTGGTAACTTTTCAAGGAAAAAACGCTGTGCATAGTATTTAACACGAAAACAAAACTACTTGGCCAACTACTCTTCTAAAAATGGAGTAAAACTCATAAATTAAAAGATTTGTGGGTAATTCAAATGGCAGAAATATTATCCTGTCTGCAGTCTGGTATGAGATATTACATATGCTCTGCTGGGAGTCAAATGAATTTAAAGAACAGAGTTTGTAACTTCATTTACTTCAAAATGCAGTTCATGCAGAGTGCACACGTAACATGCACTTACTGTGATTTAAATGCCAAAAATGAGCTGTTGCTGTGAATTGGAAAGATATGAGGGGGATTCTCCCCCCACTCAAAACAAGGATCTTGGCAGACATTTCTATTGCAGTTGTTTCTACATATGCTGGGAGCTAACAAGAAAACCCCAACCATTGCCTCAATAAGGAATTCAAAACAATATGCAAATGATAAGATTTGCTTCCTAAATATTAATATCTTGATGTGAGCAACAAGATGCTGAGAAACATGGGCAGAAGAAAACAGATGTTTTTATTTCTGAATACTGAGGATATGTTTGACTGTGACTCCACGATTCTGATCTGCCTCTATACTACCTTTATCCCAGTCTCAAATTACCACCTCACCAAAAAATTGCTGTTGAAAGGGGATTTTTTAAAAGAAAATGGCATGGCCATGGAAGAGTCCATTCCATATAAAACCGATACAGACAATTTTTCTTTTTTGTCTCTGAAACAGGATGCTTTTTGAGCTTTCTCTGATACATCAATTTCCTATAAAAATTTTCCACAGTAAAAAATAATTTTGTGTTGTAAAGTACTGGAACAACATGGAGTGGGTAAACCTCAGATTCCTATGTTGATAATTTGTCAATGAAGACATTCCTAGCAACCATTAGAAAATTACAAAAAAACAAATTAAAATTAAAAAGTAGGGATGAATTCTTTGCCCTTATGAAATGCATAGACAGTTGTACATGGTGGGCCAGAATGCTTCCTTAGGTCAACATAGAAACACATTAAATTGTAATATTCCTTTCCTGAATATTAATTGTGATTTTGCTTATGATTTCATTAAAATTCAGGTTGAAAATTTCAATTTTTTTAGGAAAAAAGAGAGAAGGATATTTTATCTCAAGTCAGCTGTTGAACTTTTAAGGAACAAAGAAAATTGAATTTTTAATCTTTCAGAAATTTGGAGTCTTCGTAAGGTTGCATACATCAGAAAAATACTGCTGCATAATAAACTACTACAAGCACATTAACCTTGCAAGTTAGGAAACAAAAGAGTCTTTTAAGATAAAGAAGAGAGACATTGCAAAACTGCCGCCCATATTAGAAGTAGAGTTTTTTGGTCTTCTATACCTCTATTCTTGTCAGAGAGGGAGGGGCTGTGGAGTGGAGTGTGTTATCTTTTCTAATGAGATGTAGAAGCAGATTATTTAGATAATCTAAATTATCTATAATGTCACTTTGATTATAATTCAGATTTGTCTCTTCTGAAGTTATCTAAAAGAATTTAGCCAATTAGAGCAGGTAGAGTTATAAGCCTGCCTAAAACTGGTAAAGTTATGCCTCTCTTCTCATTGCTTAGAAAGTCAATATTTCATCTGGAGAGCGATATGTTCTCTTCTTTCCTTGAAGATGTTTATGGAGTTGCACATACCACAGCTTTCTGATGGACCCCAAATTCAATGGCATAAAACAAACAAGCACTTTGAGGAAAAATTATTAGCTTGTTTTTTTCCATGCAATATATATTTAATATTTCAATAGATAATTTTTCATAGGAAAAATTTCTCAGATAAAGTCAGAGAACACTTATGAGAGAAGTAGATGTTATGCTGTAAAGGCACGATATTTGGCAGTAAAGAGGTTTTCAAGAGCATCTTTGAAGGAGTAATTGAAGAATGCTAGAACGAGTCATAAGAAGAGAAATATATCTTATAAATATGTATTATATGTTTATTTTATAATATATATTCATTATATATAGTATAAATAGAGGCAACATTTTTTTGATTTGCTGAGATGAGAGAATGCTATGAAGAATTTTAGAAGATTTGAAAGAGCTGCAGTTATACCCCAACCTGGCAGATGAAAGACACACAAAACAACAGGTACTGCAGGAAATAATGTCTTCTACAGCAAGAAAACCATTCATAAAAACATCTGGAGAGATCTGTGCAAATATCTTTTGAAATATGCAGGGACAGATATGTGTTTTTAAGGATATACAAAGCAAATGTACGTAAAATAATAGGAAAGGGATTATGGCATCCCTCAGTTAGTCCATTGACTACTCATCTACAACACTGGCTATTGTAAAAGATGCTGTAATAGCAGAAGGGTCTCAAAAGAATGCCATAACAGCAATGAATAGGCTTCCCTAAAAAAAGAAACTGGAAGTATCTGGTGCAGTTATTTCAGAGAAGGTACTCCGATGAGATAAATGACAGACACACTTCAAGACTGTGTCGACTGAAAGAGTCGTTGCTTTCTGTTTTCTCAAAATAATTATAAAACAACAGAGTATTCAGTGACCTGGCAGCAATAAATTAAAGGTTTACTTTACACAATATAATAATAATGCTGTGAAACTCATTGTCACAGGGCAGTATTGCAGCCCAAAACATACCACAGGTCTAAAATGCTTCCAGCTTCCTACAAATTTTATGAACACCTCAGCTGATATAAAAAGCAGTTAAGCCACTGTCTCCTCAGAATCAGGAGCACTTTTATAACATTTTTCATTGGGCATACAGCTAATTGTGTATCCCTATATGTATAATATAAGCACTTAAGGTTAGATGGATGGCTACAAGCACAGCTAAGCCCATTATAACATTCCAGGCAAAATATTACATTTTTATTACACATTAGAATGAATAAGATAATGAAAACATCCTGTCTTCTGACTTAAAATTGAAGATAATAAGTATTGATGCTGTACATTCACCACAGCAGAGTAAATAATTTATAATGAGTGCTATAGAGGGAAAGGAGTTTGAGTAATAAAATTGTTTAGATTAATTAATTTATCCTCATTTTGTGTGTATGAATTCAAAGCTGCACAGATCTTAAAATCTACAGTTACTTAATAAATTATAGTATGTTTGGGTGGGGTTTTTTGCTGTTTTGTTTGGGGTTTTTTTTTCATTTTTTTGGAAGTTATTCTGGTTTTTTTTTGTTTCTTTTTATCTGAACTGAAGATAGCTTGCAAGCATTCTGTTTGATTCTTTGGAAAATCTCTAGCAAAATCTAAGCAAACTGTATTTTATTGAACATGCATAACTACACATGCTTACTAGTGAAAAATCATTTTGAAAGTGCATTTCTTCTATTTCTATTTGGCCCTAGAAAACTCTTCTTATATATTCAAATGTTACCTTACACAGACCTTCTCATAGATTGATTTCAAATTCACTGGTTTGGCAAAGTTATTTGCCAATGTATTTATTCAGCAGAAAAGATGAGCAAATGGGTGCAATACATTCTCAAAGAAAATTCATTTTTCACTAAAGGAAGCACTCCATGAAATTGTTGCAGTATTCACTCATGTGATATTGAGCTGTCACCAAAACTGCATAATTACACTAATTCTTGTCCAAGGGACCTCCCACTGGGAAATGCATCTTTCCATACTAATGAAGTCCAGCACAAAGTGTAACTTGGACATTTGCATGTTAATGGAGCTTTGTACAAGAGGCTGTTTATTCAGCATGCCAGAAACACTGAAAAGAAGGTGTTAACAGAAACTTTTAGCCAGAATAAGGCAGGGTTAATTAGGACATATGGAATGGGATCTGAGTAACAAGGGACATTAAAATTAACCCTGTTTATCCAGCTGTAGCAGAACAAGGGAGGGGGTCGGGAAAGACCTTCTCTGATGCACACAAAGGCCTTTTCTGCCATGGGACGTAGGGGCAGTATTTTCCCACTGGCACAGCTCCACCAGTGGTGGGGAGCATTTGCATGGATGATGTGATGTGTGCCCATCAGTCCTTTCATCCCTGGTCTAACTCCTCCCAAAACCTATGACAACCCCCAGATGCTGCTGCTGGGCAGGAGTGCTCCCGGCAAGGTGAAATAGCCCAATCTATAAAAAGGTATTTTTGGCAAAACAATACGAATTTCAGGCCAAATCTATAAATATATGTCCTGACCTGCACATTGAACAGACATTTTTGATGTTAAAGCACCTGGGGAGACCTCGTTGGCAGCCAGGGACTCTAATTAAGAGCCTAAATCTATGCATGAGTCCTCCAGGAAATTTGGGAGGAGATAGTTGGAGGGCTATTACAATTAACCTAATGCCAAAGTGAGAGAAAAAGGCAAAATAAAATTAAGATTAGGGTGTCTGAGTCTTGTAGTAAAGCACATCACAGTTAATTCTATGATGGTATTTCAGACTTCATGGTATAAGTTTGTTTCAAGACATGGTGTAAAAAGAGCTTTTTCTGTCCTTTTAAATAGCTTGGACAATCTTTTCTTATTCAACATTTTTTCCCAAGTATTTTAAATAAAGTGGTCCTTGCAAATTTCTGTGGTTAATAGGATCACATAAGGAATAGTTCACCAGTATTTCCATTGCTCAGTTGTCAGATATTGCTGCCCTCTTTTCTCACAAATTGATAATTGATTGCTACAATCAAGGCAAGTTTTGTTTCTCCTTAGTTTTGTATTTCACACTTGAATTTCAGACCCGGAGAAGGCTTTTTTTCATGCCCTAAAGCTTGTTTCTTTTAGTACTCTGCCAGTTGGTGTTACAAGGATTACAGCTCCTCCCTATAAACTTTTTATTTCTAATGTGAGATCTTCCTACCCACAGCAATACTATTACTACCATATTTCAAAGCAGACCTTAAAAATGGCTGTTGAGTTCCCGTTTCTAACAAAAGAATTATGCTTTTCTTATCATTTGGTGCACCTGGAAAGGCATTTTATTTCAAAAACTAGGTTTTATTTTCTCTCATCTTTTTGTTCTGGTGTGTGCCACTAAATGTGTAGTTTATTCAGTGTAAGCAGAACTACATTTGACTGACTGATATGATGCCTCTGCTTGCTCAAAGGCAATATATCTGTCATCCTGGAGGAAGCAAAAGACAGAAGTGACAGTAGGATGAGGATATCAAGAGAGCTTCTGTGTTCCTTGTGCACAATGTCACTGAAATGGAAAAGAAAAAAGGTTGTTGAACTGAAACATCAAATAGTCACAAGAATCTCTCTTTTCAGCATAGAAGCAACTGCTACACTGTTCCACTTAAAAAAATAATTAAAAATTTTGCAGTGGAACAACAAACTCCTGTCAGGAATGAGCAAAGCTATGAACATGTTGCTTCCAACGTTACATTGAAGTAACATTGTGCTGGAAGGCTCTTTGCTGTGGTGCAAGGACTAACCATAGTGCCATCCACTGGGAATACTGATGTTATCACTGCACAGAATATTTTCTGGGCTCAGGTCTGTTGAAATTCAACTGTGCTGGACCAACTGGAATCATATTTACACTGGAGAAATTGATGTGACATTGAATTAGTACCATGTTATTATTATGACTATTGTACCAGTGTGGAGAATCAGCTGCTAAAACCTGTAAAAGAAAGTTTCTCCACTACTGAAAACTGCCTGTGTTTCATGGTGGGGAGGATGAAAGAGACAAAAACAGGGTAGATAGAACAATTAAAAGGTAAATGGCCAGTCTTCGCGAACGAAGATCTGGGAAAGGTGTTCCCACCTTTCAAGCCTGCGCAATGGATT
>JAWWLV010000100.1:8898121-8912777 GCA_035041135.1 Platyrinchus mystaceus | reverse complement strand
GGGGGACCGGGATTAGAACCTGTGGCCTTGGCGCTGAGAGACCAGTGTCTTAACCGCTAGGCCACCGGGGGTCCCCACAATTAAAAGGACCAACTCTTATATAGGCACTGCAGCTTATACAAAACAGATCCAAAGCTGTCTCCAGCACAGCCCTACCTACCAGCCGCTATTTACATGGCAACTACTTCAGAGGAACCAGAAGCCCCATTCCTTTTTAGAAAACCTTCTGTTCTTCCAAGAACGAAAGGCATCTGTCATATGCTCCTCATGATGGTGGGTGCCTCAGATTATTACCAGCAGCAGAACAAAGGAAGCATTTTACCCCAAGAATGAAGCAACAATAAACTAACTCCTGTTTCTCCCTCTGCAAGGGGGGACACGTTTCTTTCTGATCTCCAATAGGAGAGAACCCAGCTCAAAACTTCAGCAACCCCAAAGCATGTGGCTACTTGAACATCAACAATTATGGCAGCCCTCGTGGGGAGCTCATAACTTCGGGATTGTGGTGATTTATTGGCAGCACTGACAGTTGCCTGGGTTGCTTGCCTTGATACAGGCCAGTTGTGCTCATGATAGATTGAGGTCATCGAGGGGGAGTGGAATAGGTCCTGTCATATATCCTTCATCAGGTTTTCATTTGTCTGTGAGTTAGGGTTGTGGTAGCAATAGGAAAAGAGTCTCATCTGAATGTTTATTTTTCTACCCTGAAGGGCTCTGTTTCTTAAACATGCATGTGTTTGATACCTGAAAGAAAGACATCAGCATGAGGCATTTGTGAGTCAGCTCACTGACCTGGACTGCCAGTCAAATTTCAAAAGTAAGACCTAGAGCTTGTAAGATTTTTAAAAGAAAAAAAAACTAGACAGAGCACTACAGGTCTCTGAACAGCCACAAAGACAAGACTTTGGGAATGGTGTGCCCACCACATGTGTACAATACTCTATCCAGCTCCTCCTTGCTCACTGTTTAGTCTCTGTGCTCTGTTCAGCAGTGCAGAAACAGACAGGAAACCCACAAAGAATGGATCCATATTACACCTCCACAGAAAATGTCAACAGCACTACTCAGGACTTGCAAAATCAGGTCCTTCATTTGCATATTTCTGATGGATGGAATGTTTCATTTGCCCCTCAGCCTCACACTCACACACAAACAGGTACAAACAGGTACCAGCATCCTCTTGGTCAAAGATCTTGGATGCAAGATTGTGCACAAAACTCATCACTCCTAATTTCTAAGATGTCACTCCCCCTAGTGTCAACTAAATAAATTCTATCACCTAGAGAGCCATTTTCTAAAAACAGACAACCTCAAACACTTTTAACTCATTGTGCTGCATTGCATTCTACAAGCAATCTGCCATCCCAGAAATGCAAATGGGAAGATGGTACTTTCAGCTCTACATTCCCTAAACCAGCCTGGGAAAACCAAATGAATATAGGACTCATGAAAATGGTGACAGCACTGCAGCCTAGGACTTGGAAACAAGCAGTAGGTGTAAAATGTGGATTTTGCACTGCACACTTCTATTAGTGAGTTCGTGCCCAGACGTGTGTGATGAACTTTCTGCAACCAGAGCCAGTGCAGGAGTACAGTTGTCTCCTGGTGAGTCACGCTGTTGTTTTTGCTAAGACAAACCCTGCAGTTGCAACATCCCAGTAAAATCTCTTCTGATGTCACAAACAGCTGGAGAATACACACAAAAATATCAGCCTATGTCTAACATCTCTCCACGTGGCTTTGCTCCTTCTTGAGCTTCCCTCAGAATGATGAGGACTCATTAAAATCAGTCCCTTTTCCATATAACTCTAATATCAACCCAGTACTCCTCACTGTGTGTGTTTCACTCAATATTAATGACTCAATACGAACTGAGAATGAGGAGAAGGGTGACCTTTCATTAGCACCATCTGATGCAGACACAAAGTGGTGAAGCCATCTCATGATATTTTTCAAATTTCCATGTTCTTTCTGCAAAATGGTTGGTGTTTTCCTCAAAGGTTCTCACAGACTATTTATATCTCTACAGCATTGATGACTAACCAAAATTAGTGTCCCCCAAAATCTTCCTGAGAAACAGAAGGTCTCAGGCAAAGCTGGAGCATCCCTGCTGAAAGCAGTTGAGGTTCAGCTGTGCCCTGTCACATATTTACAAACTAACTCATGGATTTCTTTTTTGCTACTTAATTAGGCAACCAAGGAAATATGAAAATCAAGGCAGCCAGGTGTAAATAGGAATCCTTCAGTTACTGAAGGCATGAACCTACCCTCATTTGTATTTTATCAGATAAACATAAAGGGGGAAAAAAATGGCACACAGCTTAAGCATATGCTTCTAATTTTATCAAAACTAGTAAATGGAAAATGCTGCTCTCTCATTAACCATTTTCATATTTATTCTGCAGTATGTAAGGTTAGAGGTGGGTCATGTTTCTGTGGCAACTATTGTGGAAAAAAATTCATTGTGCCATTGTCTTATGTTAATTAAAACTCATAGCATAAAAACACCTCAAGCAAATACATCAATACATTTTTTGCAGTTATTTACTGCAAATTCAGGATTAATTCAGTCATACAAGTCAAATCTTATCAGCAAAACCAAGAGAAAAGCATATAAGGAGTCCCTCAAAGAAAGTCACATTTCTTAGTTCCCCCATGACATGAGAAATATGAGTAAAAAGGCTCTTCTTTTTCTTTATTTTTTTAAACAACACAGCTATTAACAGAAACGGATATCCAAGACTTGCTATGCAAAGCTCCAAAGTTGTTGATTTTTAGGTGAAGAAATTAACTTATAACACTGCCTTCCCAAATCTGTTCACCTTTATTTCAGAGAAAACAGAACAGCTGTTAAGGAATCTATTTTCTTTCAGCTTGTTGCTTTAGGGGTTTTATTTCTTTCCTGAAACAAAGGAAAATCACATAGTACAATGCAAAATCTCTGTGCTTTATCCAGCATCTCTGGTGGTTTCTGCCTTTTAACTGGTGGCCTGTTTTCCAGGAGATGAAAAACACCCAAACCTCTCAGCTAGTTGCCCAGCTACTTCCTTGCTCACAAAGCCACATTGTCCATACCTCCACTTCTAAAACAGTCAGCACTGGATGACAGATTTTAGCCTGAAACACTCTAATGGTTACAGAAATGTCAGTGAGAACAGATCAAGAAGAATATAGTTATTAGGGACACTTTCCTGTTTCATTTTTACAAACATATCCATTAAATCAGGCAAGAAGTGTGAATTATGTTTAAAACTCTATACGTGTGTATTTTTTTGAGAATTTAGTACTCAGCGACTTATCCATACAAGCCTTTTTGGTCTCTCACATCACACAAATTCCTTACTTTTAATTTGCCATGCTAAGAAATTCTGGAGGCTGCTGTAGTTGATAGTTTCAGTGATCTGTATGATTTAACATCTGTGGTTCAGGTTGGTCTAATCTTTATGTAACAGTATCAGCTGTTAATATGCCAGATTTCATCATTTTCATACACATGGTTTCATGTGAAGTCTCTTCTTGCTTAGACTGTCACAGCAAGGAAAACTTTGGGTTGAGGCTTTCTTGAGAGAACAGCTACACCTTGCTCAAGGGAAACTGGATTTTCACACAGAGCTATGGATTTTTGTGGATCAAACAGTTTCTTTTGTGGACCAAAAAAAAAGTAAAAGTCCTAATAATTTTTCATTCTCAATGCCCCTATGAAGAAAAAGGGAACCAGAGACTGAATGTTGTCTTTGATCTTCCTGGGGATCTTTTCCCTTTCTTTTGAAAGTCTCCCTCAAGACAAGGAACATTTACAAAACTGTAAATTCAGTACTGTAAATTCAAGATGTCATCCAGGAAAAACCCGAGCAGTTAGGTACCAGGAGCTAGCCTCTTTGCAGCGCCAGACAGCAAGATGTCCCCATGCGGTCGATTTGTGTTGGATATTTCATATTTGGCATAGTAGGTGATCATCAGTTTCCAATGACTTGTTTTGACCTTATTCGATGGAAAATGAGGTGCTATTTCTGGCATGGTTATGAACCTACTGTTTAGTCCTAAAAGTTTTGCAAGAAAAGGGATAATAAATAGTTATTCACTTCCACTGAATAACTTCATAGATTATGTGCTGAGGGCAGTAACAGCTGCTTCTCGTTACCAAAAAGGCCTCCTACCATGTGTACTGCTAAAACACCGCTAAGGTCAAGCCGAGTAGCAGGTTTTTTCCCCCCAACATTGTTTAAAAGCTTTTAAATAAAACCATATTAGAAATACAGTCACTTCTGGTAACTGATTTTCAAAAGAAAAGTCAGAAGAGCTGTAAGGTTTTTCAAAAATCTTCTTTGTTTCTGACTTGGAAGCCTTTCTTTTTTTCTGTGTTAAAGGCTCCCTTTACGCTGCTAAACTCTGGAGATTTTGTCCTGCAGTTCCTGGACCTTTTATTCATCTCCTGCTATATTGGTTGGTTGGGGGTTTTTTTCACTTTACTCTGAATTTTCTTCACAAAGGCAGTATCATATCCAGATAACTGTTCAGAAAATTTGCACATTGCTAATTTTTCCTGCACTGCTCACAATAGGGTTTGCTCATTCCCATCCATGTGGTCACAGGTCTGCTCCTCTTGGCAAGGCTGAGTTTGGACAGAGTGGAAGTGGGCATTCCCAGAAATCAGAGTTGACCCAAAATCAAGCAACAGAGGAGAAAAATCTTGATGCAAGCACGACTCCCTCAATGGATGGTTTGAGGAGGAATTTGCACCTATATGACCTTGCCCCCCACAGCAGTGGATCATTAATTCCCAGATAGGATTGTGCAGCCACTTGGAAGTAAGAATCACACTGCTGATGGAGGGTTCATCCCAAAAGGTACAGCGTAAAATCACCTCTAACTTTGGTTGTGGGTGGTCTCTCTTTTATTATCATTATTACTCCTTGTTTCATCAACATGCTTGTAGCAAGTGTGGGTAGAGAGAATGTTACAGAGAATGGAAAAGCTCTTTGTACCGAGAAAAATCTGAAGCCACAACTCTGGTGTGGTTTCTAATTATGAAGGGTCTTCTGGAGGCTGCTAAATCTACGTAAGCAAACAGAGATTCTTAACAAAGCTGACAATTAGTACCACTGCCTTATGACCTATGATTTTCTTCTTCCTAAATCAAAATGCACTTAATACTGATATGGAACACAAAGGTGCATTGTTTTTTCCCACTTGTTCCCATCTGGTTCTCAAATGGGAGGAAGGAATAACAATTTTTACTGATAAAGCAGCAAACATTTAAATATAATCACTACATGATCCCGTGTTGCTTTTCTGTGGAAAACAAACAAATAACCAGATAACTTTTTCACTCCTTATCTTTCTGCACTTCAGTTTCCAATCTGTCAAGCTTTCTACCCTGCCCCAAATCTATGTAGTTATTGGTATAAAGCTGTAAAAAGTAGGTGAGTTTATGAAATGTATGTTAAGATCATTAATTATTCCATATTCAGTCAAAGCTGACTTGGTCTTACTCTCAGAATTGGCTTTTCCTGGAAGAGATGACTACTGTAGAGACAGAGATGTGTTTGAAAGGGAACCATTTTTGCCTCTGTGGAACTCCATTTGCAGCAGTACCATGGATTTTTTTGTGTTCAGTCTTGGGCACCTCAGAGCTTTTGGTAATAAGTTTTCTGGTTAAATAAAATACAATAATAATAATTAAAAAAAGAAAAAAGAAAAAAAGAAAGAAAGAAATATTGTGGAAAAAGTTTCACAGAATGTAAAGAAATTTAACCAAGTTACCATCATGCAACAACAGCTGGTGTAAAGTCTGTCTTCCAGCTGCCTGGCATCTCTGAGGTGCTGAACTGTCATAGCATCTTGACAGAAACAGAAAAGCAGAGAAGATTCCTGCTACATTACAAGCTTCTTGAGTTATCTGCATCTTCAGTAGCTTCTATAGGACTTTCAGCGGTTACCACCATGGTTTTTATTTGAATTCAAATTTTTCTGAACACAGTCCCAAATGGTTTAGTTCACTCGGCCATGACTAGGCTGGAAAATTGTCATTTGGATTTGGATAACAAAGGAGAGAAATAGGGTAACTTGTTCTACTAGAATAAATTAATTTAGGGGGATAAAAAAAAAAAGGAAAATCTACCGTGTTAGGGAAGACCTGTCAGAAAGTCAAAATTTTAAGCCAGTGAAATTAATTCAGCCACAGGTGAATTAATAATCCATGCTTTAATAGCACTAAATTTTTTTTAAAATAACTGAATAAAAAATAGGATATTCCCTTCTGGTCAACAAATCTGGTTTGTGATCACATTTCTTCCCAGACTCTGAAACATATGTGTTAAAAGGACATAGAAGAAGAAGTCAACTCATTGTTGGTTCCCAAGAAATTGATTCATTAATATGCATAAGTTCTACACAACCAGCTGTAACCTGTACAATTTTGGCTGTAATGCACTTAAAAAATAAGACTAAATTATTGGAATCTTAGCGTAAGATAACTCTCAAGTGTCTCATACAGAGTGATAGCATCATTAGAAGGATCAGATGAAATTCCCTGAATGTCATCTTAGGCTGAATTCCTAAAAACTCACCTGCCAGTGGTCCTGTGTTACCACTATGCCATATGCATTATCTACCACCACTGATTTTTCTTATCTATTCAAAATAATCCTAAACACTTTAACTGCATACAGTTGTCTGTACAGAAGTTTGTAAACTGGCACTAAAAAATAACTTCACTTCTGTTCAGGTCCATTGTGCTCAAACTGTAAATCTTAGATGAAGAGATGACTAAGACTCACAAAAACTCTTTTTAAACCCTTATCTCACTTTGCATGAGGTTTTAGTCATATTCCTCTATTTCTGTGCTTCATGTCATCAGTGAAATGGAAATAATGACAATAATAGAGAGAAGTGGTAACTTCCTCATGGTTGAGTGCAGTCCTTCTGAAAAAAATTTTTATAGAATCTTTAAATCCTTAGTATTACATGAAAGCACTATGTATCCACTAAAAAAATACATTGCACTTAGAAATCTTTAAAAGTCACTCTGATACATGCAACCATTAGCAGGTTTGTTTTGATTACTTAGTTACTATTCTACAAAGGCAATAATTCTGTACAACAAACAAAAACTTAACATCAGCAGTTCTCAGCAGGTAGCTGAGACCCGCATTAAAAAGTTTCTTAATTTATTAGAGCTAAGTCATAATGCATATTAAACTAATTTATAAGCTTGGACCATTCACAAAAGGAAATTATTTTTTGCTGGAGACATCCTACAATCATATTTTAAAACATTTTGCATGTTCAAGTCACAGATCTTGCAAAGATAGTGGTGAAATCCTGAGGGTTGATATTAGACCTTCTCTTCCAAGACCTTTGTTTTCCCTTTGTTTCAGTTTGGTCCCAGGGAAAAAAAAAAGAAAAAAAAAAAAAAAGGAGGGGAAGGAGATGGTGTATTTAGGAAAGACCTGAAATTGTCACCCAAAAAAAAAAAAAAACAAAAAAAAAACCCCACAACCCAAAAAACATAAAACCAAACCAAAACAAAAAACAAACAACTGTTATTCATGAGTAGTCTCAATGCTTTGTTTTGTGCCTGAATATTCCTACAGGGTTCATAATGAACAGTATTCCTTACATGGAATTATGTAGACTGGGGTGTCTGCAAAATTAGGAAGCAAAGGGTCTGGCATTGACAGGTCCCTCTCATGTAGTGCAACCTTATTCTCCCCTGGACAGCTTGGGCAAGAAAAAGGTAACATTTCCAAGGGATGAAAACAGGGTCAGAGTAACAGCAGAAAAGAGGATTCAATATCAAGTAGCACTTTTAGATTCTTTTCTAGCTTAAGAAAATAATACAGTGACTCTAATAAGATGAGTCTTTCCCTTTTCAGGACTATATCACATCACAGAAAAGAAAATCAGAAACATTTGTCTGCCCAAAATGAGCACAAAATGTATTTAATGGCTTCCATTCCTCTGAAATGGATTTGATGCAGGAGATGAGAAAATACATATAATTATTCTTTGGGGGGCTGGGGGGTGTGAATCAAAGCTTGGTGAAACAAGGCTGCGGGAAAAGAAGGAAGGGAGTCACAACATAAAAGTTTGTCTTAATGTTACACACCTGCTGACAAAAAGATATGTCAGAGACATATCGCTCATGGCTACAACTCTGATTAATCTCACTATAATAGCAACCAGTGAAATAATATCTATCCCAAATATGAAGCAATGCCTCTGAAAAAAACATTAACATCATCTGGAAAACTCCCAGAAACTTAATATATGATGTTTGAAATATTTTTAAATTAAGTGTTGGCAGATACTGCATAAAAAAAAGTTCCAAATCTGTAAAGCAAAATAATATATTTTTCTCCTGGTGACTACTGTGGCATGAGAATAAAATCATTATAAGACCAAGAAGTTTTCAACATTGAGGTGGAAGGGGATGGACTATCATCCAAAGCAACCTTAGCTCCAAGAATGAGAATAAAAAATGCCTGTACAAGGCAGGTACAACACAGAAAGTGGCCAAAAAATTTAAGTAGAATCACAGTTTTAAGGAACAGGTGTGACATGCTACAAATGACACCATTTTTGTTGTGTTTACATCCAGTGTACTTACATGTAGGAGTATGTGTAAATACACCTGTATGTGTTCATTTGTGTATCTGCATATTCAAAAACACCAATGCAAATATGAGGAGCAGAGGGAAGGAAATTAAGGTCAGCTCCCTAACAGGCAGAAACAGCATCAGAAAAATGGCCAAAACCTTGCCTTTATGGCACCATTTTGGAAATATTTCTTTTGAAAACCTGCTGTCCCACTTTCCACAACTCTTTTTGCAGCACTTTGTCAGAGGAGACACAAGTACTCTGAGATGACCAAGAATTTCAAAAAGGGAGAGAAAGCACACATAATTTTTGCTCTCAGAAACACATCAAATAAAACAAACAAAAAAACCAAACCCCACCAAAAACCCACAAACAAACAAACAAACAAAAATCCAAAACAAAAACACACAAAAAAACCCAAACCTCAAGCTGCATATAAGGACAGTTGATTCAAAAGAATTCAGAGCAGAAAGAAATATGCAATTTATAGACAAAGCCACAGGTAGAAAATATTGATGAAACTGCAGTAAATGCATAGTAAAAGGTTAAAGGTTAAATGCTATTCCCTTTCTCATTTTAGCATCTGTGTTTTAATGAGATGCTTGCAAAATATTAAATATTTCACAAAATCAGTACCACACAGTTTTATTAAGGGAACCATATTGGTCTCCAGTGTTTCGTTTTCTACTCTTAGTTACTACGTCATGCCTATTATTTTCAGGATCCCCATTACATTACAGATCTTTGGGACATGTCAAAATAATAAAACATCTGAATGACCTCACTAGGTGAATACTTGAGAACACTTTGAAGTATGCCCACATATTACTGTACAAATCTTAGTGTAAAGACATTGAAGAGTAACAGATTACACAAGAAGCATTGGGTAAGAAGCAGCCTGGAAGGGATATGAAATACACCTGACACTTCTTAAATGGGAGGAAGGAGTGTAAAATCATTTTGCTCTTTAAATCAGCTTATTCCCTAGGAAGTCATTACTTTAAAGAGTTTAATTACACTTGTGAGCAGCTTTCAGAATTGACTAGCTCTAGCTAACATTCATTCATGCTGAACATTACAGGTCAGTCTCTTACAGCAAGTTCCATCTTTTGCTCTATTGAACAATAGAAAATGTCCAATAAAAGCATCACACCCGTAGGAAATGAAGTGTGATAAACCCCAGTTTTGAGCTTGTACCTGAAACATTCATCATTCTTGTGGCAAGCATGTGAACAAGAGTGGCTGTCAGAACCTGTCGTTATCACAGACCTTAAAATAACTGTATTAATAATGTTTAATAACTGAGTAATTTTCTGCAACAGAGAAGGGTCCAGGCCACATTCGGGAGAAGCAGAGACCAGATTTCTTTTCCCATTGGTCTTCCCTTCCTGGAAAGTGAAACAACCATTAGCTTAGAAACTCTTACAGAACCCTTAGTCTTTGTGCCACCTCCATGGCTTGCACAGGTCCTGGTGGGAGCTTTGGTGGGTGGAAGGGCAGGGACCCCTCTCAGCTGCCAACCCAACCCCTTTGTGCTGCTCAAACCAGCAACCCTGTGAGCCCATCATCCCTCACTGCCAGACAGAAACACTGAGATAAGCTTTCCCTGCAAAGAGTTGAGTTTCCTGTGTTATCCAATGAAGCTGGACTTAAGCCCTGGCACTAAAATTCAGATTAACTGTCTCACATTATTATATTTATTTACTGTTTCCTGTGTTATTAATATAATAACTCTTCCCTGTTCAAAGCCACCACACACACGCTGAAAAAGCACAACTAAGACCTCTCAAAATGGCCCATTTCCTGTTGCTGTAACTGCACCTTCTCCCTGTGATTTCCTCAGTTTGCCTAAAATAATTAATTATGTGTATATGTATTAGGGAAGGTACACACACATTGCTTTTCCTCTTTTCTAATTCTTCACTGGTACCTGAGACATAAACTACCATAAAGTAAACACATTAATGTTAAAACCAGGATCTCCAGGGTCCAGAGCATGTTCACAATGACCGACTCTAAAGATTTTTCGTGTTTGGCTCTCTCTGAGCTGTCGGACTTGGACAGTGTGACACTGACTCTGTTTTCACTCCTACACCAAGTCTCATTCCAAAAATTTTGAAACTTGGTGGAAACGTAATGTTTAACTCTTGCCACATCCCTGTGAAGTTGTTATCCCTCATGCAGCTGGGCAGAGGAAAGGATCACCTCCCTCCCTTCCAAGTCATTCCAGTTTTAATGGGTTCACACAGCCAGGAAATGTCACCCCCCAGCTGGGCTGGATCACTGTGGTTGGACTGGTTCTGGCATAATCCACATGAGCTGCACACAGACAGCATTTATATGTACATTGCAAATTACTTTACTGCAAACTATGTTTCAGTCTGACTTATCTTAGGTGATAAAGTCTAGACTTAGGTGATAAAGTCCAGAGGAATACCCAGCAATGACCAGCAACTGACATTAAGGCTACTTTTCTGTTATAAATCCAGAAAAGAGTGTTTTTTCCCCAACTCCTCCTCCATTTTTGGCAGGATTTTGTACATTAGTAAGGTAAATCTTGAGCAAGCAGGAACAATGCATTAAAACAATTTTCCCAGGTGGTAGGCAAGTTAGTGAAGGTGAGCCCAATGCTTGCAGGAGAAAGAAAAATCATACTCACACTGACTTGCTTGCACTGCTGAGATGTAAAGTTTATTCACAGAGCAAGCAAACTGCATATCAGTTAGTAAAGAATAGATTTTGATTTATTTGTTTTGTTTTAAATCTGTTGATTTTTCATTCCAGTGTTCTCATAATTATTTCATTTATTTGTTGTAAACAAAACAAGGAGCTAGGTGGGAATAGATGAAGGAAAATATTTAATATCCCACTCTTCTACCTTTATTAGCAATAAAATAAATCCTTTCCTAATAAATCAAAAGAAGACATGAATGTTATCTATGTCCTTCACGTACCTAAGGAAAGGTAGACTATCAGTTGTTTTGCTCAAAAAAATATCATGAGCTTCTTATCCGCCTGTAGATAAACTGTGTGTGTTGTACATTTATTTACATGCATGTACACATGTATCTTTATTAAATAATTAAAAAGTCATTTCCCATCCATGCACAACAAGAATTTTACGATTACCCCTGTAAAGAAAGCTGTCCAGAAGTCTTATTGCAGGGCAAATAGCTCAAACATCTTAGATTTAGATGACAGAACATATCTGCCCTTTCAAACTGCATCTATTTGCATCAAAGAGTGCCAAATGATAATATGCAAATCCTGATTCTGCTCTTATGTGGCCAATTTTATACCACACAAATTCAGATAGCATCAGTGTGACTTTCACATCAGCAAAACTGATGAGTAGAAAACAGAAATCATGCTGATTTCACAAGACTGAAAAGCAAAGCACAGCCCAAATGGTTGTAACCACCATTTTTAGATTCCTTACATGAGATTCACCTGCAAGCCAACACGCCAGTGTAGACTGTCAGAAGCTCTTATTAGAGTGATAGAGCAGTCTTTGAAGATTACTGCCACACTAATATGCTACTGGGTAGGAAATATGACTTTCTACTTAAGATCATAGAATGGTTTGGGTTGGAAAAGACCATTCCATCCCCCTGCCATGGGCAGGAACACCTTTCACTATCACACGGTGCTCCAAGACCCATCCACCCTGGCCTTGGACTCTTCCAGGGATGAGGCAGCTGCAGCTTCTCTGGGCAACCAGGGCCTCACCACCCTCACAGAGAACGATGCCTCAGCCTTCCCTCTAGTACGTCAAAAAGTTACAATTGCTTGTAAAAATGAACTGAACTCATGATCAGGGAAATTGTAATTCACACATTCAAATTACCTATAAAAAAATCAGTTCTCTTTTGCCACCTATGGGCACTGAATTTTTAATGGAATTCTTTATCCTGTATGTACAGTTTAGGTTTGTCTGCACTCAAAGGTGCATTGTTTCAGAAATTTATGAACCTTCAAAAGCCATCAGATCTTGCTTTGAGACATGCCTCATTTTTATGGGTGTTAAAGTGCTTTTTAAAGCAGGAACTGTAGATGCTTTACACATTTAATAAATTGATCTCTCCCAAGCTTTAATTTACGCTTTGTTAAGTGGTGCTCCTGGCTCATGCAGGGCTCAGCCTCAACGTCTCTGCAGATTTGACTGGCTCCAGGTCACCAGATCCTTCTCACTCCCTGTAGCACAGTCCTGCTTTTTGTCCTCACAACAGACACATCATTGCAGAATTAGGATTGCAGGATGTCAAGGGGGCTGCATGGCAAAGCACAGATGTATCATTCCTGTCGCTAATGCACAGACTATGCAAATAAATTTTTTAATGTTTTAAATATTATATTGTATTTGTATCTTTATTTGTGTAATACATTTATATTTTATATATTGTTTATTATGTATTTATATAAAATATTGTTATATGTTATAATTGTTATATATTTTTATATGAATATTATATCATATTTTATTTTAAATTCTGAAACAGGTAAGTCTGCCCAAGGAGAATAAAACACTATTCTACTTCTGTACCCTCAGAAAGAGATAAAAAAATGCAAGCTGCAGATGAATAAACTGGTGGCAAACTCTATAAACAGTAATTGTATATTTTTTTTATCTCTCATTTAAAAGAGACACCTTATGTGTTTTAGAACAGCTATAATTTTTCACTTACTTTCACTCAGTATTGATTAGATAATAATGATCAGGGGATATCTTTATAATGAAAAAATCAATTTAATATACTCTCAGTACAAAATTAGGGTAGTATATTACAGTCAGATGGATTCTTAATAATTATTAATAATTTTTTTAAAAAATAATCACCTGCAACAAAGCACAAAGTGAAAAGCATTTTCAAGTATGTGCAGGGCTGATGAGGTTGCAGGTATCCGGCAGATAGTCCTTAACTTTTACACCTTTCATGCTGCATATGTTGATTCTCTCCATAAAACTGCAGAAAGTAGCTTCTTACTTGGACTTCAACAGTCTTGTCCAACCCTAAAAAAAGGAATAAACTTAGTTTTTTAATTTTATTAAAATAAAATTAAAAAAAAAAAAAGTTCCAGGTAAGGTCCAGGTCAACCCTGACTTGCCCACCCTTGCCTTCTACATAGTTCAACCACCTCCTTGATAACCTCCAGACCTCTCAGGCTTATCTAGAAGAAAACAGTCAACAATTTACATTTCATATGTTCCGCCAAGATCTTGACGTTGTTATTTCTTGCTTAGCCCAGCATAAATCAGGAGGAAAGGTCTTGGAGCAGAATTATTTAATAGTTTTAAATCAGTAGAAAAGAAGAAGAAGGGATGTTATTAAATAACAAATAGTCGTTCTCAGACTTTCTTAAGTCCATTATAGTGACAGCCAGGAAGAAAAACTCTTTACCAACATTAATATAACTTGTTATGTAGACACAAAATGTTACTAGTTTCCCCTTTTTGTTGGTTTGGGTGTTTTGGGGGAGTTTTGGTTGTAGTGGGTATTTTTGTTTGGGGGGTTTTTTTGGTTTGATTTGGGTTGGGTTTGGGTTTATTTTTTTGTTTTGAGTGCATTTTCAGAACTACTACTGTAGTACAATATTCTTATTACCATATTACCTTCTAGCCTCAGATAATGTCATTTTTTCTCCTCCTCAAAATAGAAATTAAAATTATTCCCTGGAGTTTGCAGTAAAATGGGATATTCTGCAGTCTCTCACTGAACCTTAAACCATCTTCAACCTACACAGCCATGTAGCAGGTGTGTCATGCCCTTCATGCTGTCACATCAACTGGCCTTTTGTCATGGGTTGGCCATGGGCTAATTTTTTTTCACTCTCCGCCTTGTATCAGTTCAGGAGGAGAAAGTAGTTACTTTTCCACTTCCAGAGTTACTGGTCTTCCAAACAATTCTGTAGCATTTGAAAATTCCTCTTCTATTATCTCTAAGATGACAGCTCCAATTTGTCGCAGCTGGAACTGTCTTTCTCTTTTCTATGTTGACCTCAGGGCTGGGTCTACCCCCTCCTGGGCTAAGACCCAGGCCTTGTGGGGTCCTCCATG
>JAWWLV010000100.1:8887285-8897983 GCA_035041135.1 Platyrinchus mystaceus | reverse complement strand
TGACTTGTAAACTCACTGGAAAAATAAATTAAATGTCAGTAAATACGACTCTATTAAAACAAAACACCTCTTCTTTTAAAGTCACCTCTGCAGTTCTTTTTCATTTTGTCATAAAACCCACACTATTTAGTATTTTTCTGCATTTCTATCACTCCCTTTCCCAAGAATCTTAAAGTGTTGTGCAGACTTGATTTAATTAATCTTCACAAGTTTGTCTGAAACATAAATACTATCTTCTGAAGATAAGGGCAGATTTATTAAATTAGCACACCCATTTTAACTCAAAATCTTCTTTTCCCATCCATAAAAACAGCAGCAAAGAAAAATGTCACCTTTACACCAGAGAGAGAACGTGCAGGAAAAGGGTTATCCTTGTTTACTGACGTGCTGTTGAATTCTCTACTTGTAGCTGAAAATTTTTCTAAGCACACTGCCAAAACTACATGGTGTTCCTCCTAACACAGTGCAGATGGACACTGTGACATGGGAGGGAAAGTGTAGGAAGTGACATTCATCACTGAGAAGGTCACATTCCAAGTAATTTGGTCTCACTAAAAATGAAGCCAAATGAAAATATATGTTGCCTTGTAATCAGGATTTGTTTATTTCATTGTATCTTCTTTAATTTCTGAATACATTTACTCCACTAGGTTGGAATTACTCTACCCACCACAGTCACTTTCATTCAAAACCTGGCAAGCTGTGCCATTTTCTGCGTAAAAGTTTTCATCACCAATCGTTATTGTGGTGGTTGAAATCAGTCTCAAATATAATGCTGGGCAATAAAAATGCCCAGAAAGTGTAATGAAGTCTCTTGGTACCTCTGAAAAATGTAAAAACTATTTTGAAAATGTTATGCTTAGTTCTTGAAGATTTTCAAAAACTTTTCCATGTTGCTTTGAGTTAAAGTTACATTTCTTCCACAGCAAATTCTACCTTTTCTTTTCTTTTCTTTCATTAAAGGAGAAAAAGCATCATCCACCTGGAACTTCAGCATTGCTGAAGCTTGGTTTAAAAGAGAGTGCACCTGATCCTATTGTCATTGTACTTAGTTGGCATCGGGTTGGCTGAGGAAAAACTCACAGAAAGTAAAAACTCTGGTTCCCACATATACCTTACCAGAAGATTTTTCCATTATTGGAAGAATAAATCTCTTTCAGTGTCACCTTTACTTCTTGGTTGTTATTATCCTGAAGTCTGCATATTAAATAACTCAAAGAAAATATTAATGTTCATATCAAATAACGTTTAATGACCGTTTAACAAATTCCAAGTACTATTTACTCTTGTGACTCATTGCATCTCCCCATATTTTAACAAACTTACAGCATTGGCTTTCAAATTAAGCATTGAAGGGCCAAGTAGCCTGTTGATTTTGGACTGCAAGGTGCCGAAGAGTTCTGAGAATTTAAAGGGGTTATGTTCTGAAATGCAGGTGACAAATATTAGTCAAAGCTTAATATTTTGAACACTGCACATTCTATTCCAAGCAGACAGCAAGTGTGGGGTATCTGAACCATGACAATCTCTGCAAAACCTCTAAGAAAGAACACAGTAAGAGATTATTGAATGTTCAAAAAGACAAAAGTGGTTTCATATTTCTCATAAAATCACAGAATGGTTTGGTTTGGAAGGAACCTTAAAGTTCAGCCAGTTCCAGCCAACAGCTCCATGTCCTTCCTGTGCTGGGGACCCCAGAGGGGGACACATCAAAGCAACATATTGTAAAATTCATCAATACAACATCAGCAATTGAAAATATTCAAGAGGGAAGGGCAGTTTCTTTTTAATAATAAATGTGAAGCTCCAGGCACTAGGCCGAAACAGCCCATTTATTGCATGTGGTGAAGAGGAAGTTTCATTTCTGCACAAGTTATTACAGAATTATTTGCCAGTTTGAGGTGTTGGGGAGCAGTGAGGTGGGAGGGGGAGACTTTACCCTTTTTGTAGGGACAGGGAGTTGTTAACCTTCCTTTGAGCATGGGCTATCCATCCTTTTCTAAGCTCTGTTTTTCGAGAAAGTACTTTACCAAACATATGCCCCACTTCATCTGTGCCTTCAAGGGTTTAGGTTTTGAGGGCAAAGACACAAAACTGAGTCACAAGAGCATTTGAATGTGAGCTTGGATAGCAAACCCCACACTCTTCACTAACTTCCATCTCCAAATGCTATAATTGAGTCTTCAATAAATACACTCCATACCAAAGATAAAAGCACTAGCAGAAGAATGAAGAAGCTTTAGATTTCACATGCAGTATTTGTCACACTAAAACATGAACCATAAATGCAATGCAGATTTAGCACATCCATAGTTTTGTGCATGATTTGGTTACCAGGTAATGGAGGCTCTACAAAAAGAGCTCCTAAACACCCCAGTGCAGGGGCAGAAAATTCATTGTGATAATCAGAGGGAAAAGTTGTTCCTCAGCAAAGAATAAATTCATCTTTTCTTGTGCCCGATGTATTTTCTGAAGATTTTTGTTCATTAATAGAGGGATTGCAAAGCATAAAGGACTTACTATGAAAATATATGCAATTATACTCTTTGAAAGCATCAAAACTTACAGCACGGGAAAAAAATTAAGTGTAAGTAACTTGAAAAGTCTTGTACAACGGTGCCAGAGAAGGAAGAGACAGTTAGTTCTCAGTCAGCTATTTAGGCTCTATCTCTTAACAAACAAGGTGTTATATGTAGCAGTAGAAGACAAATAAAACATGAACAATTCAGTCTGAAATTTTTAGAGGAAAAAGGCTTGGGAGAACAGGATTTGACCATGTGTTGTCAAAGTCACGTCTGTCCTCAGTGTTACTGAAGAAAGACACTCAGTATCATATGTGTCAGGTTAATTGTTTTTAGATATACAGGTCTATCTCAAGTAGCCTTTATAATGTTATTTGATTTGAAGTACTCCTGGAGATTAACAGATTTATATTTCAGAGTAAAAGTACTGATTAGCACCACCAAAACCAAGTAATAAACCCAACTGAACAGTATACAGAGAATACAATTAATGATTAAAAATAGTTTTAAAAGGTTCTTTATTTTTACAGAAAATTGGAGTTTCCCCACAGAATCACAGAATGATTTAGGTTGGAAAAGACTTCCCAGGCCATTGAGTCCAACCTGTGACCAATCCCCACCTTGTCAACCAGATCAGAATAATAAGTCCAGTCATTTCTCAGTAGCTTACAGCCTTCTAGAGTTCAGAACATAGAGCATCAATTTAAATATGTTTTCTTTTCTTCCAGTTCTGCTCGGCCTGGATGTTGGCTCACTGTCCCTGACCCTCTCCAGCTCCTGTTTGTTCCTCAAGTCTTAAATTGTGTGATTTTAACAATAAATATTCCAGTTTTCTTCGTATTTCTCTTCACCCTTTGTCATTTTAATAGATCACTAGTCTTCCCAAAATGATGAAAACTCAACCAGGACAACAAATTTTCACTTGTTTTTCTGTTTCTGGAGTGTTCTCTACCCTCATCATCTGCACCCATAAATTTACCATTTTGTCATATCCAGGATGCTCTCAGAAGTTTCTACACCCTCCACACAGCTGTCCAGGTGCTCAGATCTGCTCACAGCACCTCCAACATATTCTGTCTAAATTTTCAGCAGCAAACTTAATAAAACTGGCATTATGGACCAGGATGTTTCTTTTGTCCCCTGCAAAATTATTTCATTTTTTTCAATCCTCTTCAAAGAATGACAAGCCACTATTTTTGATGAAAATTGCCCAGCAGTGAGCAGCTAATTGGGGCCAAGTCCTCCACTTAACTTGTGAATGCCTCTGGCCCACTTCCAGACTCAGAGCAATTACTACAGATTTACAACATTTCTGAAGTGAGAGGTACAGTTGGTCTAGTAAATCCAGCAAGACATAAAATGCTGAAAAATGACAAAATTGTCACAATTTCAGTAAATTATGCTAACTTCAGGACTCCTAGCTGTGCTGAGAGAAATGTGGAGCTCTATATACAACATCCACCAGTTTAGGGGGTTGTGCGTGAGCTCCTTTTGATATCAGGGACTTAGCAATGGAAACACAAGAAAGTGTTGTTGTACTCCATACAACAGACAAAGTAAGGTTTTGTGCCCTCCAGCTATGGTCTAGGTCACATCAAACTGCCTCCATAAGGTCGTATCAAGTGTGTTTTCTGTGTGAGCCATTTCTGCTAAGGAGTGAAACTCTGCCACCAGACTTTCCCCATGACTTCAATAGACTTCAACAGGAACAGTGTGTTCCCATCCAAAGCAAAATTTGACCCTCACAATTCATGCTGACTCTTTCTACGTTTTGGAGACAGCACTGATGCTGTCAATAAAAGGGGAAAAAATAAAAAAGGTAAAATATAAGTACAGTTGCCAAGTTTTGACAGAAAATTTAGCAGATTATAGTATGCAATGGCTTGTACAGGGTATGTGTTAGAACTGTGAACAGGAATCACTACAAAATGAAAAGCAGGGAGAGAGTTATTTGGGGAGGTGGGGGACGCTAGACTATGCGATGTAACAAAAATATTTAGTAAAATGTATATTGCACTGAGCTCCACGCACCCATGGCAGGACTGCTGCTGGCAGTCAAGACAGGTTTCCTCATGAGACCTTTGCTACACCAGGGTGCTCAGTGCTACACACAGAGGCTGTTGCTTTGACTCATTCATCCTGGGAGCCCAGGTGGGAAATCTGGTGGAAATTAATCATGGAGCCACAGGATGGTTTGGGTTGGAAGGGAAAGAGGGGTTTGAACAGGATGATCTTGAAGGCCCCTTTCCGACCCAAACCACTCTGTGGTTCTATGACATGGATGTTGTGCTCCTAAAAAGTGCTACTTTTAGAGTCTTCTGCTCAGGAAACTTCAGCAGTGCTAAAAACAAGGCTGATTAAGGAAAATGGTTTCCAGCAGAAGTTAAAACAGGGAGGGGAAAGAAAGTAGGGGTCTGGAAGAAAGAGAACAAAGAGAAAAAAGACAGGCTTCAGCTGCACAGCATAATGAAATCCCAGCAGTATCAGACTAGAACATAGATCCCAAGATTTAATAGAAATAATAGCAACAGTGGCAAAATTTACCCTTTCCCAGCAAACTTGCCTTTGGTTACTGCTGCAGCACATATGTCCCTCATGAGGACACAAATGCACCATAAAACTTATCAGGGTCTTGGCCAACATTATCTGCTGGTAAAGGCATGGCTGTCTTCTTTTTCCTAATAGTTAGGAATATGCAATGGTTGGTTTGATTGTGTCTCATCTCACACTGGTTTCTCACCAAATACAATTTTAAAATAGTCCTCAGTGCTATCAGTTCATAATTTCATTGATATTTCTTACTTTTTCATTATAAATTTTACAAACAACTTGTTCACAGTAGTTCCAGTTAATGTTTTCTTACCCTTGACAGCAGTTCAAAAACTCCTCTTCCAAATTTCCCAGCATTTTCCTTCCCTTAAGCTCAGAGAAGCCCAGGTGATGTTCTGCAGAGGACAGGGACCATTTGGCAAGAGCAGCAAAAACAAGAGTCACCAACCAACTGCCAGCAACAGAAGGGACCTTTTCAGTAAACATTTTCAATAGATTCATAAATTGCCAAGTCAAAAGGCAAAGGGGGGAAAAAGTGCAGTCAGATTTGTAATGCCCTGGCAAATAACAGTTTGATTGTTATTTACAGGATGAGGAAGAGGGGGCTGGAGCTTTGTTACAGATACTCTGAAGTTTGTTACTTTTCTCTCCCTTGAATCTCACTTTTACATGCTGTCATTTTAGAAATTCACACACCAACAGTCTGATAGCAAGCATGTAGTTCTTTCAGGCAGCAACTGCTACAGCATTTTGTGGATACTCCCTAATAGCAGGGAATTTGTACATTTTAAAAAAAATCAACTTGGTTTCAAAGCCTGCTGTACTAAACATAACAGCTTATATGCTCAGTAGATTTAATAATGTGCCAGATACAGGGTATTGCTCCATGCAGACATCAAACCTCAGGCTACATTTTAATCAGAACCAAATCCTGCAACACCAACTGCATGGGAGGAGAGAAAAAAAATAACAACTTTCAGGCTAAAATTGCTTGTTCTTCCCATCAATGCCTTGTGCTTTAGGCTTATAAGCCGACAGTGATGTCAGTGCAGTCACTAAATTACCAAGTGAGAGAGAACTTCAAAACTCAGCAAGAGGCCCCTAGGAAAGGGATATAATTGCCAAATTAAAACTTCCAATCCTGCTCTCTCAGGCACAAAGAAAGCAGGATGCTTCAGCTCACTGGTCAAAATGCTTCCAAAGAAGAAGTGCTCAAAAAGAAATACAGTCACAATAGATTTTGATATCTATATCTATTTCCATCTCCACTCAAAGAAGGCACTTAGGATTTTATTTCCCTATGAAAGAGTTGGAACAATAATTTTAATTAGTCTGTCCTTCAACCACAACAGAATAACATTTTTATAGCATTTAAAATAAAACCACAACCCATCTAAAATTACAGCTCATCCAGCAAGAAATAATCTGAGTCTACTGAACTGCACCAAAAGAAGTCCAGAACTGGTGTTAAAATTAGGATGGGAGAGGCAACACTGCTCCTAATACATGAGACTGTACAGTACAGAGATGAGAGAGTCTGCTCTTTTGGGAGGAAAATTGTCAATTTTGTTCAGCTCTGATCCCATTTCATGTCTTTTCTATTTCATTTTTTTCTCCTGAGTAATTTAAGTTTTAACAACGACTGGCTCTAAGGAGCTGTAATTCATGCCGTAAGGTTAACTCTTGAAAAAAAAAAAAGAAAAAAAAAAAAAAACAACTCCTCTGATAAAAGGCCAGGCCAAATACATGAAAATTTTGGCAGATGTGTGAAGAATAGGTCAAATTCATCTTTAGTGTAACAATAGTCTACTTCACTAACATAACCACGGAAAAGAATATGAATCATTAATTTAAACATAATGAGTAAAATGTGTTTTACTGAATTACGATTGATTCCACAGCATTTGAGATATTGAGCGGGAAAACAAGTCCAGCACTCTTGATTTCATGATAACATACATCCCTTTCACTAAAGACCAACATAACCATGTTTAAGGTCTTGAAGATTTGTTTAGTAATGAACATGAGCACTGCTATGAAAGCCCAAGTGAGTATCCCCAAACTGTCACACCATGTCTTGGAAAAGCATCAACCTGGACCCAGAATAAAACTTCACAGCAGCTCTGCTTCCCCGGGGAGGAGCCAATATTCCATATTCCTGTACAGCCCTCTCTGGAGCCCAGGCACTGAGATACTCCACAGGAAAACAAAAGCTTAGCCGTGAATGCAGGGTAATTGCAAACACAGACAGGCTTTTTTTCATTCACAGAGAAGACTGGATCCTGTGGTTATGTCAGAAACAGTGATGCTTACAGGAATTAATTTCAGTACCTTGTAATACTGCTTAAAAGCAGGTTAAAAAATAACAATAATAAAAAGTAAGCCACAAGTGTAGATCAGCATTTTATCTAATCAGCTGCTAATGGTTTTACTGCTCAGACAGGGTTAATCAGCCATACAGAAAATTATTTCCTGGCACTTTTGGAAAGCTTCTTCTGTAATGATTCCAACAATACAAAAGGTTTCAATTTTGCCGAGTTTATATTGGCGTAAAGAGTACTCGACTTTATTTTATCACACCCTGTGGGACATATTCACTCAAAGTCTTTTTTAAGGCAGCTTAGAGCAAATCTAGCAGCCTAGTCTGACGCTCATCTATGAACACTAGAACAAAGATTAATACATGTCTCATTTTCATGAGACACAAATGCTTTGCTGAGGATGAGCTACAAGGAAGACCCAAACTCCTTCCTCTAAGCAACTGTAAATCCGAAATTAAGAGGCTCCAATTGAGAAAAAAATGCCGAAAAAGGAAAAATAACACCCCTTTATTAAAGGATATATGTGTGTTGGCAGAACAACAAAAGAACACATATAAAACAACCAAACAGTAATCCTATACTTAGATATAATCCCCTTCAAAACAAGCAAATAAACAAATAAACAAGAAAGGTTAACAATTCAGTTTGCGCCATTTGGTGCAATTCTAACCACAGTCAGCAGGGCCCGCTGTTGGATCACTGGAGATGCAGTGCTTGTAGTGTCCTTTGCCAATCGGCAGGGGGCGCTGTTGGGTCACTGATGATCGCCACGTGGCGGGGGCAGGGTGTCTCCCTGGGTGTTCTTGAGAAGCTGAAAATGGAGGTCTTCCTCGCTCCCCTTCCCAGCGGGAAAGGGGAGAAAAAAGGGAAAAAACAACAACAACAACAACAACAACAACAACAACAAAGCCCTTCCCAGCCGAAAACTCACTCAGTCTTTCTGGTTGAATCGTGCAGAGCAGACCCCTTTCTCCTCTGATGTGCACAAGAATTGCTGCCAAGAAAGAAGAAAAAAATGGGAACAGAGTAGGGAAAAAACAAACCTCCCAAAACAGTTCCTCTCCGATGGAAAAAAAATCCAAGCAGAAATTCACAGCTGGCAACCAGGCTGGGAACAAAAAACCACACCCAACCTACCTGTCACCCAGACCCTGTTGCTGTTCCAGCAGCTAGCCGAATTCTCCACCGCCCTGGCAGCAGCCAAAAAGCTCCTCCCCTCATTTCCCAGGAGATGAGAGGGGAAAAAAAAGTAAAAAAAAAATTCTTTACCTCCCCCCTCGTCCCCCGCAAAGATAAGATCTTGAAAGCCATCAATGAGGAATGTGGTCTTACCGGGTAGGTCTTTTGTGTTATCTAACTTTCCAAGCCACAGTCAATATGCCCATTCAACATCCCTTTCACACAATGGGCAGGGGGAAGGGGAAAATTCCTGCTTAGTTTTTTAAGAGCCAGCAAAACTATGACAATACAGAATCAAACAATGAAGCAGAAAGAAAAACTTAGAATAAGTATGTTCTGTAATAACAGCACAAGTATTTATTTTTTACATGCTTTACAGGGAGTTTTTTTGATCAGGATTAGACAGCTAGAAGCATGGTTAATTCTAAGGAATACTGGGCTAAAACAATCAGGCTGCTTCAGGAAAACACAACCAGAGCAGAGTTCCTGAGATCCAGCGCCAAAATCCTGAAGGACAACATATGAAGACTGTGGCAGTTTGGAAGCTTCTGTCATGGGGAAGATACAGTGAGTCTTCATAAGGCTCCCCATGCCCAGTCCCAGGCACTTTCTCAGACAAATTCTGGACTGAGTTCCAGGTCCCTGTGGTTAAACTACTTGTAGTGGCTTAACACCAGCTTTGTGTTACCTGGAAAAGGGAAGGAGGTGTCAGTGGCACCAGAGCAATCAAAGCACAAGGTCCATCCTACATTAAAATACAGCTCAAAAATCATCAATTTTATACTCACGTTGTGGTGGATTTATGTCACTAAAGTAAAGTATAAAAACCCTGATATTCAAGGTCTCAATTCCACTCTAGAGGACAAGGTTATATGTGTATTTTTCAATAAGCTTATAAACTCCTACAAATATTTTTTTTTAAATTACTGCTTTTTTACATATGCTTCTATTTAGAGATTAACCCCCATGAAATTAATCAACTATATTATTGGGAAGAAACTGAACAATCATCACAATTCCATATTTTACACACACAGATATAAAGCCAACTGTCTAAGAGCCCTATAGGGAGATATTGAATATATTTTTGCCCTATAGGCAAACCCTAAATATAACTTTTCAGAAATCTGTTTAAAGCATTTTCTTCTGCATACAGTGGAGTTGCTTGAGGTTTTAGTGAACTGCTTAATTGGGCAGTTACCCAAACATATTAATTAGATTAAGACATTTATGGAGTAAATTTTATTCCTCTTTACTTAGTAAGTCATAAAAAGAGTAGAGAGTACTGCCCTTGTGTTACTGTGGTAGTGGTGGACGAAGAAACACCAGTAACCCTTCACAGCCACAGAATCTCATGATATTTGGGGTTGGAGGGACCTCTGCAGATCACCCAGCCCAACCCCCTGCTCAGGCAGGATCATCTGGTGCAGGTGACACAGGGATGTGTCCAGGTGGGTTTGGGATGTCTCCAGACAGGGAGACTTCACATTCTCCCTGGGCAGCTGTTCCAGACTCTGCCACCTCCATGGAAAGAAGTTCTGCCTCAAGTTGAGAGGGAACTTGTTGTGTTTCAGTTTATGGCCATTGCTCCTTGTCCTGTCACTGGGCATCACTGAACAGAGTCTGGAACTATCCTCTGACATCCCTTGGGGATATTTGTGTGGATTGATGGGATCCCTTCTCAGTCTTCTCCTCTCCAGACTAACCAGGCCCAGCTCCTGCAGTCTCTGCTCATCAGGGAGATGCTCCTGGACCCTCTCCAGCAGCTCCTTGTCTTTCTTATCCTGAGGAACTGAATACACTATTCCAGATGTGGCCCCAGCAGGGCTGAGCAGAGGGGCAGGGTCCCATCCCTGACCTGCTGGCCATGCTCTTTCTGATGCACCCCAGGATCCCATTGTCCCTCCTGGCCTCAAGGGCACTGCCAGCTCATGGCCAACTTGTCACCCACCAGGACCCCCAGCGCTTTCCCCACAGAACTGCTCTGTAGTAGGTCAGCCCCAACCTGTGCAGGTCCTTGGGGTCATCCCTCCCCAGGTGCAGGACCTGTGTTATAGATTAAAAAGTGATGCTCGAGATAGCCAAATCATAATTAAAGAATACATTTATTAGCAAACAACAGAAAA
>JAWWLV010000100.1:8859372-8879000 GCA_035041135.1 Platyrinchus mystaceus | reverse complement strand
CTCTGAGTCAATTTTTCTTTTTTTTGACATGATGGTGCACGTGCTTCCCACTGCTGCTGGCTTGCTTGTCCTGTCTGAGAGATGGAGGGAGGGAGGGAGAGACAGGGGAGCTGCCCACCTCACTAATGCCGCCGCGCCCCTCCTCAGCCCGGCCACACAGTCCAGAAAGCGTGGCCAGAAGGGACTGAAGGAACTTTGCCACCGGGGCTCTGGCGATTAGCCCAAGTTGACTGGAGCTCTCAGTCCAGAGGCTGCCAACACTGCTTGCCCGGCAGAGGAGATGTCCCCACCTCTCGCCCACCATGCATCACAGAGGAGGAGGACGGGGCTGCTTGTTTTCAGCCCCCAACCCCCAGCAGGGGGTGGGGCAGGCCGGATTAAGGACACCTATGGGCCGTACCTGGCCTGCGGGCCGTAGTTTGAGGATCCCTGACCTAGACCATCACAGACTCCAAAAATATCTCATGACTCACAGAGTTAAATCACCCATTATGAAACTCCCCACCCTGGGGAGGTACTGGACATTCCCACCTGAAACTGGACCATATATAATCTTGGGGTTTGGGGAATTCTTGTATCACTCATCAGATCCAGAGGAGGACCAGAACTTCAACAGGACTATGATTCTCAACAAGATTGTGATCATGACTTCAATAGAACTGCGATCATCACCCAGAACAACAGGTTTTCTTTTCCTTTTACTTTGCACCCAGGGAGCCACGCGGTGCTCAGCACAGGGGTTGACAAACACCATTCTGTTCTTGTCCCAGGGTGCTGGGTTATATATCTGTTTGTTGGGGGTGAAAACCAGTTTTCTCTGTATCATTGCATTTATTGTAATGTTTTTGTAGTAACTTGTAACTCTGACTTGTAATCTCTCTTGAGTTGCTTTCATTTTTCCCACAGGTTTACTTCTAAACTACCACAAATCAGATCTGCAATTTGTGGGAATATCCAGAAAACACAGTATACTGCAAAACAGGCTCAGTGTTAGGTACAGACATAACGGAGAAGAATCATCTCCAAACTGCTCTGAGATGGAAAATGCAGCAACATCTCCTGAGATCTTTCTAATCACTCTGTAGAAGTATTATTTGGATTTGCTGCCCTCAGGCTCTGTTCTCCTATGGCCTCTCCTGCTTCCCACATCTGTGTAAGACAGCTGGCTGTCCTGCCTTCAACCACTTAGCACTGTGTAAGAGGCACAGAATAACCCATCCCAGCTCCATATTCCAGAACTGAGGATTTCTGAACTGTTCAGCAGCTCTGGAACTCAAAGATATGCCCGGAGGTGCAGGTCATTTTCCAGCATTACACATGCTGCCTTTGATATGTCATAAAACTGCTGGTAATTGAATCCCAAAAGGCGTTGTTTTCAGAGCAGTTTGTGAATCAAATTATCTTAACAAATAATGGTTTTCTCATGTTTGCCCCTGAAGGAACGTGATTCTGTAGGTCTGAAGGCCCCTGGGCTGTTCCCAAAGCTGCAGATGTGGCTCCTCAGACAGCGTAGGCACTTAGGTGGAATGGGTTTCCAGGTGGATGCACAGGACTTAACAGCAAGGAAAAGGTGCAGGAGTGCAGGTTTACAAGTATAAAGGATCAGTCAGTGGGAATTCCTTCCTGGGAAGGGTGGTCAGACCTTGGAAGGGGCGGCCCAGGGAGGTGGTGGAGTACACCCTGGCGGTGTCCCAGGAATGACTAGATGTGGCACTCAGTGCTCTGGGACGGGTGACAAGGTTGGGATCAGGCACAGGTTGGACTCAAGGATCCTGAAGGTCTTTTCCAACCTCAGTGATCCTGTGATTCTGTGATTTGGGTAGCTGCCACCTGCCAAGGAAAGCTTTCACCACAGAAATCCTTGTTTTCCAGGCACTGGTAAGCCCCTTGGAATCTGACAGAGGACCCAATTCAGGTTTTTTGCAGCCGTAGAACAAAATCTCACAAGCAGAAACTCCTTTCTCCTTAAGCTACTGTAGATGAATTTTGTGATGCAACACCAGAGCCAGGAACATGAATCTCACTTTCTGCAGTCACATCCTTTTACACCCCTGTATTACCTTATGCCTTTGTGAACCACACATAAGAATTTATTATACAAATAAATTCATCTGACTTGTCTTGAGAGATGCTGCCCTGATACGCTGCCAAGGAACCCCATGTCCTTAGATCAAGGGGTTTATTTGAGAAAACATCATTTGTTTGGTGTCTTTTCATCTTTGAATAAAATTTGTCATACCATCATATTTCTTCCTCCTATTCGGATTTCCATGCTAAATAGTTATGGTGTTTTAAATTTCTCCTCCTGTGTTTCCTCCTCCCCAGGCACTGGGTAGTTCCCATTGCCATACTCCAGACCTTGTGCCATACAACAGCCTCCTTTAATCTCTCTTCCTGAGATCCAGTCATCTGCCACAGAGCTTTCAGAATATGAGGAGGAAAAAGATTTCCCACATCTTTAATTGGGATCAAGTTGGAATTGCAGAGGAGCTGCCTTCTCCCCAGACGTCTGCATCCCCTTTTTAAATAGATTGCCTTCACCAGGCTGGCAGTGCTTATCACAGCGAGCCCACCCCTGCCCCTCTCCTGGAAGAGGAAGAACTGCCTGAGGCTTGTGATTCATATCATCTCTGTGCAGGACCATGGGAAATCACATCTGACAGCCACAAGGAATCACGAGGGGAAGTGCAGACCCCAAGGAATAAATCTACAGGAGGGTAGGCAGTAGCAGTGCTCAGGCTTGTCAAGTATAAAACCTCTCAGAGTTCAAAAAAGGTTGGGAGAAGAAGAAGGAGGGGGAGGAGAAGACCAGGCTGGGGGCGGGGATGTGAATTCCTTCCTGTCCTGTGAGGCATTCCACCAAAGAGTGGGCTTTGGGGTACTCAAGTGTCACTGGTGAGCAGCCATGGAAAGGGTCAGGCAGGAATTGTATGACAAGGGCACAAGCACAAATCAACAGAAGGAAGGGTCTCACCAGCTGCCTGTGTGGCAGGAGAGAAACAAGAGCAAGATGCTCCTGGAGCTAATTAAAGGAGCTCTCTGCACAAGGCAGATGCCAATCTTCCTGAGTGACAGCCAGGAGGGGAAGAACATATGGCATGAAACCAAGCTGAGAGAGGGAAGGAGTGAGATGAGCAGAGAGAAAAAAATGCAGCTTCCCAGCAAAAAAGGAGTGAGAGGCTCTCTGAGGGCACAGGACCTCTCAGAGGTACCACAGGGCACAGACTGCTGGGGCCACCACAGGTGTTACCTAATCCCAGACCCCCTTTTATCCACCACTGGGACACAGACCACTGCTCTGACCACTCATGCCAACTCCAAAGCCCACTGGAGAGATCTCCACTGGCTTTTCCAGTGTTTCAGTCAGATTCTTCTATTTTAAATGAGTACCTGGCCAGAACTGATAAGAATGAATAAGGCAAAGCAGTACATGCAGCACTTAAAATCGTTTACATGCCAGTTGAGGGGCTGACTCAACAAACCAGAGTGTTAAGCACAGCCAAGCAAAGCCTCTTTGTAAGGCAGTATTTATTTTGTTGTTTGGGTTTTTTTCTAAAAACAGATGCAACAAAGGCAGTCACACAGTTGCTGTGACAGAGGAAAAGTCTGGGATTGACGGGAAAAGGCAGGGATGGGTTGGCAGCAGGTTTCACCTGGGCAGGGAATGAAGGGGTCTTAAGCCTCACCACCAGACAAGGCTGATAGGTGAAAACTAACATTTTAAAATAAAATCCTATTAACCACAAGTAGCCACTGCAAGTATGCATGAACACTGCACCTACAAGATAGACTGAAAACACCTAACTGCTCAGATTCCTTCATGGATTTCTGTTCCAGTGTGTTGGACTGAAAAGATAAGACTAGTAATAAATTCATCTCCTGATGAAATACCTGAAAGCTGCCTATTTTTTTCCAGAGGTGTTGATCCAGATAATCAAGAGAGGCTGACAGAGGATGTTTTCAAGCATTTTGTTTTGTCAGTTTCTTGATCCATCAAAAGAGAGAAATTGTTTTGCTTTTGTAGCAAGTCTCTTCTTTCTTTCCTTAAAAAGTGTCTATGTTCAGAGTTAAGGAAAAAAATCAAAATGAAAATGTCCTGAAAATTTTAAATAAATTTCTTATGAATAAAAATTATAAATAAATAATTTATTTATAAATGAGAAAGTGGTGGTGTGTCTGAATTTCCAATGTTAATTTCAGCAGCAATTCCATTAGCTTGTAAATAAACTTTAGAGCAGTGTTACAGTGAGAATACAATTGTGGTCAGAGAATATGATATTTTACCAGATGCACCCTCCACTCAAGGAATGGATATTTTCTGGAAACCTTGAAGAAAACCCTAGAAAATCTATTCTGTATATCAGCAAGTGGTTTTAAAGAAATTATTAACAGCTTATTTGGTTCTAGGATCCTCTGAAGAGCAGCTCATACTAAAAAACCTACTGCTTATTTCTGATCAAGGCATCACATTCTCAGAATTGATCAGTCCTTTTGTCCTGGGGTGAAAGGAGAACAGCTGAATAGGTTTTCACAAGACATGTTAAAATGTTGTGGGTTTGCATGTTGTTAGTGTCTCTGTTAGACTGATTACTCTTTAAGTAAGCTTAAAATAATAAGTCTTAATTTCTACCAGTAATTTTACTACAAAACTGGCAGTATTAGGTTGGAGCTAAGAGCCATCAGCAGCAGATGAGGGTTTTTGTTCTCCATAACTCTTCTCAGAGTTACTATCTGCATTTCCTTTGAAGTTCCCAGTGTGTTCTGGAAGAAATGAAACTTTACTAATTCAGAACAATTCAGACAATAGGCCTCTTAATGGACCACCAAAAAAAAAAAAAATTACTTTTACTCACTTCTGTGTTCCAAAGGATAAAAGAAAAACTAATGAGATCCCAGCTTCAAGACCAGAACCTGCACATTTTGCATGCAAAATGAGAGTTCCTACTGAAATATCATAGCAATTAGCCAAAGAAACAGACCCAAATATGTATTCAGGCACTACTGAAGTACAATGTCAGAGCTACTTCCACACCAGTTTCTACCAGGGATTTACATAACTCATTAAGCAGATTTTCAGGAGAACTGAAGATTTCTTGATCACTTCAATTACATGAAGAATCTGCCTACATGAAGAATTTCCCCTCGGTGGTGACCCATTAATCTCTCCCATAATACAAAATGTGTAATTCTGCACCTTCCTAATTTTCACTGTAGAGTTTTGCAGAATTTAGGAGCCTTCATGGCACATCCAGGTGACAACAGTCTCAGGGAACTTTGGCAGAGCATCAGTTTTCTGTGAGTGTCTTTATATAAACCATTTCAAACCCTTAAAAATTCCCAGCTGGCACGCAGGCAACAGCCCCAATACCAAAGGGATCCAGAAGATGAACTGCAGGATTTAAGACCCTTCCTTGTGTTAAGATTTTTCCATTTCAAACAGATTTGAAATGGAAGAACATCAATACTGAGGATGCGCTTATTTGGGTATAGGTTTAAGGATTTCCATCAGATTCTTTTTGCTGATGAGGGGCAGGACTTGTCATGACTCCACACTCCATTTCACAGGCCATGATTTCAGACTGGTTGAATGTGGGATTTTTCAAGGAGTGAAGACAGAACTGTCCCTTTCCCTTTCGCTTCACATTTCTGAAGTCAGGGGTGTAACTGGGACAAGCTTTTCAGTCCCTTCAAGAGCCTTGTTAAATATTTTGTGACAGAAAACTACAGCTGGGAGTGAAAAACCTGCTCTTCATTGATAAAACACTGAAAGTTCAAGTTCTGTGCCCTTTTCACTGAAAAAAACAGCTTTAGCTGGAAGAAAACAATGAGAAACCATGTCCAGGGCTGAAAATAATTTTTGTTTGTTTCTTTGTTTTTGTTGGGGGGTGGGGGTTTAGGAGAGGGTGTTTATTATTTTTTGGGTTTTTTCTTGTAAGGGAAGACTGTTAATAAATTCCTTCCATTGGAGGCACAAAGAAATGGCAGAAAAGCTGTAGACTGGCTTCTGGATTCCTGAGAGGCAACTCAATAGCCGAAGAGGCATCATGAGACCAAATAAAAATTGTTGCTGCTCTTTCTGTAGCCCTGGTGCATCCAACTCAGCTTCAAGCCAAAGGCAAGAGAGAGGAAGGTAAAGGTCTGCAATGACCAATTACCTTTTGTTAATATGCAAAAGCTCGGTAGGACTCATTGAAGAAAAAAAAACATCATTTATTTGGAAAACTTCCTTTTTGAGTTTCCAAAAATCAATATTCCTTTACATTCCCAAGCAGCAGCACTTACCTGCAAATGGGCAAAACGTTTATTTTCAATAACCAATTCAAATCTTTAGGCAGCCAGCACAGGGCAGGTTGATGTACCAAAATCATAAAAGTGACCTAGAAAAAGAACTAGGCAGATGCAAAATGTTCAGGAGGGCTGTTCAAAAATTTGCAGGGATTGAAACTCTTTGTCAGGCTTCAAATACAGTGTGAGTCATGAGTAATTTTGCACACCACTGACTCAGAAGAAACAAATCACATTTTCTGATATATGATAAGATGTCAGCTTGAAGGAATAAAAGTGCAAAAGCAGATTAGGTTTAGCAGTTTCTTCTGATTTCTCTCAGGTTGTGTCCTGTAACATCAAATAAGGCCTGTACTGTTACATCAAAAAAAGGGGTGACCTAGGAACCAATAAATCAGATTTAAGATCTACCATACACCAATTAAATGGAATGTCACAAGGGTTAGTGGAAATGGAGAACAATTCAAGGGATATTCAATAATGGTGAAGAACAGACCCACCCTGGTAAATGCTTTCTGAGCTCCTGGGGACAGTTTGAAATGGAATGTTGCATCCAGCCTGTTAGAAATCAACAATTAAAAAGAAAACTGACAACAGAACTACCAGGGTTGCTACAGCAAGAATCAGTATTTCAAGAAGGGGAGGGAAACGCCTCCATTTATGAAACTTGAAAGAAAGAAATAAACGTATTTCTCCTGGCTCCCTGGAATTCAGTGTCACTTACCAGCAAGTGGACTCACAGTTTTTGTCCCTGTATCCACAGTGGCCTTGGCTCTTACCATTCCTTGCGCATTTTTAATCAGTGCTATGCCAAAAGTCCACCACTTCAGTTCAAACAGCAGTCCTTAATGTACTGCCTGAAAATCCAATTTGCTGCCGATGTAAAGTTGCCAGTATTGGGGTGAGGGGCAATTATAAAAAATTTTAACAACAGCAGCTGAAATGTATGTATTAATTTGTTCAATTCATTGTTATCACAGTGAGAGCTGCATAATAGTCTGTGAAATTTTTCCTGTTTCAGTTAAACTGAGATTCTTCTCCTTGAGTTCAAGTGAGAGGATGGGGCCCTGAATTTGAAACACTGAATCACTTTCAAAGAGATGTTATAGCGTTTTGTTTGAATGAACATATATATGTTGAAAAGGTTGCTGTGGTGTCATGCAGAAATGAAATAATGCAGCATGTGGACCATGTAAAAAAAAGCTTATCTTTTATTAATGAGTCTGCTAGTGCCCATGTAGCTTATTTCTGTAGCACACAAATAATTTTAATTTGAATTTTCTTCTTTCAGGACCAGGGCAATGGAATGTCCCTGTTGCTCCAAAATGCTCCTTTGATAAGGACTGCTTGGCTCACAGGAAACACAGCTTACTGGGAATGCATACATTTTTGTCTTTTTCAACCATGGGTGCTTGCCTTTATACATGGCACAAGGAGGCAGAAACTGCAATTATAATATTGTTTTTTCTTCTGGTGCTTTTTCCACTAATGCACCATTAACTCTTTACAAACATAAGGCTCATCATTCCAGTCCTATGATGAGCACTGTATTTCCTGTCTAATTCAATTAGTGTGTTTATCCTTTTAGACTCTTGCTGGCACCTGAGTAGAATTGTGATGATACAGAGGATACCTGGGGGAGTACAGTCACCTTCCACTGCCATGCAGGACTGCAACACTAAAAGTCACAGCAGAGATAAGATAACTACTATCTGTGCACCTCCCCTGAATAGATCCTGGGGATAATACCAGTTATGTCATGATTTAGGAGAAGCTGATAAAAGGAAACAAATTTTATTTTTCTTGGCAATTTTTTTTATTTCTACCTCTCCTTTTCATTTTTTGCATTTTATTTCATTCTGAAGTTTGCCTTGTAAATCAGCAGGTATAAATTCCTATCTCTTGCTCAGGTGCATTCCTGCTGAAAGGGCCACACATGTCATTAAATTCTGCACCAAAAAAGACTTAACTGTTACACATTGGAATTTAGCAGTGATGAGTCTCTCAAGCACAAATCCTGCAGATATTCACCCTCAAAGCCAAGGGAACACAGTTGGGTTGGAAAAGGACATGAGGATTGAGGGATATGACTGGAGGGAATCTCTCTTATTCCTAATCTCAAAGTTGTAAGAACCTCTAACAGCTACAGGGCTGATTTTGCCCATTTAAAACATGCAAGAAAATGGCAGGTAAGAATTACCCTGACAGCACATCAGACAGTAACCAGAAAATAAATGACCTCTGTGGGAGGAAGAAGTGCCTTTGTGTCCCAGAGAACACAATGTTCAGGAAGCACTGCTGTGCCTGGCTCAGCAGGGTGAGCATTTCATACCAGTGACTGACAGTCATTTTGACAGTCAGGCTGCCACTGACTGGTGTCAGGTTTTAATTTCACAACCCCCAGGCATGATAGCACTGCTCTCCAGACCACAGGCAGCATCACCTATTTAGCACTGGCATCCTGAACTCTAACATCTGCCAACATCTGTTCCCACCGGGTGCAAGGGGTGGGCACCAAGCCAGAGAGTGTTTTGCCACTCATCAGGGAATACCCTGGTTTTCATTTGCATCTTCTCATGTTAACCTCACTCAGATTCCCAGGCATTCGTGGTTTCGCTTGTTGCCTTTATGAAACAGATGAAAGTTTGGCAGCAGCTGGCCACAGGCAGCTGTGGCAAGTCCTTGAAAGGTTCTCTCTTACTTCTGGTTATGTGTTAAAGATGGGGAGTTTTTTTCACTCTGAAGTACTTTCCTAAATCAACCAACTGCTTTGGGTTTCACCTATGTGTCACTGCTGATGGCTCAGCAACATTTAATTGGTACCTTTCACCTTAATGATGCATCTTCAGCATCATTCGTTGAGAATCTCCAGAATCTCTGTTTCAAACTGCATAAACTTCAACATAACAAACCAAGAAATATTCACAAATGCCTACCTAATAACTAGATCTTCAGACACCTCTCAAGGTGTCTAAAGACCACTGCAGTATAGTTTGCAAGGACTACAAACAACTAATTAGTTCTATTATCTAAAATAAAACAGGCACAAAACATGCCTGTTTGTTAAATCTTTATTTGTAGAAGATTTTCTAACATGCTGGCGTTTGTATTACTTATAACCTAAAAGCACTACAGTTGGTATGTTACTGTGCTCTTCCTTGCTAGAAATCAGGGCCAAATTATGGCTAATTTGGAGTTCCTAAACTTTGCCTCTAAAGAGAGAAAGGGCAAGTTTGAGGACCACAGTGTCCTAAATGCTCAGAGGGAGCACTGAAAATCATATCACAGTATCTTTTTCACTGCTAAGGAGCTTCCACCACTTTGCTTATATAGATTTTGAATTATAGCACTGGCTACTCCCATTCAGGTAAAATTCCCAAGGGAGATTGATGGGATTTGATAGAAAATAAATTAACCTTGAATTACAGGGTATAATGCTCATAATCCCTCTTTTGGCGTGCTGTTGAGCCAGGAAGTTAAGGGTAAGCTTTTGACCAGATGTCAGGTGCTCTTCCACTACATCCTCAGAGTAAGCCTCCAGCTTAGACAGAGGGAAGTATCAGGATGCTGCTGTACTGGAGCCATCACTGTGGATAAAAACACAGCTTATGTGGCACTGAAGACTCCAAAGTAGGAAAAGGAGTTTATGAGGACAAAGAGGAGGGGATGTAACTTGGAAAATAAAAAGAAAGTACATCCTGAGAAAGAAATTTATAACATTTTGTCAAGACCCAGAGGAAATATAAAATGAGGAAATATCTTGCCTTCTGAAAGAACAAGCAAAGATATTTATATCTATACCTATCTATATAGATATATATACATATTTAGTATCTTTATTTGATTTCAAAGTCTTCATTTTTGATTCTCTCTTCAATACGTTGTAAGCAGGATGAAAAGCTATGCATTTTGGATCTTTGCTACAGGAATAAAGTCCCATAACATGAATCTCTTATTCTAACATGAATCTCTTATTCACAATGGATTTTTTTCTATCTCAACTTGTTTCCCAAGGTGTCTTTGAGATGATGATCGATCAATAAACAGTTAAACAGCCTGTTACCTACTTTTCCTTTCATCAGCTGGTAAAAGACCTGCACCAACTACACAAGACACTGCCAGCAGAATAAAATACCTCTTGTTTCACTGAGATGCACGTTGCTAAATATAGATTTTACCAAACTGCTTGTTTCTAAGTTCATAGGACTCATTCCCACTGTTTCTCAGTGGCTCCTTCTCATCTCCCATGTCGTTGTCTTTCATCTGTTCAAAATAGGCAGGAGAAGCTTTGCACTCATAGTGCCTGTCGAGGGATTTGAGGTGGATCAGCATGTGAAGGGCATAGGCAAGGACCAGCAGCAGGATCAGGGACATCACCAGCCCCATCAGAATTGCTGGAGAGAAGAAGGAGGCACAGTCCTTTGCGTAGGCAAAATGTCCTTCCTGGATGTTAAAACCTTGGATCTACAAGGAGAACAAGAGAGCTCATGTTAAATGAGGTACCTGTATTCCACTACTTTGCTTCTGTTAGCAGTAAGAATTTGTAATTTAATACCTGAACGTTGCAAATTTGTACCTCCCTGTGCTGGCTGGAGTTAATGCTCAGAGTTTATCCAGGTCAGTCTTCTAGAAACCACCAGCTATTCTAATCCCCTCTGCTCTGCTGCCCAAAGGATTTGTAGTCGTGTTTGAAACAAAATCTTCTCTTGATGGCCCACAATGTTTAACTGGTGCCTTTCACCTTAATGGTGTATCTCCAGCATCATTTGTTGAGGGTCTCCAGAGTCTCTGCTTCAAGCTGCATAAACCTCAATCAGGAAATATTTTCAACAACAAACCAGGAAATATTTTCAAATGCCTACCCTCGAATTAGGTTTTTCTCACCAGATCCGTGTGTGTAGTACTTGGCAGCAAAACAGCTACACTACAGGAAGCTGCATCCAGCCACGGAAAACACCAACAAGTTTTACTTGTGGCTTCAGCTCTAATATGAAGTTTAACACACTGGCATTCAGGGAATTGTGCCCGCTCCATCAAATCAGCCCATGGGCATTTATCACATGGTGAGAAAGGGGGATCAGCTTTCCTCCTCAATTCCCTTTTTCAGCTCTTCATGCCCTATGACTTAGGTATGTAAAAGCAAGATGCTCTAGTCCAGCCATCTGAGGCTCCCTCATTGCCAAACACAGAAAACTTGGCACTTTCAGAAGATTATTAATCTCATCCTAAAATAAGGACTTAAGACGAGTCAGAGGAATTATCCACTAGCTTTAGAGGCAGGCTGGGGTGACTATAACCAGGCCACAGGGTTAAAATTCCTAGGCATCAAAAGTTAAGTGAGATGAATCCCGTACCTGGTGTCTGATGCTGTTATTGATGCTGTGTTTAACAGCCCTGCTCAGAAAGATGTAATACTGGAAGTTAAATTCACCCCCCACATTAAAGGGAACACAGCAGAAGACTATAGAAAATCTATACAGCCCTGAATTTCTTTTGACAGGGAGGTAAAGAGAATAATTTAAGTCTTCATTTCAATTTTGTGTTCCATTGAAATGTACATAGAAGGTCATTATATTTCCTTGGCAGCAAAGGGCCAAAACTTCCCATCAATCTACCTACAGGATCCCTTGGGCCTAATTCCATGACGTTACCTGGAAATCAATAAAAGTGACTTCCCAGAGCTGTGAGAGGTCATTTGCAGAGCTGGGAATGAGGAGAGCATCGTATCTCTGCAGGCTGCTCACGTGGTCGCAGTGGTACGAGTAAGTTGCCGGTGCGTGGATTCGGGTCGCATTGAACGTCGCCTGCACAGAGTGGTTGTAGAGCAGCTGCAGCCTGTGCAGGCTGAACCAGTTCTGAACAGACAGCTGGTAATAGCTGGTGGTCAGCAAGAACCTGGAAACATCGTGTGGGGAGGCAGGTGAGTAGGAAAACAAGTCAACGTGTTCCACCTGTTGAATTCGCACATTGAACAACCTTAGGAGACTCCCTGGCATCACTAGTCTATATGAGTGTGAGCTCTAGATCCTTCCACTGAGTCTGGAAAGTGAGGAAGAGCTTTCCACGGAGGTGGCAGAGCCCTGGAACAGCTGCCCAGGGAGGGTGTGGAGTCTCCCTCTCTGGAGACATTCCAGACCCACCTGGATATGTTCCTGTGTCATCTGCTCCAAGTGACCTTGCCAGGGCAGGGGGTTGGACCGGGTGATCTCCAGAGGTCACTTCCCACCCTAAAAATTCTGTGTTTTGAGGTTGTTCATTGTTGCAGCTGAAGGAGTTTGCTCCTTGTTACTTGTTCTCCCACACAGTAAGAGGATTTTGAGGGATTTTTCCTAAACAGCTGAGCAAAATATATACAACACTGGCATTGTACTTCCATCTCAAGATATGGGAAGTTAACTATCAAGAAATGCTGTTTTCTTCTGTCACCGAGAAGTAAACATAAAGCAGGTCACAGTCTGATGCCTGAACAGCTCACACTATCAGTTCTTGACATAAAATTCCCAAGAAACATGTAGTAAATCAGCAAAGTTTAGCACAGGAAGAGTCTATGCAAAAGAGATGACCCAAACTTTTCTCATTAATAGAAAAGTCAACAAAGGAGAAAAAATGCCTTAAAACAAGGCAGGCAAATTATAGACATACTGAATGCACGTGTCTCAATTATACAATCAACAGTTTCTATCACATTATTTTTGCTTAAACGAGTTCACTTTAATTCCACAAGCAACTGCATAACAATGTATATTATCTGGTTGGAGTTTTTTGCTGTATAAACTTACCTGATAACTAGTCCCTTTAGATTGCCAATGTCCCCAAACTTCAGAGAAAGCCTAGGTCAAAAAGCAAGTTACATCAGGCTAGGAAAAAAATTCAGAAACTTTCTGAGATAAAAGCAGCACAAAAGATTAAACTCAGTTATACCTGGAGACTTTTGCTCAGAATACTCTTAAAGTCAGTGGGAAAAAAAACCTGGAAGGATTAAATTTTCCTCCAGTGAAATCTACTAGTTCACCTGCAGTTTGGAAAGAGGTCCAAACTGTCCAGAAGGAGTAGAAATGCATGTTTAACTTCCAGCACAATTAAATCCCACTGCTTTCCACATCTGTTGACAATCAGGTTCAGTAGACCTCTGTTCTCCTTCTCAAGCCATGTCATCTCAGTCAAGTATCACCTCTGTATGTCATCAGAAAGTGTAAACACACACATTATTCTCATCTTTTTAAATACCAGAGCATAAAAAATGCAGATGTCACTTGAGTTCAAATTCCGCACATGTACATCATTAGAGCCACATAAATACCTTGACTGTGAGGTTACCTGCAGTGAGCATGGGCATCTGAAGTTTGCTAAATTAACCTATCAGCTTAATTAAGGCACATTAATTAATATATAACTAAGTGGAATATATTGTTTTATCACTTAACACTAATATTTTACATCTTAAAACCTGTGCAGAGATTCTCACTGTTCACATAAGACAGAAACAAAACACAGTCAAAACACGCAGCATCTGAAAGACTTCCAAAATTAAAGCTGAAGAATATATTTTAAAAACAAAACAAAAACCAAACAAAATAAAACAAAAAAAGCCCAAAACAAACAGACAAAAAAAAAATCCCCAAACAGTTAGCCCAATGATTTCATAGAAGATCTATACTTCAAGACTTCTTGTACCTTGACTAACACTGGTCCAATAAGCCAGGACACTGAATCCAGGCTATTCCTTTCTTTATTGCAAAGAGAAATCATAGTAGTTGAGGATTAGCCACAGGCAAATACGTCATTCAACTAAGAAAAAAATGCAGGTTGGATTATTATATGCCTGTAGCAAATGAATATGTGTTTGATGTCTAATATTTGTTCCTGGCTCCAGCTACTTTGCATTGATTACACAGCATACACTAGCCTGAAAGACAAGAGAGTCTTAACAATGAAGGCTGGGGAAGGGAGAATTCTGAGGGATTTTTTCTGATGTGAAAAAACTGGGCAATTCACCATGTGAGGGCTCAGCCATCAACTGGCTTAATTTAGGTCGGTCCTTAAAACGGAGGTTACAGAGCAACATTCAAGCAAGTTTTTCCCTTTCTTCTCTGTCACCAACACTGTTTTAGCCACAGACCCAAAACATGAGAGAATCACACACTATCTTTCTCCCAGATAGAGTCAGGGCAAGTCCTAATTTCTTAGAAATCTGTATTTACAAAATGAAGCCTCTACAGTAGTACAGAGGTACCTGTGACAGACAGGTAGACAGAGTAACCTGCTTGTCTAACAGTTTCCAATTAGCAGCTCCAGAATGAGTTTGCAGACCACAAAATAACATTGTCCTTCTGATTTTCCAGGTCTTATGAACAACTATAAAACTATTATTTGTGTTTTGAAACCCTTAATTTTGCATTCTATTATGTTGCAAAAATTACTAATCAGAGCAAGATTATTTCCAAATTGTAGAAGAGAGGACAGAATGTTTATTACTTTTTATTTCTAAAATAACTTTATTCCATTCTCTACCTCTCTTTGACAGGCAGAGGGTAGGGAGAACTAATGCTGATGGAACTGCTGCATTAGTTCACATGCTGATGACATAATATTCAGACTGCCCTCGTTGAATATTATGATACTACAGGCAAAGTCCTGGTTTCTTTTTCAATTTTACTTTTAGTTTTCTGGCATTTCTCAGCAAAATGTCTGTGCACCTTGGGTTATCCTTTGCAGCTGTGTTATCAGAAAAAGGTAATACTTTCTGTGGAAACATACTTAGGTGTACAGGTGAAATGCTGTATAGGATTAAATACAGACCCACATCCTGTACAGTACTGCTGGCACACCTCCTGTGAAGGGGTAAGTAGTCATGCACAGCCCAAAGCCTCCACATTCAGCATAGAACCCACTCTTTAGCCTCCCAAGCAATTGTCTAAAACAGCTGGAAAATAAACAGACCAACAGCTGGAGCCTCACAGGCCCTAAGAGCAAAGCTAGCTGGCCCCAAGGAGTGACCACACCACTGCAACAGCTGAGTACACCCATGTGCCCCATGAAAGGCTGGATTCAAAGGACACAATCCCTGCTGTCACAATGGCAGGACATTTAGGAAAGAGCCTTAGGGCTCTACAAGGTCAGTTTTCCTTCAGTATGTACTTCCTAGACTTGTTATCTGGCACCAGTTCCACTGACACAGCAGAATTCCACCTTACATTGCACTGTCTTCACTGCAGTTCGAGTCTCCAACATCCACTGTTGCATGGACACCAAATGCCTTCTCTGTCAAGTCCAGCTGAGTGTGGTTTTCAAGCCTGATCATGATCCTCTTGGCCCAGAAGAGGATGCAGGGGATGCCATTGACCGTGACGTTGAGGGGGCTGTGGTGGCTGTGGGAGAACCGCCTCCAGAATGCTCCTTCCCACTGCCCTTCCCTGCTGAAGTTGTGACTGACAACCTGAGGAACCACACAAAAGATGGCTATTGGAAGGTCTGCATTTCAGCATTTGCTCTCCATCCTACCAGAATAAATGAGGTTGTCTATCTGGGACACCTCTAAGAATTACTTCAACACACTGAAAAGGACTTAGTTTGGGACAAGGACACAGTCTACCGTGCTGAAAGCACATTAGGCAGCTGTCTGGGTGAAAGAAATGTCCAAGTTTATACCTGCCTGCAGGTAGTTTGGCTCCTAATGGCTTTAAAATCAGGAAAATACCTACTGTAGAACAGGATGGCTCAGGTGTGGATCCCTGCCTTTACAAAATCAGTTGCAAGGTTAAAACCTGGGGACTGCAGCTTCCATGTCATCTGGTAAGATTAGAAAAATGTTACCCCTTCTAAGCCAAATTTCATAGCAAAAAGACAATTTGGCTGTCAGGCAATATAATTTGAGACAGTGACTTAGAGCTCTGAAAGAACTTAAAAATTTAACTGCCATTTCCAGATTTCAAACTCAAATTTCCAGACACCAACTCTGCCCCACTTATGCACATCCTATCTGAATAGGATAACACACACAATGTCTGCACGGCTGGTTTTTCCATGTCATATGATTTATCAAGTTCAAATCATGCACAAAAACAAGAGAGCTTTCTGAGTCCCAGTCATAAACAGCATCTTACCGGGCTCCAGGAGGGACACAGTTAAGCCCCAAAGCTTTGTCTTGGCTTAAAGAGAATTTTTTTTTTTTTTGGTGCTTTTCAGATTAGCAAATCATGTCTCTCAGCTCAGACCCTGGAAGATCCCTTTTGATACTGGACCTTACTTATGGCACAAGGGTGCTTTAGAATTAAAATTAGTCAGTACTGACAGCAACAAGCAAAAGGCAAGGCAAGATCATGGGCAGAAGATGTGATAAGTGACTATGACTGTGTTCATATAAATGATAAGGCTGTCTTCTCAGAAGTATAGATGAGGGAGGTTTAATCTACATGTTACTTATGTCAGAGTGCATCACTTTTGGTAAGCTTGTTTAGGTAAGAAAGCCTTTTATGGTCAGTTTTTGACAAGACCTACAGCCTGGTCTCAGGACAAACTCCCACTGAAAATAGGAAGTTTTTCTACAGCTGTTCATTTAGTACCAAATGATATAAGCACAAGACTAGCCACAGCAGTCAAATGTCACTGTATGGAATACGGACATAAGGATTTAGTTCTTTCAAAAAGACCATGTGGCCAAACCCATGACAAGTCAGCACCAGCAACAGCAGCTGAAGTCTCACCTCATTCCTCAGAAAAGCAGAGGACATTTTGTACAGCAGGCAGTGAATCAGTACCATATCACAATGATTTAGACAGTTTTGTTGGCTGTTTCTTGTAAACCACATAAAAAGAGTTTAATTCAGTAATGTAAATTGACAGCTCTAAATATGCTATGAAAAGACTCTACAGATCCATTACCTGTGCAATTGCCACTTGACTGACATTTAATTTTGGCTTCACACCACCTTGGTAACGTTGACCTGCAGAAGAGTGTTATCAGCATTATTAGTATATTATAAACACCCAATCATTTATAAAGGCATAATTTTTGCATGTTCTTATGCAAACAATAATTATCCCTGCACAAAATGTGTATGTGTGAACAGCTGATTCTGTCTTGGAAAATACTAGACTTGTTCAAAATATTGCCTTCAATGCATGTATTTTCTAGTTTACCTTACTCATTCAAAACTGGTTCCTCTTCTTTTCATTGAACATCTGGGAGGAACCCCAGTGCCCCAAAATTACAAGATTCAGTCTATATCTGTATTTATTCACCCCAAACACAGCAAAAGCTGATTGTTTTCTTCGTACAGCAAACTCCGTCATCAAAGGATATGTGTTAAATTGCATAGACAAAAGCGTCTTAACTGTGAATGAGAAGTTCTTTCCCTGCACCACTAGAGATAGGAAGACGTGAGAAACAAACTGATGGCCCAACTGCTTGCCAGGAGGGCAAAGTTTCACAAGGACAGGTCATTTCATAGACATTCTCAAAGCTCTATCCTTCAAACATTTAATTCTGTTTTCATTTGGTTAAAAAAAGTGAATGCTTTTGTCTTCCCTATTCTCACTGCATTTGAGTTGGACAGCAAATTATTATTTTAAAACAGGCAAATCCTTTAAAGGCTATTTTTTAAAGGGGAATATGCTTTAACAAAACATGTGACAAAAGAGTCACTAGTGCCTGCGGAAGCAACATCTGGGAATAAAACCTTTTACAGCCACACTAACAGAACCAGTATCCAGGGGTTCAGCCCACTGAAAGCCTTACCATTTCTCTGCAGAGAATCTTGATCTGAGAACTCAAGTGAACTAGAAGAGAGGAGAAAAATACTTATTTTACAGCATCTGGATTTAAAATCTGCAGCAAGTCTACTGGGGACAACACCTGTTACTACTTTGTTCCATAAAACATTTAAAATGTAACTCAGGTCCTTGGCTTGGTAATGTCACAGGAATAAGGCAAATTAATCCAAAGCTGCTAAGTCCAGGCTAAAAATGCCTAATTTTCAGAGATCCCTTGGGTGGATCAGCCCTGACAGGCTTTCCCATACCCTTACCACATTGACAAAAGGCTTCTCTCTTGTCCTGTTCTCTTGTCCTGTTCCATGGGCACCAGTTTTGGATTAGAGACAGAATCAGTTCCAGCCCACATGCAGAGGAACACAAGGACCCTGCACTACCCGTGTTCCACAGTAAGGGTCAGAAGCAACATGTTTAATTCCCTCAGGATAGATCAAATGCAGTGGGCTAACAAGTCTTAAGCCCAAAATTACAGCCATTTGAAGACAGCTCCTGAACAGTTCTAAGCAATACCAAATCCCACAGAAGTCAGGTGTGAGGCAGGGTGGGGGCAAAGCACATCTCAAATGTCAACTACCAGGCTCATGAAATTTTCAGCATTTGATGTTCTTCTTAGTGTAAACCTCCAGCTGGTAGGGCCAGACCTGCCCCACAGCCACTAAACACGGAAATACATTTCCATCTTCTTCCCTTGCCTTGTTTCTTACTGCTTTTCCAACCCATCACAGGAGCAAAATTCTTGAAAATATATACACTAAGACCAGCATATAAGGACTAGAAATAAGACCGGTTTTCAGTATTTACAAGCAAATTGTACTGTAAAGTATTGGAATTGTAAAGTGAAGACTTGGCTTTCCTGGGGAGTCCTTGTACAGCTGGGTGACACCACTCCCCACCAGACTCTGAATAGGGGGATCTGTGTTACCCACTAGCAGGAATGATCCCAACCTAATTTCCATCACACCATCCTTAACGGCAGATAAATACAAGTCCAAACAACATGGGATGGCACAGAGCCCACCCTGCTTTCTTTCAAGCTGGAAGAACCTTATAAAGATCTTATGTTAAAAAATGTCTCTGTGGGTGACACTGTTTAAAATTAATCTGGCATGTTTATTTCCAGTTTTATTCATTCAACTTTCAAGGTGGGTCCCACTTCCTCCCACTGCTCTTTGGGTGCCAAGGTTAGTGCTGGAATCAGTTCTTCAAGATGCTGGAAGCTGCTCATGCCAACAGTTTTCAGAGATGGGTGGAAATACCAGATTTTGACACACAGGTAACAAAAGATGTGGCCACAATGGACCAAACCTTGTTTTCTTGCTCAGACAAAACTCTCTCTTAGGTTGTTTTACGATTAGGAACATTTTTGTAATTTGATGCATCCCTTTTTGTCTTTTCTAGTCTTTCTGCATGACAGATTGTGCCTTCAGGCTGGAAAAGGCAAATGTGGGGGAATTTTTTGCATGGTAAGAGCTACAAAAACAAGGCATCCCAAAAGGAAACTAATGTAAATTATTTAGTTATACTAACTTTAGTTACATTTACTTGTACCTATGCATATCTAGTTATGCTTA